>OY720441.1:155771412-156120015 GCA_963082915.1 Dolichopus griseipennis | reverse complement strand
GATCAATAACAATACAATCCGATTCCATAATTACTTAATAACAAAAAAAAAAATTTTTTTGCAAAGTTTATATAGGTATATCATCTAATTTTCTAATTACACTTACATCTCTATCTCCTTCTTTCTTTCTTAAATAAATAATACCATTCCTAATCCATAAATATTTATACTTTTTTTCTCTTTTCACCTGAAGCGTCTTCGAATATACTGATCTCATGTAGTTGGTGAGAGCATCATTCTCATAAATTGGCTTGTCTTTGTACGTGTCACCAAATATACCAGCATTAATTTTTTTAAGAGAGCTTTTTTTTCCGTAATTCCCTTTTTTATTCTGCAGAGGGAAAGTTAATACGAACAATACTGAGAGGAGATTTTACTGGAGCGTTACCGTTATTACTCTCACTCTCAGTAAGAATATCACCAAAATTGCTATTTACTTCAGCAAGAACTTCAGAATATTTATCCTGTGTTTTTATAATATAACACATACTTATATCCTCACCAGTAATATCCAATTCTAAACCAGTCTTAATTGTATTGATTACTTTCTCTTTAACATTTGTCTTGTTAACATGTGGAATACCAACAAGATCAACTGAGTTTTTTAATTCATGTTGCTCAATTACATTAATTTTATTTTGTAGAAATTCTAATTTAGATGAGAGTGTGTTGTTTTCCTCTTCTAATTGTTGAATTTTAGCTAGTGCATCAGAGTTCACTTGCTCCAGTTTTAAAAAAGATGGTGCGATTACAGACGATACATAATTTTACAGATTAATTATTTGTGTATAAACTAATTCAAGTGTTATAGCTGATGAAGTATGTTTATTCACCGATGCAGCAATAGAAGACACAGTTTCAGAAGTATGTGTATTAATACTTGGCGTAGAACTAGCAACAATGTGCGTGGGAGTTTTACAAACACCAGTATTAATTGATGAGTCAGAATTTAAAGGTGATACTGCAATATTATCTCTTTGAGAGGATAATTTTCGATTAGCGATACACACTTTACATTTGAAACCCGCTTTACTCCTCTCCAAAATTTCCAATTCCTTTCTTTCCAAATTGGCGCAATTGGCGTGATTAAAATTATAACAAATTGAACATTTTATTTTCAGATCATTTCTATCTACTTTCTTGGTACAGATGTTACATTTACCATTCATAATATTTATAGTATTTTTTAATTATAAAGAGTAAAAATTAAATTTTTTTTTAAAACGTATGTTTTATATCTGCTTATTATATCTATTTATTTTTATTTACTTTAATTATTGTTGTTCTGCTTAATATATTGTGGTATTGGTTTGGTTGGTATGGTAATCAATAGTACATGTTTTTACTGTGTATGTACAGTTTTTAGCACATTTTCAAAAAAATTTGTAAAAATGTGCCTATATAGCTTCACTCTGTCCGTCCGTCTGTCCGTATGTTTACAAAAACTTTTACACCGTTTGAAATAGAGTAAAGAAATTTTAACCATGGGTAGTTTTTGCAAAAAAAATAATTTCGTAGAAGAATTTTTTTCTGTAGCCCCACCTGTTACGGGGCTACAGCCCCCCAAATTTGGAAAAAGCCCTATATTTAAATGGTTATAACAAGAGTTCTGTTAAATATATTTTCAAAAAAACGGCAAACGATAGCTGGTTTTATAAACTTTATAAATTTTTTACAGGCAAAAGTTTAGGGTTACCAGACGGTACTAAAATTTAACATTACACAAAACTCCATTTTTGCAAAATTTTTGACCACACATATCTTCTGAACAGTTTAAGCTAGGGTCTTGAAATTTTGGGAGAAGTTAGATAATCAGAAATTAGTAGGAGTCGGTTAACAAAATTTTTTTGTCAAGCCTCCTATTTAGGAGCTATAAGGGCTCGAAAATTGAAATTTTCCTATTTTTAAACACCTGTAACTTGAATACCTGCCCAAATTTTTTTTTAGTGATATACAAAATTCAAAGCTCTATAATTATATTTCAACATGTGTTAAAGGTTTTTCTTAATTTGGAAGGGTTACGAAGCTACAGCCCCGGCAAATTCCAAAAAAGCCCTATATTTAAAATGATATATAAATGATATACCTGTAACTTGAATACCTGTCCAATTTTTTTTTTATTAATATACAAAATTTGAAGGTCCAACATTATATTTTAACATATGTTAAAGGTTTTTCTTAAATTTAAAAGCGGTTCCTTAAATTGAAGAAAGTGTCTCTCAGTTTTACCCATTTTTTCTTAGATAATAAAATTCTAAGTAAAATTCCAAATTTTGGTTTAATTCCTAGAAACTACAAAAATGGAGAGGGAGGGGGGGGGGTTAGATGAAGTTAGCTCCTTGAGAAATTTGGCAACCTTCCCCATTGAAGGGCTATTAGAACTTTCAAATAAAATATTTACTTTTTTTATAAGTAAGCAGTAACTTAGTCACCAACCTATATATTTCCTTAAACGTTAACATTGAAGCTTGAACATTATATTCCGATAAAATACTTAGTATGAAACACTATATTGTTTTGAAAATGTGCTTTTTTAAAAACCCTTGGTTTTTTATCATTACTTGTTTTTCTAATATTCAATCAATTTTTTTTTTTTAAATATTCATTTTACCTCTTTAGGTACTGAAATAGTATAACATCATAGCAAAGAGCAGACAAACGAATTTGTTTTTTTTTATCAAATGAATTTTAAGAATAGACTAAATTTTAGGAATTTTAACAAAATGAAAATTGGAAAGTTAGTGTGTGCAATTAAAATTCCGTACATCGTATATAAAATTGAATACTTGTTGAGAAATAAAATATTTTTAAACCGAATTCTTATCAGAAACAAAAAAAAATCTTTTTTCAATTTCTGTACGTGATTTTAAAAGGATTTTCGTATTTTTAGCACATTTTCAAAAAACTTTATAAAAATGTGCCTATATAGTTTCACTCTGTCCGTCCGTCCGTCTGTCTGTCTGTCTGTCTGTCCGTCTGTCCGTATGTTTACAAAAACTTTTACATCGTTTGAAATAGAGAAAAGAAAGTTTAACCACGAGTAGGTATTACAAAAAAAATTATTTCGTAGAAGAATTTCGTAGGAGTCGGTTAACAAAATTTTTTTGTCATGTCCCCTGTTTAGCAGCTATAAGGGCTCGAAAATTGAAATTTTGCTATTTTTAAACACCTGTAACTTGAATACCTGTTAAATTTTTTTTTTGTTAATATAAAAAATTTGAAGGTCCAACATTATACTTTTACTTTAACATATGTTAAAAGATTTTCTTAAATTTAAAAGCGGTTCTTTAAATTGAAGAAAGTGTCTGTCAGTTTTAACAATTTTTGCTTATATAGTAAAATTCTAAATAAAATTCCAAATTTTGGTAGAATTCACAATTTAATTCCTTTAACCTAAAAAAGTTGTGGGAAGAGGAGGAGTAAGGATTAGATCCTTGAGAAATTGGACAACCTGCCCCACAGAGGGGCTATTAGGACTTAAAAATTAAAAAAATTACGGGTTTTATAAATAAGTAGTAACTTAGTCACCAACGTATATATTTCCTAAATTAAACGTTGATATTGAAGCTTTAACATTATATTCCGATAAAATACTCAGTATGAAACACTATATTATTTTGAAAATGTGCTTTTTTTAAAACCCTTGGTTTCATCACTTGTTTAAATAGGAAATCAGTTACAAATTTACAGTGACACAAAGAATTTGTGCATTTATCAGTAAAATATTTTGTAAACATTTGTTTATTTAAAAATACCTAATTTCTTCTTTTATTATATATTCTTTTAACCTTTTATTATTTTCGTAAACATTGGTTTAAACTTATTTATTTATTTATTATTAGCACGTATTTAAATTTATTATGTACTTAAAATTTAAATTAAAACGACAACTTACCGCTAAAATACTATACTATGAAAAAATTAACTACACCAACTTTCAGTGTTATTTGTTATACCCGTATCACTATAGTCAAAAGGGTATGCTAAAATTTGCCATTACGTTTGCGACTCAGAGAAGGAGGGGGGGGGTTAGATATAGACGCAAGTGTATGGATCGGATCAGAATCGAAAAATAAATAGATTTAGCTATGTATGTCCGTTCGTCCGTCCGCACAATAACTCAAAAAAATAGAGGAGCTAGAATTTTGAAATTTTCACAAATTCGTTTTCATCATAGCTATTTAAATCCAGCCATTTTGGTCCACGGTTTCGAGTACCTGCCATACAAGTTCTGTTTTTATATGAGCATTACTCCGTACTTATTAAAGCTGGGTGCCTGAAGTTTTACCAAAAGTAGCTTAGTGTAATGGCCAAAGTTACTTTAAAATTTTGTTGGTCTACTGCAGGGGGTTCGAGTAGCTGCCATACAACTTCTTATATTATATGAGCATTACTCTATACCTATTAAGGATGTATGTTTAAAATTTTCCCAAAAGTAATTAACCGGATGATATAATGTTTATATTATGGTCATACGGGTATCCCAGAGTTAACACAGTCTACTCTACTACACTCTTCCTCGTTTTAATATAAAATCATATTAAAATATAAACACATATGTAAATAAAAATAAACATACATTTCAATACACTTGACTTGATTAATAGACGTGTTTTTTATTGTATATTAAAAGCTTATATAGTTCTGGTATTTCTGGTGATTGAAAGACTAATGTAATTTACCCTGATTTTCCAACATATAAGATTTTAAAAACTTAGATATTAAGACCTTGAAGAATTAGTTTTTCTAAAAGTTAAGTAAGTATTGGAATATATTTTTAGAATATATTAAATATTTAAAATATAGCTTATAATCTAATACTAGTATCGCCCTGTGCTCGAATTTCGAGCTTTTTTTGCTTTTAAATTTACATAAAAAATCCGTTTTGTGTAATTTATATTAGACTAATATTACACGAAATTAATTTTTTTTTCCTATACATAATAAAATGTATGGCAACAATGTTGTCAACAACTCTTGCGTTTGAAATTTGCTTAAAAAAAAAATTTTAATTTTTTCAATTATAAAAACGTTTTTAAGTATTTGTGAATTTTATTCCTATAGCTTAACGCGCTATAAAGAGAGTATAATTTTGTACACTTATTACACAAAAAAATATATAATGTTCTGAAAATTTGATGGTTTTTCTAAACAAATTAAGTCAAGTAGCCAAAATTCGAGTTAATGCTGTCCTACATATAGAAAACTGTACTTTTTTCTAAACATTTTAGTACGATTTGAACTATGTTGTATGTATTCTGTATCCTAATTAAAAAGCTTATTCATAGAGCATAATATGTAGAACAAAATTTAAAATACCTATCATAATTCATAAGTAAAAAAGCTAAGTACTTACTATTGTATTATAATTGAAGCTGCCAAAATGCAAAATAGTAGTTAATTTGACAGAAGTCGAGATTTTTTTTAAAAACACAATTTTAAGATTTATAACATATCTAAAAAGATATTTAAAAACAAGTGATGATAAAAAACCAAGGGTTTTTAAAATAGCACATTTTCAAAATAATATAGTGTTTCATACTAAGTATTTTATCGGAATATACTATATAGTGTTCAAGCTTCAATATTAACGTTTAAGGAAATATATACGTTGGTGACTAAGTTACTGCTTACTTATAAAAAAAAGTAAATATTTTATTTGAAAGTTCTAAAAGCCCTTCAATGGGGAAGGTTGCCAAATTTCTCAAGGACCTAACTTCATCTCCTCCCCCCCCTCCCACTCCATTTTTGTAGTTTCTAGGAATTAAACCAAAATTTGGAATTTTACTTAGAATTTTATTATCTAAGAAAAAATGGGTACAACTGAAAGACACTTTCTTCAATTTAAGGAACCGCTTTTAAATTTAAGAAAAACCTTTAACATATGTTAAAATATAATGTTGGACCTTCAAATTTTGTATATTAATAAAAAAAAAATTGGACAGGTATTCAAGTTACAGGTGCTTAAAAATAGCAAAATTTCAATTTTCGAGCCCTTATAGCTTCCAAACAGGGGGCTTGACAAAAAAAAGACCCTAGCTTGAACCATTCAGAAGATATGTGTGGTCAAAATTTTGCAAAAAATGGAGTTTTGTGTAATGTTAAATTTTAGTACCGTCTGGCAACCTACCCTAAACATAAAGTTTATGAAACCAGCTATCGTTTGCCGTTTTCAGATTGAAAATATATTTAACAGAACTCTTGTTATAACGATTTAAATATAGGGCTTTTCCTAACTTTGGGGGGCTGTAGCCCCGTAACAGGTGGGGCTACAGAAAAAAATTCTTCTACGAAATTATTTTTTTTTCAAAAACTACCCATGGTTAAAATTTTTTTACTCTATTTCAAACGGTGTAAAAGTTTTTGTAAACATACGGACGGACGGACGGACGGACGGACAGAGTGAAGCTATATAGGCACATTTTTACAAAATTTTTTGAAAATGTGCTAAAAATAACTAATCAATTAAAAAATTGATAAATTTTTCCTCCCCTTATTCCATTTTTAAATTTAGTAGCTACATAGGCAAATAAGCACTACATTTCAATAATAAAATCTGAAATTTTTACTACAAATGTATGTACATATACAGAAAATGGTTCTGAATTCTTTACTTTACTTTATATTAAACCTATTTGTCTAGGAGTAAACTACTCTTTTTACAGCTACACCAAACCGCCTCTTGAAAAAGAGTAGGTGAAAGGAGTAGATAATTAAATATTTATTTTATCTAAATTAAAGAATACGATGTACAATTTTTATACCGCAGTACGTCAATATGTCTACATACATTTTGAATTTTTTTCAATATAAGATATTTTTTAAAACATAATCTTAGAAATATAAGAAAAACCAAAAACCATTCAATTTGTAAATTTTAAAAATCCGATTACAGTACATCGCGTTACGCGTATTTTGGTTGCTCTCATGTAAATTCATATACCTATTTATTTGTAAATTTTTTGACAGAAATTATACGTCAACTTTTATTTAAGTTGAAGATTATTTTTTAGTTTTTTTTTGCGAACATATTATAGGTATTTTCAATTATTTTGAATGTATGTATATTATTTTAAAATATTTTATTTTGAAAACATAATCGTAGCAACATCAGAAAAAACAATTACAATATTTTTATACGCTTTGTCAAATTTTAAAATTTTAAATTCCGAAGTACAGTGTATAACATACCTACTTATTTCAAAATATTTTGAAAGAAACTGCACGAGTTATATATGTTGCATATACATATACTTACCTTAACATATGCCGAGGTCAACCGAAAGTTCAACAACTTACCTTTATTAATGAGAATAGTTGCAAAACACTTTTCCCATCAAAATTAATTAATAAACAGTTTACTTAAATATTGTACATTTTTTATTTTAATTATATCAAATTTCATAATTGTAAAAATAGCTTAATTAACACAAATATTATTATTTAAACCTGGAACAAATTAAATTAATTAATCATTATATTATAAACTTTTTAATAAAGAACTTACTTTAAATATTAACATAAATTGTTTTTTTTATCTTAAACTTGTGTAAAACACGTAATTGGCGCAGTCGGTAGGATCAGGTGACGATCCTCGTGATATATCAGTGAAAAAGGAAATTTCGACGGTTTATCGAAAAAAATTTTTTCATGTAAAATATTAATTCGAAGGATAATCGAAATATTTAAGATTAAAGAATAAAACCTAACAAAAGAATTTTTAAAATTAAAATAATAAAAAAACATTAAATTAAATAAGTTCATAAAAGAAAATTCGACGGTTAATCGAATTTAAAAACATTTTTTTTTTAAAAAAATATAAAATTAACTAAAAGTTTCGAAGGATAAAAATTTCGAATAAAATTAAGTGTTTAAAAGAATTTAGAAATTAACTCTTTTAAGAGAAAATAGATAAACTGAACTATAAAATAAAGATAATTATAAAATAAATACAGTGCTATAAACTGAACCATAAACTAAAAATAATTAAAATATTATAAAATAAATACAGTGCTAAAAATTAGAAGTTGCTTGTGTTTGAAGAACCTTGAAGTTAGATGAACATTGGAAGTAATTGCAACGGACAAAGAAAAATTACCACTGGTATCACGGATCGGAAAATTTTAATTTTTTGCACCTGATACAATGTTGAAGATTTTCCTGGTAATAATCATCACAAAGTAAGTCAAATTTTTTTATTATTTTATTGTATAGTGTTTTCAATGCATAGACAAAATCCTTACCCAAAATTCTCAAAAATAAAAAATCTTATAAGAAATAGTAGATATCTAAATAATTTAGAAAATATTGAAGATTTTTTATTTTATCCTGTAGATAATTTACAAATTGATATCTCGCGAAATAATATTGAAGATAACAATATTTTTGAAAGTAATTCTGATCTTTCACCAGAACATATTTGTCCAATATACATTAATACATCCTTTTCAATAAATCCTAATTTAAATATGGCTCCACCAAAGGTTACTATTTGACTTCTTAGCTAATGCGGACGAAGTCCTTGTATTAATATCAGTGACAAGTGGTACTAGTTACGGACAACTTCTTTTAAGGGCTATACGTAATAAGATAGTTGGACCCGCGAATGAAGTTCTTAACATGTACGGAACTACATTAGTGTGGGATAATATTAAAGAAAACTTAATCCTACATTACGCAGACAAACGTAACGAAACATCTTTAATCCGTGACTTGCATAAATTAAAACAAAATAATGCAACGGTTAAAAAATTCTACAATGACGTAGTAGAAATATTTTCTAGCATGATTAACCATATAAAAATTCATGAAACAGTTAATCATGTGGTCAATGCAAAAAGGACTCATTATGCAGAAATGAGTCTTAATTCATTTTTGACAGGTTTAAGAGAACCACTAGGCCTACAATCAGAGCAATGAAGCCAAGCACTTTAGCTGAAGCTTTTTCACTTTGCATTAAAGAACAAAACATATTTTATGCAAAATATGATTTAGTTAGACCCTCTTCAAACGTTTATCTAAATAGACCTGCACCAAGACCACTTTTCAAAGACCTCCTTTTCAAACAAACAGACCACCTTTCCAAAATAATAAACCTCCTTTTCAAAACAATAGACCCGGTTATCAAAATAACAGGGATCCTTTTCTATAATAACTACGAAATGTATGAAGAACAAAACTATAATAACGACTTAAATTTTTTCACAAAAGCCTCTATGAACCCATCGGATACTTAGATCTTAACAAACACGGAGAATCGCTTCCATATATTTTAATAGCGTTTGGTCACCCGTTAAGATTCCTAACCGATACAGGTGCATCCGCTTCATTCATTAATCCCGAATTTACGAAACTTTTAAAAATTAAAGAAATAACACCCATAACAATTTCAACAGCTTTCAATCACCATAAACTAAATCAAACAGTAGAACTTCCGACTTTTAAAGAATTTAACCAAACAGGATCAATTCAATTTTTAATCTTCCGTTTTCACGCTTATTTTGATGGATTGATTGGCTTTGATACTCTTCAAAAGTTAAAAGCTAAAATCGATCTAAGTAATCATATCCTTTTAACTGAAAATTCAAAAATACCGCTTCATTTTAAACCTAATTTAATATCAGAAAAATATATCATACCAGCTAAATCCAAAACTAGAATAAAATTACCAGTTGATAGAAAATATGGGAATATTTTTATCAAACGAATATTTTTAAACCCTTATTTAATAATTTCCGAAGGAATATATTTCGCTAAAAATTGGTTTAGTTATATAGAAATATCGAATAGAAGTAATAATGATCAAACTATTTATATGGAACAACCTATAAAAGTTGAAAATTATTCTTCGTCCGATTTCATAGAAGTAAATAATTTTAACATACGAACGGAAAATTACGAACCCATTAACGATATTGCAGAACTTATAAGAACGAACCACTTAAATAACGAGGAAAAAAAAGAATTGATCAAAGTATGCAAAGAATATGACGACATATTCTTTAGAGACGGACAAAATTTATCCTTCACGAATGAAATTAAACATAGGATTATAACAAAAGACGATATTCCTATATATACAAAATCGTATAAGTACCCATTCGTGCATAAGCAAGAGTAAAAAGGCAGATAAACGAAATGCTTGTACAAGGTATCATAAGGCCCAGTTATTTTCCCTGGAGCTCACTAGTTTGGGTAGTTCCAAAGGAAGCCGATGCATTCGGTCAAATATCACAGAAATCCTTGATAAATTGGGAAAGTGTATGTACTTTTCTACCTTACATCTCGCGAGTGGATTCCACCAAATAGAAATGGATCGGTTGAAGGTGGACATTTTGAATATGTTCGCATGCCTTTTGGCTTAAAAAACGCACCTAGCACATTCCAACGGGTCATGGATAATGTTCTTAAAGAATTGCAGGGAACAATATGTCTCGTCTACTTGGATGACATCATAGTGTACTCAACATCCTTACAAGAACATATGGAAAATCTGAAAAAGGTATTTAGTGCTTTGAAAAGAGCAAATTTAAAAGTACAAATGGACAAATCGGAATTTTTGCATAAAGAAACCGAATTTCTTGGGCATGTCGTAACAACTGAAGGCATAAAACCAAATCCCTTAAAAATGGAAGCAATAAAAAAATTTCCCTTACCTAAGACCCAAAAGGACATAAAAGGCTTTTTAGGACTTTTAGGTTATTACAGGAAATTTATTAAAGATTTTTCTAAACTAACAAAACCATTGACAGAATGTCTTAAAAAGAACAAAAATGTTGTCCACAATGAAAATTTTTTAAGAACGTTTGAACTTTGTAAACAATTGTTGATAAATGATCCAATTTTACAATATCCGGATTTTGAAAGACCGTTTATACTAACAACGGACGCCAGCAATTTTGCATTAGGTGCCATTTTATCCCAAGGAATGGTTGGCAATGACAAACCAATTTGTTATGCAAGCCGTACTCTTACCGAGTCGGAAATAAATTACTCAACAATAGAAAAAGAACTTCTAGCCATAGTTTGGGCTACGAAATATTTCCGTCTTTACCTTTTTGGAAGGAAATTCCAAATCGTGACAGACCATAAACCATTAACTTGGATTATGAACCTAAAGGATCCTAACTCAAGATTAGTGGGTTGGCGCCTTAAGTTGGAAGAATATGACTATGAAATTGTTTACAAAAAAGGAACTCTGAATTTTAATGCTGATGCTTTGAGTCGAATTAGGACCGAAATTAATATCAATGAAACTGGTCCAAGCTCTTGCGGAGCTACGGTACACTCAGCCTTAGAAGATATGGGTGATGGTATACCTATATCAGAGAGACCATTAAACGAATTCTCATTACAGGTAATAATCGAAAAATCAGACACTAACCACTCCTCACTAAAAATGCTTTTCAAAAATAAGCAAAGAAGAATCATTAAACTCAATAGCCCAAATGAATCAACCATAATTGACATATTAAAAAAGTTTTTAGCACCCAATAAACTAAATGCAATTTTACTGATGACGATACGTTTAAAATTGTCCAATCTTGTTTTTCTAAATATTTTTCCCAATCAAAAATTTTCAAAATAATAAGATGCATGGAAATTTTAGAAGACGTACTGAACGAGGATGAACAAGACCACATTATAAACCAATACCACTTTAACAATAATCACCGCTGGATAACAAGAACATTACTTCACTTAAAAAGAAAATATTTTTTTCCATTAATGAAAAATAAAATTATGAAAATTATAAATAATTGTGAGATTTGTCAAACCGTGAAATATGATCGTAACCCACCGATTATTAAACATATGGTTCCCGAAACTTCAAACAAACCATTAGATATTGTTCATATGGATATTTATGCCATAAACAATAAACAAATACTCACCCTTATTGATAAATTTTCTAAATTTGCAGCCGCATACACCATTGAAAGTAGAAATAGCCTAATAATTTTAATAAAACATGTCAAACATTTTATAAGCCTACACGGCATACCAAAAAAGTTGGTTACTGACTCTGCTCTAGAATTCACTTCCACAATATTCAAAGATTTTTGTATCCAATATTCAATAGAACTTCATCATACGTCTATACAACAGAGCAGTAGCAATTCACCCGTAGAAAGACTACACTCTACTCTAACAGAAATATTCAGAGTCATAAACGATAAACTAAAAAATAGAAACCATGATGAAATCCTTTCAGAAACATTAATCACTTACAATAATGCAATCCATTCTAGTACGCAACATACTCCTTTTGAAGTATTTTACGGTAAAACCCATCAATTTGAAAAATTTATCACCAAAATATCCACGAATACTTAAACAAACTTAACGAATTTCAAACCCAATTCTTCCCTTCAATAAAACAACGACTTGAACAAAAAACTAGCAGAAACATCGAATATTTAAATCAAAATAGAAATGATCCTCCTAACTTTGAAGAAGGTGATACAATTTTTAGAAAAAATATAGTTAGATCAAATAATTATATTACCCTTATTACCCATATACCAAAAATTTCACAAAAGTAAAATAAAAAATAAACGTAAATTTCAGAATAACCATAGAACAGAAATTAGAGATACAGGACCTAATACAGAATAATGGCATACTACCGATGAAACTCGGAACCGCAAAACTTATACAAGGACATACTAACTGTCTTCACGTAATAAGACTCGAACAATATAGAAAAGTCTAGCCCAAATTGAGGAATCCTTACGAATATTTTCCGCCACAACAGTTATAGAACATTCAGTTAATATTACAAAACTTAGATTGAACGAACTAAAAATTAAATACGAATCACTTGAACCCAAATTTAGGATAAAAAGAGGACTAATTAACGGACTTGGAACTGTAATTAAGACTATCACAGGTAATATGGACGCCAATGACGCAATTAAAATAAATCACCAAATTGAAAACTTACTTTATAATGTAAGTTTAAGAAAACTTACTTTATAATATATCTTGAAAGACCAAGCAAACTATCAGACTTCAATAAACAATCAGATGATAGAAAGATTTGGAAATGTAACCGATCACATTAATAAATAACAACAAACTATTGCAGATAATATAAACGACTTACAAGACAGAATAGAAAATAGTATCAGGCGTGAAGAATATATTTTCAAAAAAATACAATGTCTGAACGAAATTAACTATCATATTGACTTATTAAACAATCACCTGAGTAATATTGCCGAAGCCATCATCCTAGCAAAACTTAATATTATACCCAAACAAATCCTTAACCCAATAGAGCTCTCAGAAATACTTTCAAATTTTATCGAACAAAATTTTACTATAAAATCTACAGAACATCTTTACGAATTATTAAATCTTCAGGCTTATTATAATAATACAAATATAATTTTCAATGTTCAGATACCTATTATTTCAAAAATATCCTGTTCCTTATACCACATAATAACCCTTCCAATTAACAATACCAAACAAATAATTACAAAACCATATCTTTTAACAAATGGTAACACTATGCAATATTTTAATGAAAAATGTCAAAAAATCGAAGACACATACTTGTGTGATGAACAGTTACATGTTGAATCTACTTATGGGCTAAATCGCATTGGAAGTTTAATAAAAAACCGATCACCAAACTGTGAAACACAAGAAATCGAAAATTCTGTGGAAATCTACCAACCAGAACCAAATTTCATTATACTTGTAAACATCCCGCACACCACCATAACAACAACTTGCGAGCCAAATATTCAACAAATAAAGGGCACCAAGCTGATACACTTCGAAAATTGTAAAATTGAAATAAACGGTATAACATATTCAACTTTAACAAAACAATATTGGGACGAAATTAATATACATCCAATAGCTTTTAATGAGATCAATATCACATTTATACATAATAGCACAAAATTAAAGCAACTTGACAACTTTCAATTTGGCATTCGTAAAATAACATACTTACGTCAGCTAAATACTCTAGAAAACAACATTTACATTAAAATAACGGTCGTATTAGTACTTTTTATCACACTACTGGGATTTCTTCAAATTTATATAAACAAAACATTCATGAAACGAAACTCATACAACAACGGAAGTCAAAACTCAGCAATAATTACACCACCACAATTTATTTGGACGTAACCTGAAACTAATGGGGGAGGAGTTATATATGTTTCAAAATTTCACAATTGTAAAAATAGCTTAATTAACACAAATTTTATTATTTAAACCTGGAACAAATTGGTTGATCCCTGAAGAACACATAATTTTTCTTAAGAAATGTAATTTGTTTGTTTCTGCCTTTTTTGTTTTCTGTTTTTTGTTTCTGGTATTTTAAAATATTTTATTTTTGGAACAATAACAACATAAGAAAAAACAATAACTTTTTTATATGCTTTGTCAATGTTTAAATTTTAAAAATTCGAGGTACAGTAAGTTATTCTCATGTAATATCATGTACTAAACTACTAATTTACAACTTTTTGTTAGCAATTACCATAAGCGTTGATTTTGGTTAGGCTCTAAGGAACAAATCAGCTGGGTGGCACGGTGGTTAAGTGCCGACCTTTCATGCAGAAGGGCCCGGGTTCGAATTCTAGTGAAAGTTAAAAAACTTTTCTGGTTTTCGACTCGACTCAGTTACCATTCGCCATTGGGTTCAAATTAATGGCATAATCAATAATTAATAATTATAAATCTTTAATAAAAAATACTTTAATATAAAAATATAAACAAATGCAAAATATAAACAAATAATTTAATTAAATAATATAACTCGCAGATATAGAATACCATATAAGTAAAATATAAAATATTACAATATAAACAAAAAATAGAATTGTAAATATTGAAAATCTAAGACGTTTCTACATGTTATAAGGCCTAGTACTATCTCATGTTTAAATTGTATGTGGAATTCAATAAGACCAATTCTAATAACACGAATATAATATGACCCCCTGTTCCAACATGTACTTATGGTATAGACAGGCTAATTAGCCTAACAGTTGAAAAGTTTGCGCTTAAAAAAAAAAAAAAAAAAAAAAAAAAAAAATCATTTAAATTACAAATTATTTTTTTAAGAAAGGTTTTTAGAAATATTTTTTTTAAGAAATATTCGTCGTAATAAACGAATGTCGATTTAAAAGAATGTTGTGAATTTTGAAAAATTAGTATAAGAATTGAACATTGTAGAATGTGCTAATTCTAGAATGGGCACTTTGAACTCATTTGCTAGATTTTTTTTGATATGTCAGTCTCACCCCTATGTATACTGCTTTTTCTTCTAATGAAATTTTTTTTGTATTTTTCATGCGTTATTATGATATGATTTTAAAATTACTAAAATAATCACCAAGCAACATTATTAGATATAATAAGTTTAAATACATTTTTAGGTAAAATTTAATTCTTTGGCAAAAAGTGTAACGTTTATTATAATTAAAATTGAACAGAGTTCGTTATAAATGAAAACTACTGTATAAACCAAATGTATTGCTTTCATTTCGAACAGAACTCATTTTTTTTTCACTGGAATTTTAGAGAGATAAAGAAAAAAAAAAAAAAACCAAAAACAAAAAAAAAAATTTTAAAAAAGTTTCAATCTCCTTGTTCAATGAACATTTGAACTAAACCAAAAAAAGAAAGACATAAGTCGGCGCATATAATAGTTTGATTGAGCTGCGAGTTACAACCGAAAATGAATTACTTTTACCCAGAAAGTCGGCGCATAATATTAGAGTCATAAGCCTTACCTTTTAACAGCGTGACCGTTAAATTCAAATTTACGTTAAATTAAAGACGGGTTAAAGACGGGTATGAAAACAAAAAAACCTTTCTTTTGGTTGTTGTTTCATTAAAATTGGTCTTATAGTTTACCCGGAAAAAGCATGTTTATATTTGCATGGGAAAAAATAAGCCGATTCAATATTATGATATAAAGAAGAAAATTTATTTGTTTGTTTGTTTGCTTGCTTGTCCATGATTCACGTAAAACCCACTGGTCCGATTGTCACAAAATTTTATAGGAATAATTCTGAGAGTCCGGGGGGTGATATAAGCTATGTCAAATTTTTATAAGTCAACAGGATGCGGCTCCAGAGCCGATTTCAGCTTTTTCGTTTTTTTGATGTCGAGTCAAAACGGCTTGATCGATTGACTTGAAATTTTGCACAAATGTTTCTCTTAGCAACCGGAATTAGCTGTATAAATTTTCGTGGAATTAATTAACCCATTTCGGCCTGGCGGACTTCTAAAAAATTTTGTGTTTCCGGTTTGTGTCCAATTTTACAAGTTGATTTTGCAGTCCAAAAGAGAGGCTGCAAAAAATTTTAGTTAAGTTCGATTAACCCATTTTCCACGACGGCAACATGAAGTTTTCTATAAATTTTATTTGCTTAAACGATTAAATGAATTTTATTGAAAATTTTGTACCAGCATTTTAATTATAACAAGTAAAGAAACAGTCCGTCGGTGCAACCGACTTAGAAATACCCTACACCTATTTGGTTCAAATTTAATGGGAAGTCTATAAGTCATTTTAAAAAAGTTAAAAGCTTTTATTAGTTTGATCGTAAGACATGGCTAATCAAATGTTTTATATAATATTAAAAGCATTTGCTAATTATTTCATCAATTCAAAAATATTATAAATTCTTACTAACTTATCTATTTAAAATATTAAACAACAAATTAAATTGAGATAAATGGATTCGTAAAATGCAATTATAAAATTACATATTTAAAACTTTTATCCAATTCAATAAAATTTTACACACATGCAGCAGTTACTCCTTTTCAGTATTTTGAGCTGTAGTGCATTTACTGTTGAATTATTTAGTACCGTTGGTTAATTATATTAATTTTCAATAATTTTTAAATTTATTCTCTTATTTTACTTATTTTTTATTGTTATATAGAATTAAACTCAAAGTTATTCGAACGAAATATTAATTTTTAATATTATAAATATAAAAGTTTATATAATTTCATGGTTTTTAATGTTAGTTAAAACCATTAATGCTTTCATTAGCTTGTTATCACAAAATTTAATAATCAAAATATGCAATAAAAGTATTTCAAAAATACAATGATCAATTTTGAACAGTTTCATGTAATTAATTTTAATGCAAAAATAAATTTTACAACTTAAGTATCGTACACAATTTTTTAATTATTTATTACATATGGTAATAATTCAATAAGATATAGATATGATATAATAAAAATTAAAAAAAATGTTTAGTTTTTAATTTATAAAATACTAGCAGATTTACCCGGCATTGCCCGGAAGCTTGCAAATTGTAAAAACGCAAGCTTCAGCCAATTTTTTGAAATACTACTTTGCTTATAAATGAAGCCACAAAAAAATATTTGTGGAGTTCCGTTAACCCATCGTGGCCCAACAGCTTTTTATAGGTTTTTCCGTTACTTTTTTATATATATTAGAAATGATTTAACCGATTAACTTCAAATTTTGTATATGTGTTCTTCTTTGAAAATGAAGTTCAATTTACTAACAGACTTGGAAGTTGTTAACCCCTGTCGACCCGATGATTGTTCAAAAAAAAATATGTAAGTAAATTACGTCCAATTTCTGAAAGTAGGTACAACTTCTTTGAATTAGCGGAATGCTTAAAAAAATGTTTTGTCGAGTTCTTTTAACCGATTGCGAAACAAAAACTTTAAAAAACAGTTTGAACAATTATCTCTAATTTTTCTATACATGGTGCTTCTTGACAATTTGGTGCTCCTTGACGATAGAGTTGAGGATGTTAGGTTCCCGGCGAATAATGTTAACTGAATTAAAATGACTATTGGCCAAATGGGGATACTAAGTTTGCCATTATGTCATTATACTATGTCAATAGTAGTTTTCTTGAATTGCCAACGTTTGAATAAAATATAGTCGATGGTTTAGAAAAGGTTTAAAAATTTGCTTTTCAACTTATATTTTGTTTAGTACTCACCTGAAAGTTGTAATACGCTTTTCCTCGTTTTTTTATGATTTGATGAGAGAAATGTAGGCTTATTTTTTGGAAAAACTGTTTTAAAATACTATGTTTTTAAGCATTATATATAAGAAATTGAATTTTTTGATTTTTAGATTTCATTTGAAGAAAACTGAAAATTTCATTGAATCTTTGTTCAAAACGCACAAACAGGTCAAAACCAAATTAACCATGTGGGTTTTAATTAAAATGTTGGTACAAAATTTACAATAAAATACTTTTAATCGTATAAGAAAATAAAATTTATAGAAAACTTCATGGCGTCGTCGTGGAAAACGGGTTAATCGAATTAACTAAAACTTCTTTTTGGAAGCCCGCCACGTCGAAATGGGTTAAATTATTCCAACCAAATTTATACAACTAATTGCGGTTGCTAAGAGGAACATTTGTGCAAAATTTCAAGTCAATCGGTCAAACCGTTTTGACTCGACATCAAAAACATTGAAAAAGCTTCATTGGGCCCTCGTGCCCAAACGGGTAAATCGAACCCAACAAAAATTTGTGCCAGCCTTTCTTTTCGACTGCAAAACCACCCTGTAAAATTGGACACAAATCGGAAACAAATAATTTTTTGGAAGCCCGCCGGGCCGAAATGGGTTAATATTTTCTAACAATCTTTATACAACTAATTCCGTTTGCTAAGAGGAACATTCGTGCAAAATTTCAAGTTAATCGGTCGAACCGTTTCGACTCGACATCAAAAAAACGAAAAAGCTTAAAACGGCTCTGGAGCCACAACCTGTTGACTTATAAAAATGCGACATAGCCTATGTCACCCCCCGGGTTCCCAGAATTATTCCTTTAAAATTTTGTGACAATCGGACCAGTGGTTTTCACGTGAATCCTGGACAAACAAACAAACAAACAAACAAATTTTCTTCTTTATATATTAGACTAGCAGATTTACCCGGCGTTGCCCGGAAGCTTACAAATTGTAAAAATTTTTTGAGATACTACTTTGCCTATAAATGCCACAAAAAATATTTGTGGAGTTCCGTTAACCCATCGTGGCCCAACAGCTTTTTATAGGTTTTTTCGTTGTTTTGCTATATATTAGAAATTATTTAACAGATTAACTTCAAATTTCGTATATGTGTTCTTCTTGGAAATTGAAGTTCTATTTACTAACAGACTTGAAGGTTGTTAACCCCTGCCGACCCGACGATTGCTCAAAAAAAAATTTGTAAGTAAATTACGTCCAATTTTTGAAAGTAGGTACAACTTCTTTGAATTAGGGGAATACTTAAAAAAAAGGTTTGTCGAGTTCTTTTAATCGATTGCGAAACAAAAACTTTAAAAAACAGTTTGCAAAACAATTTGAACGATTATCTTCAATTTTTCTATACATGGTGCTTCTTGACAGTTTGGTGTTCCTTGACGATATAGTTGAGGATGGTAGGTTTCCGGTGAACAATGTTAACTGAATTAAAATGACTATAGGTCAAAAGGGGATTTTCTTGAATTGCCAACGCTTGAATAAAATATAGTCGATGGTTTAGAAAAGGTTTAAAAATTCGCTTTTCAACTTATATTTTGTTTAGTCCTGAAAGTTGTAATACGCTCTTCCTCGTTTTTTTATGATTTTATGAGAGAAATGTAGGCTTATTTTTGGAAAAACTGTTTTAAAATACTATGTATTTAAGCATTATATATAACAAATTGAATTTTTTGATTTTTAGATTTCATTTGAACAAAACTGAAAATTTCATTGAATCTTTGTTCAAAACGCACAAACAGGTCAAAACCAAATTAACCCTGTGGGTTTTAATTAAAATGCTGGTACAAAATTTTCAATAAAATACTTTTAATCGTATAAGAAAATAAAATATATAGAAAACTTCATAGCGTCGTCGTGGAAAATGGGTCAATCGAACTTAACTAAAACTTTTTGCAGCCTCTCTTTTAGACTACAAAATCAACCTGTAAAATTGGACACAAATCGAAAACACAAAATTTTTTGAAAGTCCGCCAGGCCGAAATGGGTTAATTTATTCCAACCAAATTTATACAACTAAATGCGGTTGCTAAGAGGAACATTTGTGCAAAATTTCAAGTCAATCGGTCGAACAGTTTTGACTCGACATCAAAAACATTGAAAAAGCTTCTTTGCACCCTCGTGCCCAAATGGGTTAACCGAACTCAACAAAAATTTGTGCCAGACTTTATTTTCGACTGCGAAACCACCTTGTAAAATTGGACACAAATCGTAAACACAAAATTTTTTGGAAGCCCGCCGGGCCGAAAGGGGTTAATTTATTCCAACCAAATTTATGCAACTAATTGCGGTTGCTAAGAGGAACATTTTTGCAAAATTTCAAGTCAATCGGTCAAACTGTTTCGGCTCGACATCAAAAACATTGAAAAAGCTTCATTGCGCTCTCGTGCCCAAACGGGTTAACCGAACCCAACAAAAATTTGTGCCAGCCTCTCTTTTTGACTGCAAAACCACCCTGTAAAATTGGACACAAATCGGAAACACAAAATTTTTTGGAAGCCCGCCGGGTCGAAAGGGGTTAGTTTATTCCAACCAGCTTTATACCATTAATTCCATGTAATAAGAAAAACATTCGTGCAAAATTTCAAGTGAATCGGTCAAACCGTTTCGACTCGACATCAAAAAAACGAAAAAGCTTAAAACGGCTCTGGAGCCGCAACCTGCTGACTTATAAAAATGTGACATAGCCTATGTCACCCCCCGGACTCCCAAAATTATTCCTCTAAAATTTGGTGTCAATCGGACCAGTGGTTTTCACGTGAATCCTGGACAAACAAACAAACAAACAAACAAACAAATAAACAAACAAATAAACAAACAAATTTTCTTCTTTATATATTAGACTAGCAGATTTACCCGGCGTTGCCCGGAAGCTTGCAAATTGTAAAAACGCAAGCTTCAGCCAATTTTTTGAAATACTACTTTGCTTATAAATGAAGCCACAAAAAATATTTGTAGAGTTCCGTTAACCCATCGTGGCCCAATAGCTTTTTATAGGTTTTTTCGTTGCTTTGTTATATATATTAGAAATTATTTAACCGATTAACTTCAAATTTTGTATATGTGTTCTTCTTTGAAAATGAAGTTCAATTTACTAACAGACTTGGAAATTGTTAACCCCTGTCGACCCGACGATTGTTCAAAAAAAAATTTGTAAGTAAATTACGTCCAATTTCTGAAAGTAGGTACAACTTCTTTGAATTAGGGGAATGCTTAAAAAAATGTTTTGTCGAGTTCTTTTAACCGATTGCGAAACAAAAACTTTAAAAAACAGTTTGAACGATTATCTCTAATTTTTCTATACATGGTGCTTCTTGACAATTTGGTGCTCCTTGACGATAGAGTTGAGGGTGTTAGGTTCCCGGCGAATAATGTTAACTGAATTAAAATGACTATTGGTCAAATGGGGATACTAAGTTTGCCATTATGTCATTATACTTTGTCAATAGTAGTTATCTTGAATTGCCAACGTTTGAATAAAATATAGTCGATGGTTTAGAAAAGATTTAAAAATTTGCTTTTCAACCTGTATTTTGTTTAGTACTCACCTGAAAGTTGTAATACGCTCTTCCTCGTTTTTTTATGATTTGATGAGAGAAATGTAGGCTTATTTTTTGGAAAAACTGTTTTAAAATACTATGTTTTTAAGCATTATACATAAGAAATTGAATTTTTTGATTTTTAGATTTCATTTGAAGAAAACTGAAAATTTCATTGAATCTTTGTTCAAAACGCACAAACAGGTCAAAACCAAATTAACCATGTGGGTTTTAATTAAAATGTTGGTACAAAATTTTCAATAAAATACTTTTAATCGTATAAGAAAATAAAATTTATAGAAAACTTAATGGCGTCGTCGTGGAAAACGGGTTAATCGAATTAACTAAAACTTTTTGCAGCCTCTCTTTAGACTGCAAAATCAACCTGTAAAATTGGACACAAATCGAAAACACAAAATTTTTTGAAAGTCCGCCAGGCCGAAATGGGTTAAATTATTTCAACCAAATTTATACAATTAATTGCGGTTGCTAAGAGGAACATTTGTGCAAAATTACAAGTCAATTTATCAAACGGTTTTGACTCGAAATCAAAAACATTGAAAAAGCTTTTTTGCGCCCTCGTGCCCAAACGGGTTAACCGAACTCAACAAAATTTTGTGCCAGACTCTATTGTCGACTGCGAAACCACCTTGTAAAATTGGACACAAATCGGAAATACAAAATTTTTGGAAGCCCGCCACGTCGAAATGGGTTAAATTATTCCAACCAAATTTATACAACTAATTGCGGTTGCTAAGAGGAACATTTGTACAAAATTTCAAGTCAATCAGTCAAACCGTTTTGACTCGACATCAAAAACATTGAAAAAGCTTCATTGGGCTATCGTGCCCAAACGGGTTAACCAAACCCAACAAAAATTTGTGCCAGCCTTTCTTTTCGACTGCAAAACCACCCTGTAAAATTGGACACAAATCGGAAACAAATAATTTTTTGGAAGCCCGCCGGACCGAAATGGGTTAATATTTTCGAACCATCTTTATACAACTAATTCCGTTTGCTAAGAGGAACATTTGTGCAAAATTTCAAGTCAATCGGTCAAACTGTTTCGGCTCGACATCAAAAACATTGAAAAAGCTTCATTGCGCCCTCGTGCCCAAACGGGTTAACCGAACCCAACAAAAATTTGTGCCAGCCTCTCTTTTTGACTGCAAAACCACCCTGTAAAATTGGACACAAATCGGAAACACAAAATTTTTTGGAAGCCCGCCGGGCCGAAAGGGGTTAATTTATTCCAACCAGTTTTATACCATTAATTCCGTGTAATAAGAAGAACATTCGTGCAAAATTTCAAGTGAATCGGTCAAACCGTTTCGACTCGACATCAAAAAAACGAAAAAGCTTAAAACGGCTCTGGAGCTGCAACCTGCTGACTTATAAAAATGCGACATAGCCTATGTCACCCCCCGGACTCCCAAAATTATTCCCCTAAAATTTGGTGTCAATCGGACCAGTGGTTTTCACGTGAATCCTGGACAAACAAACAAACAAACAAACAAACAAACAAACAAACAAACAAATTTTCTTCTTTATATATTAGATAATACATAATACAACTAAAAAAAATGTCAAAATTGTCAAAATGTCGAATAAAGCTAATTGTTTTCGATGCAATAAATAAATATTAATTTTCGAAAAGATAAAGTTATACAATGTGATGGAAACTGCAAAAAATGGTTCCATAGTAACTGCTCCGGGCTGGGCATTGAAGACTTTAATAAATACTATGACGATCCACAAAAAATTTGGTTTTGTATAACCTGTAAGGATAAGCGGCAGTCTCGAAAGAGTTTAGCCTTAAGTCATGTGTCTAGCAACTTAGAATCCCCAGCAAGCAAGAGTGATGCAGCAAATGGTACAATCAGAAATTGCACAAATGATGACAGTATCCTGAAGAAATTAAATGAAATTATTACCAAACAAACAGAACACGACAAGCAGTTTGGAAACATTCATAAAGATATTAAGGAATTTCGTGAAATCCTGGATATAGTCATAGAGAAAAATGTGCAATTAAAAAATGAAATTGCCATACTAAAAGAGCAGGTACACAATAACCAGATAGCAATTGAAATAATAAAACAAAAAAAGTACAAGAAACATCTTGAAATTTCTGGAGTAGATGAAGTTCCTGAATTCGATGCAGAAAAAACGGTTGAAAAAATTGTTGCTGAACTAGGGATTACACTGGAAGCTGAGAGTATAAACAAAGCTATGCTTATATCCAAAAGTTCAAAAAATTCAGGTGAGCCAAAAATAATAAGTGTCCAGTTAAAAAACATTGAAACAAAAAAGAAAATTTTTAAGGCTAAAAAAAGCAAAACATTGCTATATAAAGATATTTTCAGGGCCCGGGAAGTTATCACAGATAATAGAATAAATTTTATCAATGAAAAACTAACGCCATACTTTAGTTTATTATACAAAAAGGCTAGAGATCTGAAAAGACAAAAGTTAATAAAATATGCATGTATTGATGGTAAAGTATTTGTAAGACAACATGATAGTTCTAAAATCATACGTGTGTTATCAGATGAAAATCTACAAGAATTTAATGCAAACTAATAACATAAAATACAATACTTTACCCATTAATACGTGTTATAAAAATTTGAGTAATGGAAATAATGAAATTTGCTTGGGTAAGAATGGCAAGCTGTTTATAAGAAAGGCTTCAAAAAATAAAAATACTTAAATGTTGAATAGCGTGTCATACGACTTGCAGTTGAATACCCATATCACAACAGACATTTATACGGTGGATGATATTAGCTTTAGTAACAAAGAAACATTAAAAATTCTATACTTAAATGCGCGAAGCCTTAAGCATAAAACATAAAATTGACGATTTAACATACATCCTAGATAAATTTAACCAATTGATTCATGTAGTTGCAGTAACAGAAACTTGGATTCTCGACAATGAAGTTGACCTTATAAATATTAAAAACTATTCTAAAATATATTCGTGTAGGAGCATTAGGCGTGGAGGAGGAGCTGGCATATTTGTACACAAAAGCGTATCGTATAAAACTATTGAAACTTATTGTGACGAGTTTACCAGCATCATTAATATTGAAATTGTTGGCAAAAATCATAAATATAACCTAACTACTATTTACAGACCTCTAGAAACATCAATTTTGCACATAAACCAATTCCTTGAGAAACTTGATACAATTCTTGAGAACCTAAAAAATAAAACAAGTATACTGATTGGAGATTTAAACTTCAATATTAGAGATTTAGATGATGTAAATGTGCAATCCTACAAAACAACAATTGAATCAAATGGATTTTTTATTTGCAGCAATGAAATTACTAGACCAACATCTGGTACGTGTCTTGATCATGTTATTATAGGTAATCCTGATACTAAGGTTTCAATGTCTTTATTCCATAATGACCTCTCTGATCTTCTTGGTATTGTAGTAGAGTTAGAGCATATTCATTGTAAGTATAGAAATGTTTTTGTAACCCAGCAGTCTTACAGCAAAATAAACTATAAAAAAGTTAAAAGTGATTTATATAACCAAAATATTGTATCAACTGATGTCAATCAAATTGCAAATGAACTGGTATCAAAATGTCAAAATGCAATAAAAAGTGCTACCGTCGTGAAAAATATTAAAGATAGCAAAAGCAGTAGATTCGCAGCTGCGTGGATTGACAATGAATGTGCGGAAATAATAGAAATAAAAAATTACTGGTACAAAAAACATGTGCAAAGTAGAAATTCTATACAAATTAAAAATAAATATAAGTACTGGTTAAACAAGGCAACCCTGATGAAAAGAAAAAAAAGGAAACAATATGACCAGAGACAATTTGAAAAAGCAGAAAATGATCCAAAAAAATACTGGCGATATATTAAGAAACTAATTAGTGGAGAAAATAAAAATGATAATGAATTCTTTGTAGGTAATGAACTTAACAATGAAGAAAAATATGATAAGCTAAATAAATTTAATGAGTTCTATGCAACTATTGGGGCAGTGATGGCTGCAAACTTTGAAAGTGTTTACTTGCCTAAAAGCAGAACTGAAAAAGAATTCAAGTTTAAAACAATAAATAATAATGATTGTTTAAAGCTAATTAGTCGCTTATCAAATACCTACTCTGCGGGTGTAGATCAAATTTCACCGCAGTTAGTCAAAATCTGTAAGGATGAAATTGCTGAAAACCTAAGGAAACTTATAAATCAGTCATTAATTCAGGCAGAAATGCCAGAATGTGCTAAATGTAGTAAAGTCATACCAATCTACAAAAAATCTGGTGATATTGCCGATATTAACAATTTCAGGCCTCTCTCTATTTCTACAGTATTCAGTAAAGCTATTGAAACGTTGGTAAATGACCAAATCACCGCTCATCTGTATGACTCAAAAAATGTTGCTAAACAACAATATGGTTTTAAAACAAACTCCAGCACACAAGCAGCGCTATTTGATGTTGTTACAGAAATTCATTCTAAACTCGAGCTGGGTAGAAAAGTAGTAATGGTTTCAATTGATGTTAAAAAGGCTTTTGACAGCATTGATAGAAATATACTTATGCGAATACTTTATGAGCACGGTATAAAGGGTAATGAATATAAATGGTTCAAAAGCTATCTCAGCAATAGAATGCAGTATGCAGAATATGGTGGTTTGAAAAGTTGTCTTAAGCAAAATGATTTTGGAGTTATACAAGGAAGCTCCCTTGGACCAACATTATTTTCCATATATATCAGTGGTCTATTAAACTTGAAAATGAAAGGAAAAGTGTATAAGTATGTTGATGACTTGGCAATAATTTATTCTGAATCTACATGCCAAAAGTTGCAAGATATGATAATTGAAGACTTGGAAAAAATTCAACAATGGATGAACCAGCATAAACTACATATCAACACGAATAAAACTCATTTCATGATATTTAAAAGAAAACTCATTGGCAAACTACGAATTAAGCTTAATAATAATCACTTGGAAATGGTCAACCATATTAAATACTTGGGTGTAATAATTGATGAGAAGTTGTCTTGGGAAAATCAAATTACGGAGCAACTCTCAAAAGCGAGAAAAATTGCTGGTATATTTAGATACATCAATAAAAGAGTTCCATACTGTATGAAAAGGTCAGTGTATTTTAGCATGTTTCACTCAACCATTACATATGCCATACTTATTTGGGGAAATGCGTATAGCAAATATATCAAATTACTTCAAACTGCTCAAAATAAAGCAATTAAAAATCTATTTGGATGTGACCGCAGAACGGCAACGCGAACAATTCATGTAAACAATAAAATACTACCAGTACATTTGTTGATAAACAGCAAGCTTGCTACACAAGTGCATTTAATTCGGCATAACAACCTAAATATAAACATAAAGCCAGTTTTGAACAGTGAAGTACACTTTTATGGAACAAGTAATGCTGATAATATTCGTATCACTTCATCTAGAATAAGATTTAATAATCAAGATGCTATACATAATAAAGCTTACAAAATCTACAAAGCGTTGCCATCTGAAATAAAGAATATATCTGATATAAATAAATTTAAGAACAAGCTCAGCGAACATCTTTTTAATTCTATATAAACTACATATATCTAATATATAAAGAAGAAAATTTGTTTGTTTGTTTATTTGTTTGTTTGTTTGTTTGTTTGTCCAGGATTCACGTGAAAACCACTGGTCCGATTGACACCAAATTTTAGAGGAATAATTTTGGGAGTCCGGGGGGTGACATAGGCTATGTCGCATTTTTATAAGTCAACAGGTTGCGGCTCCAGAGCCGTTTTAAGCTTTTTCGTTTTTTTGATGTCGAGTCGAAACGGTTTGACCGATTAACTTGAAATTTTGCACGAATGTTTTTCTTATTAAACGGAATTAATGTTATAAAGTTGGTTGGAATAAATTAACCCCTTTCGGCCCGGCGGGCTTCCAAAAAATTTTGTGTTTCCGATTTGTGTCCAATTTTACAGGGTGGTTTTGCAGTCGAAAAGAAAGGCTGGCACAAATTTTTGTTGGGTTCGGTTAACCCGTTTGGGCACGAGGGCCAATTAAGCTTTTTCAATGTTTTTGATGTCGAGTCAAAACCGTTTGACAAATTGACTTGAAATTTTGCACAAATGTTCCTCTTAACAACCGAAATTAGTTGTATAAATTTGGTTCGAATAATTTAACCCATTTCGGCCTGGCGGACTTTCAAAAAATTTTGTATTTCCGATTTGTGTCCAATTTTACAAGGTGGTTTCGCAGTCGACAATAGAGTCTGGCACAAATTTTTGTTGAGTTCGGTTAACCCGTTTGGGCACGAGGGCGCAAAGAAGCTTTTTCAATATTTTTGATTTCGAGTCAAAACCGTTTGACAAATTGACTTGAAACTTTGCACAAATGTTCCTCTTAACAACCGAAATTAGTTGTATAAATTTGGTTCGAATAATTTAACCCATTTCGGCCTGGCGGACTTTCAAAAAATTTTGTGTTTTCGATTTATGTCCAATTTTACAGGTTGATTTTGCAGTCTAAAGAGAGGCTGCAAAAAGTTTTAGTTAATTCAATTAACCCGTTTTCCACGACGACGCCATGAAGTTTTCTATAAATTTTATTTTCTTATACGATTAAAAGTATTTTATTGAAAATTTTGTACCAGCATTTTAATTAAAACCCACATGGTTAATTTGGTTTTGACCTGTTTGTGCGTTTTGAACAAAGATTCAATGAAATTTTCAGTTTTCTTCAAATGAAATCTAAAAATCAAAAAATTCAATTTCTTATATATAATACTTAAAAACATAGTATTTTAAAACAGTTTTTCCAAAAAATAAGCCCACATTTCTCTCATTAAATCATAAAAAAACGAGGAAGAGTGTATTACAACTTTCAGGTGAGTACTAAACAAAATATAAGTTGAAAAGCAAATTTTTAAATCTTTTCTAAACCATCGACTATATTTTATTCAAACGTTGGCAATTCAAGATAACTACTATTGACATAGTATAATGACATAATGGCAAACTTAGAATCCCCATTTGACCAATAATCATTTTAATTCAGTTAACATTATTTGCCGGGAACCTAACATCCTCAACTCTATCGTCAAGGAGCACCAAATTGTCAAGAAGCACCATGTATAGAAAAATTAGAGATAATTGTTCAAACTGTTTTTTAAAGTTTTTGTTTCGCAATCGGTTAAAAGAACTCGACAAAACATTTTTTTAAGCATTCCGCTAATTCAAAGAAGTTGTACCTACTTTCAGAAATTGGACGTAATTTACTTACAAATTTTTTTTTGAACAATCGTCGGGTCGACAGGGGTTAACAACTTCCAAGTCTGTTAGTAAATTGAACTTCATTTTCAAAGAAGAACACATATACAAAATTTGAAGTTAATCGGTTAAATCATTTCTAATATATTTAACAAAGCAACGAAAAAACCTATAAAAAGCTGTTGGGCCACGATGGGTTAACGGAACTCCACAAATATTTTTTGTGGCTTCATTTATAAGCAAAGTAGTATTTCAAAAAATTGGCTGAAGCTTGCGTTTTTACAATTTGCAAGCTTCCGGGCAACGCCGGGTAAATCTGCTAGTATAGTATAAAATTAATCCTTGTAGAATCGATCTTAATTCAAATTTAAATTTTTAAAAAACCTTATTGAAGTAGAATTTTTTTAATTAATTTTCTCTAATAATAAGTAAGAAAAATAATAAATAATAAAAATAACACAAATTATTTTAATTTTAAAATTATCATCATTTTATTATTTTTAAAAAATTAATCAATATAAAATGTATGCATTTCGAGCATAGCCCATCATCAGCACTGCACGATTGCTATTTAATATAAATATATGTATATATATGTAATGTTGTGTTAGAGAGCCATTATAAATATATTATTTCATAAATCAAATAATTAGTCAAATTAAATAAAAAAATAAAAATAAAATAAAAATTGAACGAAATTTAAAACAAAATTACAAAAACAAAATAAAATAAAATTATAACATATTAAAAAATAAAATAAAATAAAAATTGAACGAAATTAAAACAAAATTACAAAAACAAAATAAAATAAAATTATAACATATTAAAAAAGTTTTTAAACATTCGTCAAGTTAAATCAAAAAAGAAATATTTTAAATAAACTAATAAATTGAACGGAATTACAAAAACAAAAAATTTTTTTATATTATAATAAGTTAGCGAATGCTATCAAATAAAAACGTATCAGTATTTCCTTTGTCTGCATTCATATTGTTGTTGTCTTTCTTAATGTAATAAGTTTCGTATGCATCTAGTTTTGCTGGGTTCCTAAATACATTTTACTAAATTAAGTTCGTATCAATTTAAGTTGAGATGGAGTTTCTGAAATGCATGAATTGATACTCCAGATTTTTTATGTTGTCCGTTTTTAATATAGCTTAAATGTTCTTTGAATCTATCACTTATTTTTCTTTTGGTTTGTCCATAATAATTTATATTGCACTCTTTACATGTAATTTTATATATACCTGATTTATTTACATTCTCAGGTTTGTTTTTTGTTGATTTAAATAAATAGCCAATTTTGTTTTTATTCTCATATACAATATCCATATTAAATTTTTTATAAATGGGTTTAAGATGATTTGTGACCTCCGGAATATAATTGAAAGAAATCCTTTTTCTTTTTAAATTATTTTGTGTATTTAAATTTTGTCGAATTAGTGTTGTCATGTTATTTTTGTTATTCCGTTTAGAATGTATTGCAACTAATTCGTCTACTAATGTTTCTGGGTATCCATTAACATTAGCAATTTCTTTAATGTAATTGTATTCTATTTTGCAATTATTGATGGATAAAGGTAATTTACATAAACGATGTACCATTCAATGGAAACTGGCATGTTTATGTTGAATTGGACCAAACGAATCTGAAGTTATATATCTCATAGTTGATGTTGGTTTATGATATATACCGATATCAATTTTGTTCCCATTTCTCTTCAGTTCTAAATCTAAAAATTGTAGTGTATTGTCTCTTTCCAATTCATACGTAAAATTAATGGTTGTATATTGCTGATTGATAATATTTAAAAAGTTTAGATACTCTGTTTTTTTGACAATGGCGAAAATATCATCAACATACCTCAACCAAATTTTGGGGAGTAAATTAAATTTCATTAGATTTATCTCAAATTCAGCCATGAATATTTCAGCAATAAAAGGAGAAAGCGGATTTCCCATGCTGGTGCCTTGTTCAATTTTATAAAATTTGTTTCGAAATTGAAAAAAATTTTGGTTCATGCATGTGTGTGCCGCTTTTAAGTATGTTCTCCTTTTTTGTACAGGAACATTAACTTTCCTTAAATAGTTTCCATAGAAACATAGTGCGTCGGATACTGGAATGGACGGGAAGAGCGATTCAATGTCAAATGAAATCATAATTTCATCGTCCTCAATTTTAGCTTCCTTTATTTTATCCACGAACTCGTACGAATTTATGACCGAAAAACTTTCGAAAGGTGGTAAACTCTTCATTTCCTTTACTAACCATTTTGTTATTTTGTTGGTTGGAGCATTAATATTAGAGCAAATAGGTCTCATTTTGTTACCTACTTTATGGATTTTTGGTAAACAATATAAAGTAGGGACAATCGGATTTGAGACTATTAGTGCCATCTTGGTTCTATAGGTGACCGTATCCGTGATTGCTTTTAAAAATTATTTTGTTTCTTTCAACATACTTGGTAATGGGTCCTTTTTAATTTCAACATATGGACCTTCCCTGATCGTATTTAGAACTCTTTCATCATAATCCTGTTTATCTATGATTACTATTTTATTACCTTTATCCGCATTCAAATAAAAACAGTCTTTTTCATTTAAGCTTTTAATGATTTCAAAATATCTTTTATCTGAATTGCATGTAGTTTTATTATTAATAGGAAGCATTTGTTATACCCTACACCTATAGAATAGGTAAAGGGGTATATTAACTTTGGTATGGTGTTTGTAACCACCTAAAGGAAGCGAGCTAGATATGGAAAAGTATATATATTTGTGATCAGCGTGACCGCCTGAGTCGATGTAGCCATGTCCGTCTGTCCGTCCGTCCGTCCGTCCGTAGGCACGATAACTCAAAAAATAATGGAGCTATCTTGATGAAATTTTAACTGTAGATTACTAGGACTGAAAGTACGGCGGGGATTGCATATGGGCGAAATCGGCCCATGCGTTCGGATTCTGGACCTTTTAATCGATCGAAGGGCTAACGAACATATATAAAAAATCACGATAACTCAACAACTAATGACGCTATCTTCATCAAATTTGTGCTGTAGGTTACTAGTAATGAAACTACTTCGGGGATTGCGTAAGGACGGGATTGGACCATGGGTTCGGAACCTAGAATTTTTTAAACGAATTTAGACCAGACGAGCATAATTCCGAAACCAATGAAGATAGAACCTTCAAATTTGGTATCAGAGTGTCCCTTCCTATTTCCTAAGTGTTTTGGGAATTTGGGTCCCATTGGAGTACTGGGTCGAGGACCAGCCACACATTTTCGAAGACCTTAAAGCATATCTTTAAAATTAATAAAGATAACAACTTGAAAAAATGTAGAAGCTTCCAATTTGCCACAAGGGTGTTCTTTACTATCTCTTGCGTGTTCCCTTAATTTTGGATCAATTGGAGAGGTGGTTCAGTACCCCTCTCAGACCTCCCAAGTTTTAAAAGCTTATAATCGAAATTACTAAAAATAGTTACTTAAAATTAAGATAGATCGTTCAAATTGTCTACAAGGGTTAACTAGTACTATAAGTAAAGCGCGGGCTGTATAAGGGCGAAATCAGCCCATAGGCTCGGACTCTGGACCTTTTAGTCGGTGTCAGGGATAACGAACATATATTAAAAATCACGATAACTCAACAACTAATGAGGCTATCTTCATGAAATTTGTGCTGTAGGTTATTGGTAATGAAATTGCGGCGGTGATTACGTACGGTGAGGATTGGACAATGGGTTCGGGTTCGGAACTGAGAACTTTTTGGTCGAATTTGAGCCAAACTAGCGTAATTCCGAAACCAATGAAGATATAACCTCCAAATTTGGTACCAGGGTGTCCCTTCCTATTGCGTAAGTGTCTTTGAAATTTGGGCGCCATTGGACTAGTGGGTCGGGGACTAGCCACTTAGTTCCGAGGACCTTAAAGCATATTTTCGAAATTAATAACAATAGTAACTTGAAACAAATGTAGAAGCTTCAAATTTGGCCCAGGGTGTTCTTTAGTATTTCTTCCGTGCCCCCCTAATTTGGGATCATTTGGACTGGTGGTTCAGGACCTCTCTTAGACCCCCCAAATGTGTAAAAGCTTATCATCGAAATTAATAAAACTAGTAACTTAAAATAAAAATAGAACGTTCCAATTATGTACAAGGGTTAACTAGTATTGAAAGTATGACGGGACTGCATATGGGCGAAATCGTACAATGGTTTCGGGTTCTGGAACCCTTGAAAAGTTCAAGGACTAACAAACATATATCTTAAAAACACCATAACTCAAAAAATAATGCCGGTATTTTGATGAAATTTAAACTCTAGGTTACTAGTAATGAAAGTACCATGGGAATTGGTTCTGGTCGAGTTTAATTTCAAAGCCAAAGAATATATTTCCTATGTCCTATGTGTCTCCGAAATCTAGACTAAATTGTAGTGGTTCAGCTATGTTCAAAGGTACTTGCTGCATTTATGTAAAATTTATTTGAATATTTAAATGAATTATATGAAAAGGTCTAAATTTGTAATTGTATTTTAGAAATACATTTATTGCATATTTTGCGTTTATAAGCTTTTCTATTAGGTATATAAACTAACCATTTAAAATAATAGTAATTTTGAAAAATTTGGATTATTAAATATATTATGCTTTGATTATCTTTTTATCACAAAATTTAATAATTAGAATTTTTTCATTTTGTAATTGAATTGGAATAAATATATTTTCATTTATTTCAAGTTTGTTTGTTTTTTAATATTTTTAAATAGATAAATTAGTAAGAATTTGTAATAATTTTTAATAGATAGTGTAATTAGAAAATGTTTTTAGTATTATAAAGTTAATTTGGTTAGCTATGTCTTACGATCAAATTAATAACAGCTTTTATGGTGTTAAAATGACTTATGGATATGTCCTTAAATTTGAACCAAATAGGTGTAGGGTATTTCTAAGTCGGTTGCACCGACTGACTGTTTCTTTACTTGTTTTACCTTATTATACCCTACACCTATAGAATAGGTAAAGAGTATATTAACTTTGGTATGGTGTTTGTAACCACCTAAAGGAAGCGAGCTAGATATCGAAAAGTATATATATTTGTGATCAGCGTGACCTCCTGAGTCGATATAGCCATGTCCGTCCGTCCGTCCGTAGGCACGATAACTCAAAAAATAATGAAGCTATCTTGATGAAATTTTAACTGTAGGGTACTATGACTGAAGGTACGGCGGGAACTGCATATGGGCAAAATCGGCCCATGGGTTCGGATTCTGGACCTTTGAATCGGTCCAAGGGCTAACGAACATATATAAAAAATCACGATAACTCAACAACTAATGACGCTATTTTCATCAAGTTTGTGCTGTAGGTTACTAGAAATGAACCTACTTTGGAGATTGTGTAAGTTCGGGATTGGACCATGGGTTCGGAACCTAGAACTTTTTGATCGAATTTAGGCCAAACTAGCATAATTCCGAAACAAAGGAAGATAGAACTTCCAAATTTGGTATCAGGGTGTTGCTTTCAATTCCCTTAGTATCCTTGAAATTTGAGCCCAATTGGAGTAGTTGGTGGGGACCAGCCACTCAGTTCCGAGGACCTTAAAGCATATTTTCGAAATTGATAAAGATAGTAACTTGAAACAAATGTAGAAGCTGCAAATTTGGCACATAGGTGTCCTTTACTATTTCCTACGTGTCCATCTAATTTTGGACCAATTGTAGTGGAGGTTCAGTACCTCTCTTAAACCCACCAATGTGTAAAAGCTTATCGAAATTAATAAAACTAGTAACTTAAAATTAAGATAGAACGTTCCAATTGTGTACAATGGTTTACTGGTATTATAGGTATGACGGGAACTGCATATGGGCGAAATCGTACCATGGTTGCTTGAACAGTTCAAGGGCTAACAAACATATATCTTAAAAATACCATAACTCAAAAAATAGTGCCGGTATTTTGATGAAATTTAAACTCTAGGTTACTAGTAATGAAAGTACCATGCGAATTGGTTCTGGTCGAGTTTAATTTCGAAGCCAAAGAATATATTTCCTATTTCCTATGTGTCCCCGAAATTTAGACTTAATTGTAGTGGTTCAGCTATGTTCAAAGGTACTTGCTGCATATATGTAAAATTTATTTGAATATTTAAATGAATTATATGAAAAGGTCTAAATTTGTAATTGTATTTTAGAAATACATTTATTGCATATTTTGCGTTTATAAGTTTTTCTATTAGGTATATAAACTAACCATTTAAAATAATTGCAATTTTGAAAAATTTGGATTATTAAATATATTATGCTTTCATTATCTTTTTATCACAAAATTTAATAATTAGAATTTTTTCATTTTGTAATTGAATTGGAATAAATATATTTTCATTTATTTCAAGTTTTTTTGTTTTTTAATATTTTTAAATAGATAAATTAGTAAGAATTTGTAATCGTTTTTAATAGATAGTGTAATTAGAAAATGTTTTTAGTATTATAAAGTTAATTTGGTTAGCTACGTATTACGATCAAATTAATAACAGCTTTTATGGTGTTAAAATTACTTACGGATATGTCCTTAAATTTGAACCAAATAGGTGTAGGGTATTTCTAAGTCGGTTGCACCGACTGACTTATCTTTACTTGTTTCTAATTTGTTGTTGGACATTTTTTGTCTTATACTTAATGGATGTCTCAATATCTACAGTTGCTTCAACTATTGGAGTAGCTTTACGTTTTATGGAAAATTTTAAACCTTTGTTTAAAAAATTTTAATTCTTCTACACTAAAATTTTGAGTTGATTGATTAATCACAAAATTGTCTATAAATTTAGGTTCAAGTTTTCTATTATATATTGGATTTCCTATAATTAGTTTATTCAATTTTATTTTTAAATTTAAAACCTTTTTATCAACTTGTTTTTTAATATTTAAAATTATGGTGTCATTATAATATTCATTAAATTTTTCTATTTCAAACGAATCAAAATTTTTGGTTAGTTGTAGATGAAGTGTGTATGTTTCTAATTCTATCGCCTCTAGTCTTGAATATTGATATTTAGTTTCTAGTTTAAGCCATAGTTTTTGTGATTTTTCAGTTTTTTTCCGAAATTTATTAAAATAAAATGTGCAGTAAATAACTCAAGAACAAAACTAGTAATTGAAAAGAAACTATGGCTTAAACTAGAAACTAAATATCAATATTCAAGACTAGTGGCGATAGAATTAGAAACATACTCACTTCATCTCCAACTAACCAAAAATTTTGATTCGTTTGAAATAGAAAAATTTAATGAATATTATAATGACACCATAATTTTAAATATTAAAAAACAAGTTGATAAAAAGGTTTTAAATTGAAAAAGAAAATTGAATAAACTAATTATAGGAAATCCAATATATAATAGAAAACTTGAACCTAAATTTATAGACAATTTTGTGATTAATCAATCAACTCAAAATTTTAGTGTAGAAGAATTAAATTTTTTAAACAAAGGTTTAAAATTTTCCATAAAACCTAAAGTTACTCCAATTGTTGATGCAATTGTAGATATTGAGACATCCATTAAGTATAAGACAAAAAATGTCCAACAACAAATTAGAAATAAGGTAAAACAAATGCTACCTATTAATAATAAAACTACATGCAATTCAGATAAAAGATATTTTGAAATCATTAAAAGCTTAAATGAAAAAGACTGTTTTTATTTGAAAGCGGATAAAGCTAATAAAATAGTAATCATAGATAAACAGGATTATGATGAAAGAGTTCTAAATACGATCAGGGAAGGTCCATATGTTGAAATTAAAAAGGACCCATTACCAAGTATGTTGAAAGAAACAAAAGAATTTTTAAAAGCAATCACGGATACGGTCACCTATAGAACCAAGATGGCACTAATAGTCTCAAATCCGATTGTCCCTACTTTATATTGTTTACCAAAAATCCATAAAGTAGGTAACAAAATGAGACCTATTTGCTCTAATATTAATGCTCCAACCAACAAAATAACAAAATGGTTAGTAAAGGAAATGAAGAGTTTACCACCTTTCGAAAGTCTTTCGGTCATAAATTCGTACGAGTTCGTGGATAAAATAAAGGAAGCTAAAATTGAGGACGATGAAATTATGATTTCATTTGACATTGAATCGCTCTTCCCGTCCATTCCAGTATCCGACGCACTATGTTTCTATGGAAACTATTTAAGGAAAGTTAATGTTCCTGTACAAAAAAGGAGAACATACTTAAAAGCGGCACACACATGCATGAACCAAAATTTTTTTCAATTTCGAAACAAATTTTATAAAATTGAACAGGGCACCAGCATGGGAAATCCGCTTTCTCCTTTTATTGCTGAAATATTCATGGCTGAATTTGAGATAAATCTAATGAAATTAAATTTACTCCCCAAAATTTGGTTGAGGTATGTTGATGATATTTTCGCCATTGTCAAAAAAACAGAGTATCTAAACTTTTTAAATATTATCAATCAGCAATATACAACCATTAATTTTACGTATGAATTGGAAAGAGACAATACACTACAATTTTTAGATTTAGAACTGAAGAGAAATGGGAACAAAATTGATATCGGTATATATCATAAACCAACATCAACTATGAGATATATAACTTCAGATTCGTTTGGTCCAATTCAACATAAACATGCCAGTTTCCATTGAATGGTACATCGTTTATGTAATTTACCTTTATCCATCAATAATTGCAAAATAGAATACAATTACATTAAAGAAATTGCTAATGTTAATGGATACCCAGAAACATTAGTAGACGAATTAGTTGCAATACATTCTAAACGGAATAACAAAAATAACATGACAACACTAATTCGACAAAATTTAAATACACAAAATAATTTAAAAAGAAAAAGGATTTCTTTCAATTATATTCCGGAGGTCACAAATCATCTTAAACCCATTTATAAAAAATTTAATATGGATATTGTATATGAGAATAAAAACAAAATTGGCTATTTATTTAAATCAACAAAAAACAAACCTGAGAATGTAAATAAATCAGGTATATATAAAATTACATGTAAAGAGTGCAATATAAATTATTATGGACAAACCAAAAGAAAAATAGGTGATAGATTCAAAGAACATTTAAGCTATATTAAAAACGGACAACATAAAAAATCTGGAGTATCAATTCATGCATTTCAGAAACTCCATCTCAACTTAAATTGATACGAACTTAATTTAGTAAAATGTATTAGGAACCCAGCAAAACTAGATGCATACGAAACTTATTACATTAATAAAGACAACAACAATATGAATGCAGACAAAGAAATACTGATACGTTTTTATTTGATAGCATTCGCTAACTTATTATAATATAAAAAAATTTTTTGTTTTTGTAATTCCGTTCAATTTATTAGTTTATTTAAAATATTTCTTTTTAGCACATTTTCAAAAAATTTTGTAAAAATGTGCCTATATAGCTTCACTATGTCCGTCCGTCCGTATGTTTACAAAAACTTTTACACCGTTTGAAATAGAGAAAAGAAATTTTAACCATGGGTAGTTTTTGCAAAAAAAATAATTTTGTAGAAAAATTTTTTTCTGTAGCCCCACCTGTTACGGGGCTACAGCCCCCCAAAGTTGGAAAAAGCCCTATATTTAAATTGTTATAACAGGAGTTCTGTTACACATATTTTCAATCTGAAAACGGCAAATGATAGCTGGTTTCATAAACTTTATAAATTTTTAAAAGGCAAGTGTTTAGGGTTGCCATACGGTACTAAAATTTAACATTACGCAAAACTCAATTTTCGCAAAATTTTTGGCCACACATATCTTCTGAACGGTTCAAGCTAGGCTCTTGAAATTTTGGGAGAAGTTAGATATTCGGAAATTAGTAGGAGTCGGTTAACAAAATTTTTTTGTCAAGCCCCCTATTTAGGAGCTATAAGGGCTCGAAAATTGAAATTTTGCTATTTTTAAACACCTGTAACTTGAATACCTGTCCAAATTTTTTTTTAGTGATAGACAAAATTCAAAGCCCTATAACTATATTTCAACATGTGTCAAATATTTAACATGTGTCAATTTCCAAAAAAGCCCTATATTTAAATTGATATAACAAGGGTTCTGTTAGGTTTATTTTCAATCGAAAAACGGTATTAGAGAGCTGCTTTTATAGACTTTACAAAAATGTTGCCTAAATGTATAGGGTTACCATACGGTACTAAAATTCACCATTATATAAAACTAAATTTTTGCAAAATTTTTGGCCCCACATATCTTGTAAACGGTTCAAGCCAGGATCTTGAAATTTTGGGAGAAGTTAGATCCTAAAAAAATAGTGGGAGTCAGTAAACAAAATTTTTTTGTCAAGCCCCCTGTTTAGGAGCTATAAGGACCCGAAAATTGAAATTATGCTATTTTTAAGCACCTGTAACTTGAATACCTGTCCAATTTTTTTTTTATTAATATACAAAATTTAAAGGTCCAACATTATATTTTAACATATGTTAAAGGTTTTTCTTAAATTTAAAAGGGGTTCCTTAAATTGAAGAAAGTGTCTCTCAGTTTTACCCGTTTTTGCTTAGATAATAAAATTCTAAGTAAAATTCCAAATTTTTGTGTAATTCACAATTTAATTCTTAGAACCGAAAAAATTAGAGGATGAGGGGGGGGGAGTTGAAGTTAGATTCTTGAGAAATTTGGCAACCTTCCCCATTGAAGGGCTATTAGAACTTTAAAATAAAAAATTTACTGTTAGCAGTAAATTTTAAAAGTAAGCAGTAACTTAGTCACCACGGTATATATTTCCAAAGTTAAACTCAGTATGTAATACAATATAATTTTGAAAATGTGCTTTTTTAAAAACTCTCGGTTTTTTTTCATCACTTGATTGATTTAACTTGACGAATGTTTAAAAACTTTTTTAATATGTTATAATTTTATTTAATATTGGTTTTTGTACTTTTGTTTTAATTTCGTTCAATTTTTATTTTATTTTATTTTTTAATATGTTATAATTTTATTTTATTTTGTTTTTGTAATTTTGTTTTAAATTTCGTTCAATTTTTATTTTATTTTTATTTTTTGATTTAATTTGACTAATTATTTGGTTTATGACATAATATATTTATAAGGGTTCTCTAACACAACATTACATATATATACATATATTTATATTAAATATACATATATCATAATATTTAATCGGCTTATTTTTTCCCATACAAATATAAACATCCTTTTTTAGGACAAACTATTTGACCAATTTTAATGAAACAACAACCAAAAGAAAGGTTTTTATTGTTTTCATAGGACAATGATATTTTTTTTTTAGAATATTGCGGTTTTTCAGGTGAAAACCCGTCTTTAATTTCACATAAATTTGAATTTAACGGTCACGCTGTTAAAAGTTAAGGCTTATGACTCTAATATTATGCGCCGACTTTCTGGGTAAAAGTAATGCATTTTCGGTTGTATTCGCAGCTCAATCAAACTATATATTATAGGCGCCGACTTATGTCTTTCTTTTTTTTTTGTTAAGTTCAAATGTTCAATGAACAAGGAGATTTAAATTTTTTTAAAAATCATAATATTTAATCGGCTTATTTTTTCCCATACAAATATAAACATCCTTTTTTAGGACAAACTATTTGACCAATTTTAATGAAACAACAACCAAAAGAAAGGTTTTTATTGTTTTCATAGGACAATGATATTTTTTTTTTAGAATATTGCGGTTTTTCAGGTGAAAACCCGTCTTTAATTTCACATAAATTTGAATTTAACGGTCACGCTGTTAAAAGTTAAGGCTTATGACTCTAATATTATGCGCCGACTTTCTGGGTAAAAGTAATGCATTTTCGGTTGTATTCGCAGCTCAATCAAACTATATATTATAGGCGCCGACTTATGTCTTTCTTTTTTTTTTGTTAAGTTCAAATGTTCAATGAACAAGGAGATTTAAATTTTTTTAAAAATTTTTTTTTTGTTTTTGTTTTTTCTTTATCTTAAAAAGTGAACGAAAAAAATTAGATCTGTTCGAAATGAAAAAAATACATTTGGTTTATACAGTAGTTTTCATTTATAACGAACTCGGTTCAATTTTAATTATAATAAACTTTACACTTTTTGCTAAAAAATTAAATTTTACCTAAAAATGAAAGTTTTTTATTACATTGATATTTCTTTTATTTAAAATTATTATATCTAATTATGTTGCTTGGTGATTAATTTAGTATTTTTTTATTTATTTTTGAATATAAAAAAAAATCATAATAACGCATCAAAAATACAAAAAAAATTTCATTACAAGAAAAAGCACTATACTTAAGGTGGTCGATTTGAATCAACTATCGGTGTCGGGGAAATCAATTTGTGTTGTTTAAAGTCGTCTGAGTCGACTTTGAAATTCAAATACATTTTTGTGTTTGAAATTACATTATGGCATTGGCGTTGTTTATTCTGTTATTGGCGTTGTTTGTGTTTAAAAATTTAAAGAAAAATTAAAATGAGTAATTTAGAAAGGTAAATAAAGATAAATAATTTATATAAATATGAAAATTGTTATTTATTATTTTCAGGAAAAAATGTTTCAGCAACAGGAAACAATTAGAAAAATTAATCAATCTAATGGAAGCAACCACAAAAAACTCATTGCAAAAATTATTAGTAGTAAATATAATGCAGCACAAAATAAACCGTCTAAAAACTAAAAAAAAATTTTTCGTTTAAATTATTTTTATAATACTGACATTTCTGTTGTCAAAAAATCAAAATTGAAACAACTTGATTCAATTAATGGAAACTAATTCAATTGATTTAGCCGACACCGGGAAATTTTTGAGTGGAATTGAAAAATGTCAAAATCAACCAAGTTGAATTGATTCTCCCGACACCACCTTTAGGCTTGAGGCTGACACATCAAATAAAATTCTAGCAAATGAGTTCGAAGTGTCCATTCTAGAATCAGCACATTCTACAATGTTCAAGTCTTATACTAATTTTTCAAAATTCACAGCATTCTTTTAAAACGACATTCGTTTATTACGACGAATATTTTCCGTCCTATCATGGTCGTTATAACCGAAAAGTACTGTACTTTGTTTTCGTTTGCTTAAAATTTTTTTTTTTTTAAATCGTATATTGTTGTTGGTTTTTGTTAAGTTTTTTGTAAAATAAGAAACCGACTTCTGATAAATAATATTTCTTAAGAAAAATGATTTGTTACTTATGGATCAACCAAATTCAGCGTGTACGGCGTTCAGTTTCTGTCAAAAAATTTTGAAATAAGTTGTTATGTAAATAAATTTACATGAAAGCATACGCGACGTACTGTACCTCGGAGTTTTAAAATTTAAAAATTGACAAAGCGTATAAAAATATTGTAATTGTTTTTTCTTATGTTGCTACGATTAAATTTTAAAAATAAAATATTTTAAAATAATATTTTTTTAAAATATTTTTTTTTAAAACATATATTCAAAGTAATTGAAATATGTTTGCAAAAAATTAAAAACGAAAAATCTTTCTTAAAAAAATAATTTCCAATTTAAATGATTTGTTCCTTTGGGCCTAACCAAAATCAACGCTTATGGTGTATAATTGCTAACAAAAAGTTTTAAATTAGTAGTTAAGTATGTGATATTACATGAGAATAACTTACTGTACCTCGAATTTTTAAAATTTAAACATTGACAAAGCATATAAAAAAGTTATTGTTTTTTCTTATGTTGTTATTGTTCTAAAAATAAAATATTTTAAAATAATATTGTTTTTAAAAATACCTATATTTTTTTAAAAAATACTTTACATATATACATATTCAAAATAATTGAAATACCTATAGTATGTTTGCAGAAACAAAAAATAACATTTCTTAAGAAAAATTATGTGTTCTTTACAGATCAACCAGAATAAACGCGTACGGCATGCAGTTTCTGTCAAAAAAATTTGAAATAAGTAGGTATGTTGTGTACTGTACTTCGGAATTTAAAATTTTAAAATTTGACAAAGCGTATAAAAATATTGTAATTGTTTTTTCTGATGTTGCTACGATTTAGATTTCAAAATAAAATATTTTAAAATAATATTTTTTTTTTAAAAAAACATATACATTCAAAATAATTGAAAATACCTATAATATGTTCGCAAAAAAAAACTAAAAAATAATCTTAAACTTAAATAAAAGTTGACGTATAATTTCTGTCAGAAAATTTACAAATAAATAGGTATATGCATTTTCATGAGAGCAACCAAAATACGCGTAACGCGATGTACTGTAATCGAATTTTTAAAATTTACAAATTGACAAATGGTTTTTGGTTTTTCTTATATTTCTAAGATTATGTTTTAAAAAATATCTTATATTGGAAAAAATTCAAAATATACCTATTATATGAAATTAATAAAATTTTTTGTTCTAAATTAAAACATTCAAATAAATTTTAGCAAATGAGTTCGAAGTGTCCATTCTAGAATCAGCACATTCTACAATGTCCAAGTCTTATACTAATTTTTCACAATTCACAGCATTCTTTTAAAACGACATTCGTTTATTACGACGAATATTTTCCGTATCATCATGGTCGTTATAACCAAAAAGTACTGAATTTAGTTTTTGTTTGCAATTTATTATAATACAGTTATAAAAAAAAAATTTTTTTGTAAATCATAAATTGTTGTTGCTTTTTGTAAGTTTTTTGTTAAATAAAAAACCGACTTCTGAAATATAGTTGCCATTACGTTTGAGAGTAATGATATTTAAAAAATATATGTATTTGCAAAAAAAATTTAAAAAAAAAATAACAAATAATCCTTCTTAAATAAATAATTTGTAATTTAAATGATTTGTTAATTAGGACCTAATCAAAATCAACGCGTACGGTGCATAATTTCTGGAAATTTCTAGAAAATTTTTAAATACATAGTTAGGTACGTGAATTTACATGTGAGCAACCGAAATACGCGACGTTCTGGTACCTCAGATTTAAAAATTGACAAAGCGAAAAATAGAAATAGAAAATTTAAAATAATATTTTTGTAAAAAATTTGTTTATTAAAAAATACCTGTAATATGTTTGCAGAAACATAAAAAAGAAATAATATTTCTAAAGAAAAATGATTTGTTACTTATGGATCAACCAAATTCAGCATGTACGGCGTTCAGTTTCTGTCAAAAAATTTTGATATAATTTGTTATTGTAAATAAATTTACATGAAAGCATACGCGACGTACTGTACCTCGGAGTTTTAAAATTTTAAATTTGAAAAAGCGTATAAAAATATTGTAATTGTTTTTTCTTATGTTGCTACGATTAAATTTTAAAAATAAAATATTTTAAAATAATATTTACAACGCGTACGGCGAAAAATTTCTGTCAAAAAATTTTGAAATAAGTAATTATGTAAAAAAATTTACATGAAAGCAAAATACGCTTAACGCGATATACTGTAACTCGGATTTTTAAATTTTAAAAGCTGATAAATAGTATAAAAATATTGTCTTCGGTTTTTCTTATATTTTTAAATTGTACGTTGTATGTTTTGATTAAGGTTAAGCCCTGATAATTAAAAATTTTATTTTACATTTTAAACATCGAATAATGTTTTTTCATGATAAAAACTTTTTTTAGTTTTACTTTGACATAACGAACAAATATTATATAAGGCGTTTTTTTTTTAAATCACAGCAGAGATCTAGGCACGCTCTAAACAACATAAGCACGTTCTAATAAACAGAGCAAGAAGAGAGTACGCTCAGAGCGTTCAGATTTAATAAAAAAACACGAAAAATTAAATTAAATTAAAACATTTTGATTTTTATTTTACAAGTAAAATCTTAAACAAACGTCAAAATGTCTTTAAGAAAAAAAATGAATCACACGCTCTGAGCGCAGTTCAGATTTAAAAAATGCCTTTAAAGGAACTGAAGCATGTATTCATCAATTTTTAATTAGGAAACAGAATACATACGGAACGGATACAAAAAAATTCAAATCGTACTAAAATGTTTAGTTTTCTATATGACGGACACCATTAACTCGAATTTTGGCTACTTGACTTCAGTAAATATATGTACATATATGTTTAGAAATTAAATCAAATTCTCAGAACATTGTATATTAGAACAATATTTATATTAAGAATTTAAATCGCTTTGTTTTGTGTAATAACTGTAACACATTATACTCTCTTTAAAGCGACTTTAGCTATAGGAATAAAATTCAAAAATACAAAAACGTTTTTATAACTGAAAAAATTATAAATTTTTTTTTAGCAAATTTCAAGCGCAAGAATTGTTGACAACATTGTTGCAATATATTTTATTACGTATAGGAAAAAAAATATAATTTTTCGTGTTAAATTAGTCTATTATAAATTTCAAAAAACTAATTTTGTATGTAAATTTAAAAGCAAAAATTGCTCGAATCTCGAGCACAGGGCGATACTAGTTTATATTAAATAGCAATCGTGCAGTGCTGATGATGGGCTATGCTCGAAATGCATACATTTTATATTGATTAATTTTTTAAAAATAATAAAATGATGATAATTTTAAAATTAAAATAATTTGTGTTATTTTTATTATTTATTATTTTTCTTACTTATTATTAGAGAAAATTAATTAAATAAAAAAAAGTAGAATCAATAAGGTTTTTTAAAAATTTAAATTTGAATACATATATATACCTAAATTTCTATTTTATGCTAAAAATATTTTACTTTTAATTTTCTTGTTATAAAGTTTTTATCATTTACTGTTCTAAGTGTTGTGTAAAATTCCAATTTGCATATTGCTTGTAATTAATATTTTGTTTTTTTTTCTCTTTCAGTATATTTGGTATGTTATCAATATAGTAATTTTTATTTTGTTGTTTTTATTGCTTTGAAATCTTTTTCTTATTTTTTTGTTATATATTGACATTTGATAGTTGTTTAAGTTTATTGTTAAATTGAATTACACTCTGTACGAGCTGAATAAGTTCACTTGAGTAAAGATGAAATAAATAAATAAAAAATAAAATAAATAAATATGTTTAATTGTAAAACTCTTAGCCTTTTAAAAATATAAAAGTGTTAAATAGGAACAGAAATAGGAAATAGTATATATATCAAATTTGATTTTTTTATCTTTATTAATTTCGAATATATTATGCTTTAAGTTCTTGGGAGTATATAAATTTCATCAACAAAATAGCGTAATTATTTTTGATCATACATTAAGCTCCAATTGATCATACATTAAGGGAACACATACGAAATAGTAAAGAACAGCCTTGTGCCAAATTTGAAGCTTCTACATTTTTTTGAAGTTACTATCTCTATTATTATCGAAAATATGCTTTAAGGTCTTCGAAACTATGTGGATGGTCCTCGACCCACTATTTTAATTGGTTCCAATTTTCGAGGACACTATGGGAATAGAAAGAGACATCCTGATACAGAATTTGGGGGCTATAATTTCTTTGAATTCGGAATCATGCTCGTTTGGACTAAATTCGATGAAAAAATTCCAGGATCCGAACACATGGTCGGATTTCGCCCATATGCAGTCCGCTCCGTTCTTTTAATACTATTGATCCCTTGAACACAATTGGAACGTTCTATCTTAATTTTAAACTATTTTTTTTAATAATTTCAATGATATGCTTTAAGGTCTTCAGAACTGTGTGGATGGTCCCCGACCAACTACTCCAATTGGTCCTAAATTTCCAGGACTCTAAGGACATAGGAAGAGGCACACTGATACCAAATTTCAAGGTTTTATCTTCATTGGTTTCGGAAATATGCTTGTTTGGCATAAATTCGATCAAAAACTTCTAGGATACGAACCCATGGCTCGAACTCGTTCGTACGCAGTCCCCGCCATAGTTTCATTACTGGTAACCTACATCATAAAATTTATGATTGTAACGCCATAAGTTGTTATGTTATCCTTATTTTTTTATACCCTACACCTATAGAATAGGTAAAAGGGTATATTAACTTTGGTATGGTGTTTGTAACCACCTAAAGGAAGCGAGCTAGATATGGAAAAGTATATATTATATTTGTGATCAGCGTGACCTCCTGAGACGATATAGCCATGTCCGTCCGTCCGTAGGCACGATAACTCAAAAAACAATGGAGCTATCTTGATGAAATTTTAACTGGAAGTTACTAGGACTGAAAGTACGGCGGGAATTACATATGGGCGAAATCGGCCCATTGGTCGGGATTCTGGACCTTTTAATCGATCGAAGGGCTAACGATCATATATAAAAAATCACTATAACTCAACAACTAATGACGCTTTCTTCCTCAAGTTTGTGCTGTAGGTTACTAGTGATGAAACTACTTCGGGGATTGCGTAAGTTCGGGATTGGACCACGGGTTCGGAACCTAGAACTTTTTGATCGAATTTAGGCAAAACGAGCATAATTCCGAAACCATAGAAGATAGAACCTCAAAATTTGGTATCAGGGTGTACCTTCCTATTTCCTTAATGTGTTTGAAATTTGGGCCCAATTGGAGTAGTGGGTCGGGGACCAGCCATACATTTCCGAAGACCTTAAAGCATATCTTTAAAATTAATAAAGATAACAACTTAAAAAAATGTAGAAGCTTCAAATTTGGCACAAGGGTGTTCTTTACTATCCCTTGCGTGTCCCCCTAATTTGGGATCAATTGGAGTGGTGGTTCAGTATCCCTCTTAGACCCTCTTAAGTTTTAAAAGCTTATAATCGAAATTATTAAAAATAGTAACTGAAAATTAAGATAGAACGTTCAAATTGTGTACAAGGGTTAACTAGTGCTTAAAGTTAAGCATGGACTGCATAAGGGCGAAATCAGCCCAAGGGTTCGGATTCTGGACCTTTTAATCGGTTTCAGGGCTAACGAACATATATAAATAATCACGATAACTCAACAACTAATGACGCTATCTTCATGAAATTTGTGCTGTAGGTCATTGGTAATGAAACTATGTGGCGATAGCGTACGGTGAGGATTGAACAATGGGTTCGGAACTTAGAACTTTTTGATCGAATTTAGGCCAAACGAGCATAATTCCGAAACCAATGAAGATAGAACCTCCAAATTCGGTTTCAGGGTGTCGCTTTCGATTTCCTTAGTGTCCTTGAAATTTGTGACAAATTGGAGTAGCGGGTGTGGACCAGCCACTCAGTTCCAAGGACCTTAAAGCATATCTTTAAAATTAATAAAGATAACTTGAATAAAGGTAATTTGAAACAAATGTAGAAGCTTCAAATTTGGCACAAATCGTACCATGGTTTTGGGTTCTGCAACCTTTGAAAAGTTCAAGGGCTAACAAACATATATCTTAAAAACACCATAACTCAAAAAATAATGCCCCTTTTTTGATGAAATTTAAACTTTAGGTTACTAGTAATGAAAGTACCATTGGAATTGGTTCTGGTCGAGTTTGGTGAATGAGTTTGGATTCTAGAAGCTTTTGATCGATTTGAGGCCGAACGAGTACAATTTCGAAGCCAAAGAATAGAATTCATATCATATGTGTTCCCGAAATTTAGACTTAATTGTAGTGGTTCAGCTTTCTTCAAAGGAACTTGCTGCATTTATGTAAAATTTATTTTTATATTTAAATGAATTGTATGAAAAGGTGTAAATTAGTAATTGTATTTTAGAAATACATTTATTGCATATTTTGCGTATAAGCTTTTCTATTAGGTATATTAACTAGCCATTTAAAATAATTGCAATTTTGAAAAATTTGGGTTATTATATATATTATGCTTTGATCAGATTTTTATCAAAAAATTTAATAACTAGAATTTTTTCATTTTGTAATTGAAGTGGAATAAATATATTTTCATTTATAACAAGCTTTTTTGTTTTTTAATATTTTTAAATAAATAAATTAGTAAGAATTTGTAATATTTTTTAAGAGATAGTGTAATTAGAAAATGTTTTTAGTATTATAAAGTTAATTTGGTTAGCTATGTCTTACAATTAAATTAATAACAGCTTTTATGGCGTTAAAATGACTTATGGATATGTCATTTAATTTGAACCAAATAGGTGTAGGGTATTTCTAAGTCGGTTGCACCGACTGATTGTTTCTTTACTTGTTCAAAAAAGAAGCCTACACAAAACCTACTATGTATTATCTAATATATAAAGGAGAAAATTTGTTTGTTTGTTTGTTTGTTTGTCCAGGATTCACGTGAAACCTACTAGTCCGATTGTCGCCAAATTTTAAGGAATAATTCTGAGAGCTGGGGGGTGACATACGCACTGTCACATTTTTATAAGTCAACAGGTTGCGGCTCCAGAGCCGTTTTAAGCTTTTTCGTTTTTTGGATGTCGAGCCAAAACCGTTTGACCTATTGACTTGAAATTTTCCACAAATGTTCCTCTTAGCAACCGGAATTAGTTGTATAAATTTGGTTGGAATGAATTCACCAATTTCGTCTTGGCGGGCTTCCAAAAAAAATTGTCTTTTCGTTTTGTGTCCAATTTTACAGGTTGATTTTGCAGGCCAAAAGAGAGGCTGCAAAAAGTTTTAGGATTAAGTTCGATTAACCCGTTTTCCACGACGAAGTCTTGAAGTTTTCTATAAATTTTATTTGCTAAAACGATTAAAAGATTTTTATTGAAAATTTTGTATAAGCATTTTAATTATAAAAACGGCCAGGGTTAATTTGGTTTTGACCTGTTTACGCGTTTTGCATAATGATTCAGTGAAATTTTAAAATTTTTGGTATTCACGCAAGTTAATCTTTATTCCTCACTTAATTAATAATACTAATATAAAAAGCTCACTTAATTAATAATACTAATTTTTTTGCTTTCAAATAGTCTCAAATAGTGCAAAAGCTAAATGAGATAATATTAATTATAATAAAAATAAAGCTAATAAAAAATCCGAATAATAATATCTTTAAATTTAAATAACGTAACATTTTCCTTCTCTACATTTTTCTACTTTGCAGTTGTTGTTTTTTAAAAAAAGATTTCAGTGCAAAATTACAGTTTTCTTCAAATAAAATCTAAAAATCAAAAAAATTCAATTTCGTATATATTATGCTTAAATACATAGTATTTTAAAACAAGAAAGAAGCCTACATTTCTCAAATCATTAACAGGAAGAGCGTAGTAGAACTTTAAGGAAAGTACAAAACAAAATATAAGTTGAAAAGCACATTTTTAAACCTTTTCTAAACCATCGACTTATTTTATTCAAACGTTTGCAATTCAAGTAAAGTATTATTGCCATAGTATAATGACATAATGGCAAATTTAGTATACCCTTTTGACCTATAGTCAAACGATTATAGCAATTTTGACCTGTAGCAATTTTTTTAAAACGATTTTTTTAAGATTATTCTATCATTTTTTCAAGAAATTTATCAAATTTCACTTGAAACTTTTCATAATTATTAAATAATAATAAAAAAAACAAAATTTTAATTCAGTTAACATTATTCGCCGGAAACCTACCATCCTCAACCGTTAAGAAATAACCGTTAAAACTGCTTTGCAAACTGATTTTTAAAGTTTTTGTTTCGCAATCGGTTAAAAGAACTCGACAAAACATTTTTTTAAACATTCCCTTAATTCAAAGTAGTTTTACCAACTTTCTAAAATTGGACGTAATTAACAAAATTTTTTTTTTAATAATCGTAGGAATGATAAGTATATACATGTACGCATACGAAATTTAAAGTTAATTGGTCAAACCGTTTCTGCTTAAGAGTAAAGTAACGAAAAAATCTGTAAAAAGCTGTTGTGCCGCAATGGGTAACGGAACTTAACAAACTCGAGACTTTGACCAAGCAATATTTCGCAAAATTGGACGTAATATCCTACCAAAATTTTTTTTTTAACAATTGTCGGGCGGCAAGGCTTAGAAAATTCCAATTCTGTTAATAGAGTGAACTTCATTCTCAAAGAGGAACACATATACAAAATAGGAAGTCAATCGGTTAAAAAAAATTTTTAATTTATAGCAAAGTAACGAAAAAACTTATAAAAAGCTGTTGGGCCGCAATGGGTTAACAGAATTCCACAAATACTTTTTTTAGGCTTTCTTTTTAACCAAAGCAGTACTTCGAAAAATTGGCCGAAACTCGCTTTTTTACAATTTGCACGCTCCCGGGCAACGCCGGGTAAATCTGCTAGTCTAATATATAAAGAAGAAAATTTGTTTGTTTGTTTGTTTGTTTGTCCAGGATTCACATGAAAACCACTGGTCCGATTGTCACAAAATTTTAAAGGAATAATTGTGGGAGCCCGGGGAATGACATAGGCTATGTCGCATTTTTATAAGTCAACAGGTTGCGGCTCCAGAGCCGTTTTAAGCTCTTTCGTTTTTTTGATTTCGAGTCGAAACGGTTTGACCGATTAACTTGAAATTTTGCACGAATGTTTTACTTATTAAACGGAATTAATGGTATAAAGTTGGTTGGAATAAATTAACCCCTTTCAGCCCGGCGGGCTTCCAAAAAATTTTGTGTTTCCGATTTGTGTCCAATTTTACAGGGTGGTTTTGCAGTCAAAAAGAGAGGATGGCACAAATTTTTGTTGGGCTCGGTTAACTCGTTTGGGCACGAGGGCGCAATGAAGCTTTTTCAATGTTTTTGATGTCGAGCCGAAACAGTTTGACCGATTGACTTGAAATTTTGCACAAATCTTCCTCTTAGCAAACGGAATTAGTTGTACAAAGATGGTTTGAAAATATTAACCCATTTCGGCCCGGCGGGCTTCCAAAAAATTATTTGTTTCCCATTTGTGTCCAATTTTACAGGGTGGTTTTGCAGTCGAAAAGAAAGGCTGGCACAAATTTTTGTTGGGTTCGGTTAACCCGTTTGGGCACGAGGGACCAATGAAGCTTTTTCAATGTTTTTGATGTCGAGTCAAAACTGTTTGACCGATTGACTTGAAATTTTGCACAAATGTTCCTCTTAGCAACCGCAATTAGTTGTATAAATTTGGTTGGAATAATTTAACCCATTTCGACGTGACGGGCTTCCAAAAAATTTTGTATTTCCGATTTGTGTCCAATTTTACAGGTTGATTTTGCAGTCTAAAGAGAGGCTGCAAAAAGTTTTAGTTAATTCGATTAACCCGTTTTCCACGACGACGCCATGAAGTTTTCTATAAATTTTATTTTCTTATACGATTAAAAGTATTTTATTGAAAATGTTGTACCAACATTTTAATTAAAACCCACATGGTTAATCTGGTTTTGACTTGTTTGTGCGTTTTGAACAAAGATTCAATGAAATTTTCAGTTTTCTTCAAATGAAATCTAAAAATCAAAAAATTCAATTTCTTATATATAATGCTTAAAAACATAGTATTTTAAAACAGTTTCTCCAAAAAATAAGCCTACATTTCTCTCATCAAATCATAAAAAAACGAGGAAGAGCGTATTACAACTTTCAGGTGAGTACTAAACAAAATATAAGTTGAAAAGCAAATTTTTAAACCTTTTCTAAACCATCGACTATATTTTATTCAAACGTTGGCAATTCAAGATAACTACTTTTGACATAGTATAATGACATAATGGCAAACTTAGTATCCCCATTTGACCAATAGTCATTTTAATTCAGTTAACATTATTCGCCGGGAACCTAACATCCTCAACTCTATCGTCAAGGAGCACCAAATTGTCAAGAAGCACCATGTATAGAAAAATTAGAGATAATCGTTCAAACTGTTTTTTAAAGTTTTTGTTTCGCAATCGGTTAAAAGAACTCGACAAAACATTTTTTTAAGCATTCCCCTAATTCAAAGAAGTTGTACCTACTTTCAGAAATTGGACGTAATTTACTTACAAATTTTTTTTTGAACAATCATCGGGTCGACAGGGGTTAACAACTTCCAAGTCTGTTAGTAAATTGAACTTCATTTTCAAAGAAGAACAAATATACAAAATTTGAAGTTAATCGGTTAAATCATTTCTAATATATATAACAAAGCAACGAAAAAACCTATAAAAAGCTGTTGGGCCACGATGGGTTAACGGAACTCCACAAATATTTTTTGTGGCTTCATTTATAAGCAAAGTAGTATTTCAAAAACTTGGCTGAAGCTTGCGTTTTTACAATTTGCAAGCTTCCGGGCAACGCCGGGTAAATCTGCTAGTATATTATAATTTAATTATAATTCATATTATAATATTATTTATATTATATAAATATTATATTATAATTTAAAATATAAAATATTAATACAACAAAAAAAATTATTTGTATAAAATTAACTTCACTTAACAGATACGCGTATTTCGTATACTACTTGCGTCTACTACTTCAGTATTTAAAGAAGAAGTTTTTAAAACTTAAATATGAAAGTCTTTAAAACTTAAATTAAAAAACAAATAAATTTTTTAGTCATGCAAATGATATGGCAATGCATTCACATCTTCATTAAAAATAAAAAAATAATTAACTCAAATATTATACGAGGATATTAAAGGTTTGATACTTGGTTAAATGGTTTGATACAGTCTCCAAATTCAAAATTCTATATTAGATATAAGAAATTATAACTAGTAATTAGTTTTCTTTGAAAAAAGTAATAAAAAACGAGGAAGAGTGTGGTAGAGTAGACAGTTTCAACGCTGGGATACCCGCATGACCGCAACATATACATTATATCATGCGGTTATTTACTTTTGACAAAATTTAAAATATTCAGCTTTATTAGGTGTAGAGTAATGCTCATATAAAAGAAGGAGTTGTATGGCAGCTACGCGAACCCTTTGCAGTAGACCAACCAAATTTTGCAGTAACTTTGGCCATTGCACTAAACTATTTTTGGCAAAATTTCAGACACCCACATACATTTGCTGTAGTGTAACCCTCATATAAAAGAAGGAGTTGTATGGCAGCTACTCGAACCCCCAGCAGTAGACCAATCAAATTAACTTTGTAACTTTGGACATTACACTAAACTACTTTTGGCAAAATTTCAGACACACAGCTGCAATAGGTACAGAGAAATACTCATATATAAAAAGAAGTTATATGGCAGCTACCCGAACCCATGGACTAAAATGGCTGGATTTAAATAGCGATTCCGGGTTTTGAATAAAAACGAATTTGTGAAAATTTCATAATCCTAGCTCCTTTATTTTTTGAGTTATCGTGATGACGGACGGACGGACGGACATACATCGCTAAATCGATTTATTTTTCGATTCTGATCCGATCCATACACTTGAGTCTATATCTACCCCCCCCCCCCCCCCCCCTCCTTCTAAACGTAATGGCAAATTTATTATACCCTTTGACTATATAGTCATACGGGTATAATAAAAGAAAACAGAGGTTATTTTTAAAATTTCTCTATATAAGCTTGTATTTTGTCACTAAAGTTTAGTAATCGTATTATTTTTATATTTAATACCTAGAAAAACTATAAAGGCAAACTCTATGAATAGTGGAAGAAAGCATTAGTGAGAAAGAGATAGCATATGGGGCATTGGTTATAAGAAAAAATTAAGAGAATTTTTATTGACATTTTTTGATCTACTTGCTTTATCTATATATGTATAATTTCTGATTAAACTCTTCTACGAATATAAAATTAGCGAGTGATGAAAAACACCAAGAGTTTTTAAAAAAGCACATTTTCAAAATTATATTGTGTTAAAAACTGAGTTTAATTGTGGAAATATATACACTGGTGACTAATTCACTGCTTATTTGTATAAACAGTAAATTTTTAATTTTTAAGTCCTAATAGTCCTTAAATGGCGAAGATTCCAAATTTCTCAAGGATCTATTTTCACCCCCTCCATTATTTTTAGGTTCTAGGAATTAAACCAAAATTTGGAATTTTACTTAGAATTTTACTATATAAGCAAAAATGGGTAAAACAGAGAGACACTTTTTTCAATTCAAAGAACCGCTTTTAAATTTAAGAAAAACCCTTAACATATGTTAAAATATAATGTTGGACCTTTAATTTTTGTATATTAAAGGTATTCAAGTTACAGGTGCTTAAAAATATCGAAATTTCAGTTTTGGACCCCTTACAGCTCTTACACGGGGCGCGCAACAAAACAACTTTCTTAAACGACTCCTACTAACATCTCCCAAAATTTCAAGTTTCTAGCTTGAGTTGTTCTGATGTTATGTGGGGCCAAAAATTTTGCAAAAATTGAGTTTTGGATAATTGTAAATTTTAGTACCGAATGGTACTTAGTTAGTAGCGAATTTTAGTACCCAATGAATTTTTTGTTAAAAATTTATAAATCTTATAAAGGCAACTTTTTCAGATTGAAAAAATATCTCATAGAACTCTTGTTATAACGTTTTAAATATAGGGTTTCTTCCAAATTTGTGGGGCTGTAGCTCCGTAACGGGTGGAGCTACAGAAAAAAGTTCTTCCATGAAATTATTTTTTTTTACAATACCTACCAGTATTTCTTATCTCTATTTAAAACGGTGTAAAAGTTTGGGTAAACATACGGACAGGCAGACGGACGGATTAAATCAAAATGAAAAAAAACATTTAACACTTGTTGAAAATATCGTTTTGGAGCTTTCAATTTTGTATATAAATAAAAAAAATTATGACAGGTATTCAAGTTATAGGTGTTTAAAAGAAAAATTTATAGCAACATTTAAGTTTTTGGACCCCTCATAGCTCCTAAACAGGGGCGTGACAAAAAAAAATTCTTAACTGACTCTTACTTGATTCTGAGGTGCTCAAAAGTTATGAAGGGACGGACGAACGGACATCGTGCAACTATATAGGCACATTTTTACAAAATTGAAACTTTGCTAAAAAGTAATAAATTATTTCTACAGTAAATTTAGTCGATACATTATCCATTAATTTTTCTACGAGTTGATATAAATACAATCTGAGCAATTGTTTATAAATTGTTGAAATTAAGCTACTTCTATGGTAATAATTAATTAATATCGAATCTACTAGAACTTTTGATAAATTCACATGTGCTTTTATTGATTATTTTTCCAAAAATCTTACTCAAACAGCCAGTCAGTGTAATGGGTCTATAGTTAGAAGTATCCAAGGGAGAACAATTTTTGTAATTTTATTCTCTATCTCTATCATCGTTCACTAACGTCGTTATGTGGGGTAACATGTAAGTGAAAATTGTAAAAGCTTAAGCTTAACTTCGTATATTCTCTTATTTAAAATTGGGTACATAAAACTTTGATTTGCTTGCCTAATAAGTTAAATTATTTATTTGCCTAATAAGTTAAATTTTTTATAATTTTTTTTTAATTATTATTCAATTTAAAATTTTGGTGTATCCAATCTTAAAATATCGCGCCAAGATTTAAACAAGGTTTACAGTGATGATTGTATGGTGGTGTTTCATGGTAGTTGTGTTAATTTGAAAACAGAAGATTAAGATTACTTTAAAAGCAGCGATACTAAATTTCAATGTGTGCAGTGCTGTTCTCTGAGAAGAATCTCCTTAGATAGTTCTGATATGAATATTGTATAACAAACTAATACACATATTCTTAGAACTCAGGAGTTCCGTCTCAACCTTTAACGAGATAAGTTGTGTTTTTATCGCGATCGAATTCTATATAGTTATTTATTATTAGTAAAACATATGAATTTAGAATTTACTTTGCAAAACAAAAAAAAAAAAAAACATTGAAATTTAATATAATAATAAAAATAAAAAAAAACATAAAACAATAAAAACTGTTATTTAAGTTCTATTAAATTTTTTGGATTGCATCCATGCAATCGAACAATAAAAATAATGTAGAGAAAGATTTAAAAATTATAATTAACACCAAATTAAATAAAATTATGAATAAAAAAATAGACAGTGATATAGCTGGCTCAAGTAGCAGCAATGATATTATTGGTTTAAAAAAATTTGTAGACATTCGTGAAGAAAATATTTTTTTAAGAAAAGAATTGAAAAAACTAAAACAAATAATACTTAAACTTAGCAAACAAAAAAGTGAACATATCGATAAGGTAGATCAACTCGAAGATAATGACTTCGAAAACTCCATGGAGTACGAGTACGACAATGATGCCGACGAATCATTATCTATAAACGAGGAATTCGATCAAAATTCCGAAATAAATATACCCGAACCAAATAATAATGCTGAAATAAATATACCCGAACCAAATAATAATGCTGAAGATTCCCAAAACAATATGGAGGATGATTTTGAAAATTTTATTCAAATTATATCAAAAAAAAATCTAAAAAATAAGAATAAAATTCAGACTTACCAAAATAATACAATTAATAATAAAACCAATAGCACTAATAATTACAATAAAAATAACAATAACAAAACAAAAATGCCACCTATAAATGTCTTTACGACAGAAATAGAAGATATAACTAAGGCTATTAAATTAAAAACTAATGATTTTTCTATTAAAAAAATTAAAAATTTCAACTATAATATTAACACTAATAATCTAGATAATTATAAATTAATTAACAATATATTAAAAAGCACTAAAACAAATTTTTACACATTTACCCCGAAAATCGAAAAAAAATTGACCATGTTACTAAAAGGCCTTAGTTTGCATTACACGGAGGAAGAAGTACTGAATTTTTTAAAAAATTACGAAAACGAAAATATTAAATTCGAAACGGTTACAAGATTAAAAACAAAACAATCGATTATGAACAACAATACTCTCCCGTATTTTATTATCCAAGCTTCAGCCGAAAGCTCTTTAAACGAATTGATGAAAATAAAGGCAATTGAGAACCAGATTATATACTGGGAGAAGCTCAAAAAACCTGACATATTACAGTGCAAGAGATGTCAGCGATTTGGGCATACAGCTTCAAATTGTCAAATGGACTACCGCTGCGTTAAATGCGGAGAAAGTCATCAGCCAGGGGAATGCAAAATTACCCTTGAAGACCCAAAAGAAAAATTATTTTGCACCTTATGTAAAAAATTTGGACACCCAGCATCATTCACAAAGTGCGAACAATACCAAAAAAGACTCAAAGAACGAGAAGAAGCCAGAAAACTATCAAAACAAAATATAAAAAACAGACATTTTGGTAACAATTATTATGTAAAACCTAACATTTCTTTTGCTAATGCATTAAAAACTAATAATAATAATAACACAAATAATATTTATAAAAATACTACTAACAATAATACTAATAATTCTGATGATAATAATAGCATATTAACTGAAATTAGAAATAGTATATTAGATATAAAAAAAAGTATAGATAATCATTCTAAAAAAATTAATACATTATTCAAAATTTCAAAAAAGATTACCCAACCGACAAATAAATATTAACAATGATTAACAACATAAATCTCAAATTAATTGCTGTTAACGTAAACTCTCTTATTTCTTATAATAAGAGATTCTCTCTAATGCAATTTCTTGAAAACAATAAACCTGATATTCTCTGTATGAGCGAAACAAAATTAAAAAAAAAGCACAATCTACATTTTGATAATTACGATCTCATTAGAAGAGATCGTAAAAATCAAAGTGAAGGTGGTGGTACAGCAATATGCATTAAAAACAACATTAAATATAATATCGTAAAAAAAAAAGCTTTCGAAAATTTTATCTGCATAGAAATATGCACTATATGTATTAAATTAAACAATAGGGAAAAATTATATATTATAAGTATTTATTCTTCACAGCAAAACCAACAAAAGTTCATAGAAGAATTCTCTTTAGTATTTAATAAATTAAAACTAAATAATTTAAATAATTTTTACATTTTAGCTGGTGATCTTAACGCTAAACATCAAGCTTGGCTAAACGAAGTTCGAAATAGTAGAGGGTCACAACTTTTTAATTGGTTAGAAGATAATAAAATAATTTACAAATGTAAATTATTGCATTCTGACTCCCCTACCTATCCACGAGCTAATTCTTACTTAGACATAGGTTTATCAGACGTAAGGTTAGAAATAAATAACACTGATTCTTTAGGTAGATTGCCAACTTTACCATACGATAGCGACCACTGCGCAATAGAAATATGTATAAAACTCGATAACGCTAATATTGAAAACATAGTAGTAACTAATGAAACTAGGTATATATACCATAAAACAAATTGGATAAAATTTCGGAAAAAGTTAGATAAAAATTTTGATACAACATATCAAAATGAAGAAAACAAAATAATTGATCATGCCAATATGCCAATAACTGACATAGACTTACACCTTCAAAAAATAGATACAATAATTCTTAAAACTATAAAAGAGACAATTCCAACAGTTTCTAATTCAAAAAATTACCTTAAAAAATACAATTCAACCCAATTACAAAGACTTTTAAAAAAGAAAAATAATTTACAAAACGACATACATAGAATTTATAGACAAAGGTTAGATTTTACAGCACAAGAGATAATATTGTTAAAAAGCTTACTAAAAAATGTGAACACACTAATCAAACAACAAATAAACTTAGAAATTAGTAATTACTGGGAAAATAGAATCAAAAAAATTAACCCCTCCAAAAGTCATAGCATGTTCCCAGAAATAAATAAAATATTTAGGAAAAAAGAAAATTTCAATATTAGTTGCCTGAATATTGACCCAAGAGATCAAGAATTATTAACTACCAACAATTTTGACATAAATACTTTAAAAAAAACACCCGATAATAAATACATAATAGAAGATAATATAAGTATAAATAAAATTCTAGGTTCACATCTTGAAAGAACACATAAAATTCAAAATTTCCCTAGTAGTTCTTTTCACAATAGAATATCCAATAATATTAACATTTTGAAAAATAATATTTTAGAAAGTAGAAATAATCATTGCACATTAAAAACTTTTACATATTTAGATAAATCTTCCAATCAGAGTTACAACAATAACCCATTCACAACAATAGCAGAACTAACGGACAAATTCAAATGTCTTAACAACAAGACTTCAACAGGAATTGATAATATCCCAAATATAGTACTTAAAAACTTAACTAACAAAATAATAGTTCAATACGTGATTCTTTTTAACAATGCCATTAACTTTACATATTTCCCTAAATCATGGAAAATAGTAAAGTTATCTTTTTTAAAAAACCTGGTAAGGATCCCAAAAATCCAAATAATTATAGACCTATTAGCTTGCTACCTAATATTAGCAAAGTCTATGAAACTATAATTAATGATAAAATTACCATGTTCATTAATGATCACAATCTATTACCAGAAAATCAATTTGGTTTTAGACACAAACATGGAACAGTTCATGCCATAACAAAGTTAACATCAGATATTTGTTGGTATGTCAATAAAAAATTTTGTGTAGGCGCCTGCGCTATAGATTTAGAAAAGGCTTTTAATAGTATTTGGATAGAAGGGCTAATATACAAGTTAATAAAACTGAGATTCCCTGAATATTTAATAAAAGTAGTCTTAGACATGGTAACAGGCAATGAATTCGTAGTAGGCAAAAACTTATGTCATACATTTTCAATAGAAAAGGGATTAATGCAAGGCACTGTTAACTCCCCAATTTTGTTTTCAATCTATATAATAGACCTATTAAAACAACTAGATAGCTTATCAGGATTTAATTTCGCGTTAGCATATGCTGATGATCTATTAATATACTCAGCAAGTGAAAGTGTTAAAACTGCTCAGATAAATGTACAGAAAATGTTTGATACTACTTCTGACTATTGCAAAAAATGGATCCTTAAAATTAATACAGATAAATGCGAAACAATATTATTTCGAAATACAGTAGACAAGGTTAATTCGAACATAAAAAGAAATTGGAAAAATTTTATAATAAAAAGTAATAATACACGCCTAAGAAGAAAAAAAGTAATTAAGTATCTTGGGATACATCTACACCAAAATCTTAACTACATTGATCATATAAAAAATTCAATCTCCAAAGCCAACAAAGCATTTATGGCGGCGAAAAGATTGTTTTATAATAAAAATGTACATGATCGAGTTAAAGTTATTTCATATTTAACTTTAATAAGACCAATTATAACATATGGAGCACCCATATGGTACAACATTAGTGCAAGCCTAATGGAGAAGATACGGATGTTTGAAAGAAAGTGCATTAGAGTTAGTGTTAATAAGATAAGAAAAACAGATACGGAATTGAGACATTACTATTCTAACAAATATATTTACAAAGCTGCAAATATAAACAGAATAGATAATTTTATAATTAAATTAATTCGAAATCACTTCGATAGATCATTAAGAACTCCAGAAAACGGTTTAATATCTAATATATTCTACCATAATGAGGAGTACATAAAAAAAACACTTGAAACTGGATTCATACCTCCAGAGTATTTCATATACCTCGATAGGAATGGTTTTATTCAAAACCATGAACATGTCCCTATATTATACCATTATAATAGACGGGCCACATGTAAAATATTAGACTACAACCCAAATATTCTTATTAGGTCGCAATTTAAATATGATATGTCAATTCCATTTAAGGACACGCAAATAGATAAAAACTATTGGTGGTTGGGTAATACTTTTTGATAAAATGTAATTATAGTAACATAGTATTACATAGTCTAGATTAAGTTTATCGGTAAGTTTAGGTTAGTTTAAATTAGGTTAATTAGGATAGTGTAGGCTAAGTTTTATAAAATTAAATCCATAATATTCATTTGGTTTTTATAATGTTTTCCAAATAAAATAAACAAAAGATGTTATATAATTGAAATATTATAATTAATTCAAAAAACCTTATAACCTATATATATATAGTTAAATTAACAAATTAAAATATTATTTTTTAAAGTTAATCCAAAAATTAGTGAATAAGAACAATTATTTTATAAAACTTTTTAAATTGTAATTTAAATGAATGAAATATATAAAAAAAAGTTAAAAAAAAAAAATCAAGTCCAATAAGTCATTTTAAAACCATAAAAGCTTTTATTAGTTTGATCGTAAGATCCCTCAGTCGAACTCAAAATCCCTCAAAATCGAACCCTCAGCAGTAGACCAATCAAATTAACTTTGTAACTTTGGACATTACACTAAACTACTTTTGGCAAAATTTCAGACACGCAGCTGCAATAGGTACAGAGAAATACTCATATATAAAAAGAAGTTATATGGCAGCTACCCGAACCCATGGACTAAAATGGCTGGATTTAAATAGCGATTCCGGGTTTTGCATAAAAACGAATTTGTGAAAATTTCATAATCCTAGCTCCTTTATTTTTTGAGTTATCGTGATGACGGACGGACGGACATACATCGCTAAATCGATTTATTTTTCGATTCTGATCCGATCCATACACTTGAGTCTATATCTACCCCCCCCCCCCTCCTTCTCTGCGTCACAAACGTAATGGCAAATTTATTATACCCTTTGACTATATAGTCATACGGGTATAATAAAAGAAAACAGAGGTTATTTTTAAAATTTCTCTATATAAGCTTGTATTTTGTCACTAAAGTTTAGTAATCGTATTATTTTTATATTTAATACCTAGAAAAACTATAAAGGCAAACTCTATGAATAGTGGAAGAAAGCATTAGTGAGAAAGAGATAGCATATGGGGCATTGGTTATAAGAAAAAATTAAGAGAATTTTTATTGACATTTTTTGATCTACTTGCTTTATCTATATATGTATAATTTCTGATTAAACTCTTCTACGAATATAAAATTAGCGAGTGATGAAAAACACCAAGAGTTTTTAAAAAAGCACATTTTCAAAATTATATTGTGTTAAAAACTGAGTTTAATTGTGGAAATATATACACTGGTGACTAATTCACTGCTTATTTGTATAAACAGTAAATTTTTAATTTTTAAGTCCTAATAGTCCTTAAATGGCGAAGATTCCAAATTTCTCAAGGATCTATTTTCACCCCCTCCATTATTTTTAGGTTCTAGGAATTAAACCAAAATTTGGAATTTTACTTAGAATTTTACTATATAAGCAAAAATGGGTAAAACAGAGAGACACTTTTTTCAATTCAAAGAACCGCTTTTAAATTTAAGAAAAACCCTTAACATATGTTAAAATATAATGTTGGACCTTTAATTTTTGTATATTAAAGGTATTCAAGTTACAGGTGCTTAAAAATATCGAAATTTCAGTTTTGGACCCCTTACAGCTCTTACACGGGGCGCGCAACAAAACAACTTTCTTAAACGACTCCTACTAACATCTCCCAAAATTTCAAGTTTCTAGCTTGAGTTGTTCTGATGTTATGTGGGGCCAAAAATTTTGCAAAAATTGAGTTTTGGATAATTGTAAATTTTAGTACCGAATGGTACTTAGTTAGTAGCGAATTTTAGTACCCAATGAATTTTTTGTTAAAAATTTATAAATCTTATAAAGGCAACTTTTTCAGATTGAAAAAATATCTCATAGAACTCTTGTTATAACGTTTTAAATATAGGGTTTCTTCCAAATTTGTGGGGCTGTAGCTCCGTAACGGGTGGAGCTACAGAAAAAAGTTCTTCCATGAAATTATTTTTTTTTACAATACCTACCAGTATTTCTTATCTCTATTTAAAACGGTGTAAAAGTTTGGGTAAACATACGGACAGGCAGACGGACGGATTAAATCAAAATGAAAAAAAACATTTAACACTTGTTGAAAATATCGTTTTGGAGCTTTCAATTTTGTATATAAATAAAAAAAATTATGACAGGTATTCAAGTTATAGGTGTTTAAAAGAAAAATTTATAGCAACATTTAAGTTTTTGGACCCCTCATAGCTCCTAAACAGGGGCGTGACAAAAAAAAATTCTTAACTGACTCTTACTTGATTCTGAGGTGCTCAAAAGTTATGAAGGGACGGACGAACGGACATCGTGCAACTATATAGGCACATTTTTACAAAATTGAAACTTTGCTAAAAAGTAATAAATTATTTCTACAGTAAATTTAGTCGATACATTATCCATTAATTTTTCTACGAGTTGATATAAATACAATCTGAGCAATTGTTTATAAATTGTTGAAATTAAGCTACTTCTATGGTAATAATTAATTAATATCGAATCTACTAGAACTTTTGATAAATTCACATGTGCTTTTATTGATTATTTTTCCAAAAATCTTACTCAAACAGCCAGTCAGTGTAATGGGTCTATAGTTAGAAGTATCCAAGGGAGAACAATTTTTGTAATTTTATTCTCTATCTCTATCATCGTTCACTAACGTCGTTATGTGGGGTAACATGTAAGTGAAAATTGTAAAAGCTTAAGCTTAACTTCGTATATTCTCTTATTTAAAATTGGGTACATAAAACTTTGATTTGCTTGCCTAATAAGTTAAATTATTTATTTGCCTAATAAGTTAAATTTTTTATAATTTTTTTTTAATTATTATTCAATTTAAAATTTTGGTGTATCCAATCTTAAAATATCGCGCCAAGATTTAAACAAGGTTTACAGTGATGATTGTATGGTGGTGTTTCATGGTAGTTGTGTTAATTTGAAAACAGAAGATTAAGATTACTTTAAAAGCAGCGATACTAAATTTCAATGTGTGCAGTGCTGTTCTCTGAGAAGAATCTCCTTAGATAGTTCTGATATGAATATTGTATAACAAACTAATACACATATTCTTAGAACTCAATCAACATCAAGTCCAATAAGTCATTTTAAAACCATAAAAGCTTTTATTAGTTTGATCGTAAGACATAGCTAACGAAATTAACTTTATAATACTAAAAACGTTTTCTATTTATTTTATCAATTCAAAAATATTAACAATTCTTACTACTTTATCTATTTAAAAATATTAAAAAACAAAAAAACTTGAAATAAATGAAAATATATTTATTCCAATTCAATTACAAAATGAAACAATTCTAATTATTAAATTTTGTGATAAAAAGATAATCAAAGCATAATATATTTAATAATCCAAATTTTTCAAAATTGCAATTATTTTAAATGGTTAGTTTATATACCTAATAGAAAAGCTTATAAACGCAAAATATGCAATAAATGTATTTCTAAAATACAATTACAAATTTAGACCTTTTCATATAATTCATTTAAATATTCAAATAAATTTTACATAAATGCAGCAAGTACCTTTGAACATAGCTGAACCACTACAATTAAGTCTAGATTTCGGAGACACATAGGAAATATATTCTTTGGCTTTGAAATTAAACTCGACCAGAACCAATTCCCATGGTACTTCATTACTAGTAACATAGAGTTTAAATTTCATCAAAATACCGGCATTATTTTTTGAGTTATGGTGTTTTTAAGATATATGTTTGTTAGTCCTTGAACTTTTCAAGGGTTCCAGAACCCAAAACCATGGTACGATTTCGCCCATATGCAGTCCCGTCATACTTTCAATACTAGTTAACCCTTGTACATAATTGGAACGTTCTATTTTTATTTTAAGTTACTAGTTTTATTAATTTCGATGATAAGCTTTTACACATTTGGGGGGTCTAAGAGAGGTCCTGAACCACCAGTCCAAATGATCCCAAATAAGGGGGGCCCGGAAGAAATATTAAAGAACACCCTGGGCCAAATTTGAAGCTTCTACTATAGTTACTATTGTTATTAATTTCGAAAATATGCTTTAAGGTCCTCGGAACTAAGTGGCTAGTCCCCGACCCACTAGTCCCATGGCCCCCAAATTTCAAAGACACTTACGCAATAGGAAGGGACACCCTGATACCAAATTTGGAGGTTATATCTTCATTGGTTTCGGAATTACGCTAGTTTGGCTCAAATTTGACCAAAAAGTTCTCAGTTCCGAACCCGAACCCATTGTCCAATCCTCACCGTACGTAATCACCGCCGTAATTTCATTACCAATAACCTACAGCACAAATTTCATGAAGATAGCCTCATTAGTTGTTGAGTTATCGTGATTTTTTATATATGTTCGTTAGCCCTGAAATAGATTAAAAGGTCCAGAATCGGAATCCTTGGGCTGATTTCGCCCTTATACAGTTCGCGCTGTACTTATAGTACTAGTTAACCCTTGTACAAAATTTGAACATTCTATCTTAATTTTAAGTTACTATTTTTATTAATTTCGATTATAAGCTTTTAAAACTTGGGAGGTCTGAGAGGGGTACTGAACCACCTCTCCAATTGATCCAAAATTAAGGGAACACGCAAGAGATAGTAAAGAACACCCTTGTGGCAAATTGGAAGCTTCTACATTTTTTCAAGTTGTTATCTTTATTAATTTTAAAGATATGCTTTAAGGTCTTCGGAAATGTGTGGCTGGTCCTCGACCCACTACTCCAATGGGGCCCAAATTTCCAAGACACTAAGGAAAAAGGAAGGGACACCCTGATACCAAATTTGGAGGTTCTATCTTCGTTGGTTTCGGAATTATGCTCGTTTGGCCTAATTTCGATCAAAAAGTTCTAGGTTCCGAAACCATGGTCCAATCCCGAACTTACGCAATCCCCGAAGTAGTAACCTAAGCTGTAGGTTACTTACTAGTAACCTACAGCACAAATTTGATGAAGATAGCGTTATTAGTTGTTGAGTTATCGTGACTTTTTATATATGTTCGTTAGCCGTTGGACCGATTAAAAGGTCCAGAATCCGAACCCATGGGCCGATTTCGCCCGTATGCAATCCCGGCCGTACTTCAGTCGTAGTAACCTACAGTTAAAATTTCAACAAGATAGCTCCTTTATTTTTTGAGTTATCGTGCCTATGGACGGACGGACGGACGGACGGACATGGCGATATCGACTCCGCAGGTCACGCTGATCACAAATATATATACTTTTCCATATCTAGCTCGCTTCCTTTAGGTGGTTAAAACACCATACCAAAGTTAATATACCCGTTTACCTATTCTATAGGTGTAGAGTATAAAAAAAAAAAAAATTTCGTCGTTTATTAAAAAAATATTTTGTTTTTAATTTATAAAATATCAAACATAATATGTTTAACAGTAAGACTCTTAGACTTTTAAAAATATAAAAGTGTTAAATAAGAACGGAAATAGGAAATAGTGTATCAAATTTGTTTCTATCTTTATTAAGTTCGATTATACTATGCTTTTAGTTCTTGGGAGCAGTGGGGTGTGGTACAAAAACCGCTATTTCAATTCATCCAAAATTTCTCGTACACAAAACAAATAAGAAGAAACACACGTGCCCCAAATATAAAGTTCTATCTTATTTGTTATACTTAATTATACTATTTTGACTTCAATTCGATCAAAAGCGTCTAGAATCTGAACCCGACAAGAACCAATTCCATGGTACTTTCGTTACTAGTAACCTAAATTTCATTAAAATAGCGTAAATAGTTTATGAGTTTTGGTGTTTTTAGGAATAAAAAAATTTTAGCAATAGAAAGGGACACCCCTATACCGAATTGGGAGGTTCTAACTTCTTTGAATTCGGAATCATGCTTGTTTGGCCTAAATTCGATCAGAAAAATACCAGCATCCGAACCCATGGTTGGATTTCGCCTATATGTTGTCCGCGCCGTTCTTTCAATACTAGTGAACCTTTGTATATAATTGGAACGTTCTATCTTAATTTTTATACCCTACACCTATAGAATAGAATAGGAACTTTGGTATGGTGTTTGTAACCACTTAAAGGAAGCGAGCTAGATATTGAAAAGTATATATATTTGAGATCAGCGTGACCTCCTAAGTCGATATAGCCATGTCCGTCCATCCGTCCGTAGGCACGATAACTCAAAAATTTATGGAGCTATCTCGATGAAATTTTAACTGTAGGTTACTAGGACTGAAAGTACGTCGGGGATTGCATATGGGCGAAATCGACCCATGGGTTCGGATTCTGGACCTTTTAATCGGTCCAAGGGCTAACGAACATATATAAAAAATCATGTTAACTCAACAACTAATGACGCTATCTTCATCAAATTTGTGCTGTAGGTTACTAGTAATGATTATAAGGCGGGGATTGCGTACGATCGAGATTGGACCATGGGTTCGGAACCTAGAACTTTTTGATCGACTTTTGGCCAAACTGGCATAATTCTGAAACCAATGAAGATAGAACCTCCAAATTTAGTATCAGGGTGTCCCTTCCTATTTCCTTAGTGTCCTTGTAATTTGGGATCTATTGGAATAGTGGGTCGGGGACCAGCCACACATTTCTGAAGACCTTAAAGAATATCTTTAAAATTAATAAAGATTGCAACTTAAAAACATGTAGAAGGTTCAAATTTGGCACAAGGTTGTTCTTTACCATTTCTTGTGTGTCCCCCCAATTTGGGATCTATTGGAGTGGTGGTTCAGTAACCCTCTTAGACCACCGAAGGTTTAAAAGCTTATAATCGAAATTACTAAAAATGGTTACTTAAAACTAATATAGAACGTTCCACTTGTGTTGTGTACAAGGGTTAACTAGTATTTAAAGTAAAGCGCGGATATCGTATAGATGAAGTCGGTCCAAATGATCGGATTCTGTACCTTTTAATCGTTTCTAAGGGCTAACGAACATATATAATAAGTCACGATAACTCAACAACTAATAACGCTATCTTAATAAAATTTGTGTTGTAGGATACTCTTAATGAAACAACGCCGGTGATTGCGTACAGAGGGGAACGGACAATTGGTTCGAAACTTAGAACTTTTTGATCGAATTTAGGCCAAACAAGCATAATTCTAAAACCAATGAAAATTGAACCTCCAAATTTGGTATCAGGGTGTCTCTTTCTATTTCCCACGTGTCCTTGAAATTTGGGACCAATTGGAGTGGTGGATTGAGGACCAGCCACACAGTTCCGAAGACCTTAAAGCATATTTTCGAAATTAATAAAGATAGTAACTTTAAACAAATTTAGAAGTTTCAAATTTGGCACATGGGTGCTCTTTACTATTTCCTGTGTGGTTCCTCTAATTTTGGATCAATCAGAGTAGTGGTTCAGTACCCCTCTTAGACCCCCTAAGGTTTAAAAACTTATCATCGAAATTAATGAAAATAGTAACTTAAAATTAAGAAAGAACGTTCCAATTCTGTATAAGAGTTAACTAATATTGAATAACTAATATAGGGCAAAAACGTACCATGGTTTCGGGTTCTGGAACCTTTGAAAAGTGCAAGGGCTAAAGGTTGCTAGTAGTGAAAGTACCATGGGAATTGGTTCTGGTCGAGTTTGGACAAAGGTTTCGGATTCTAGAAGCTTTTGAACGATCTGAGGCCAAACGAGCATAATTACAAAGCCAAAGAATATATTTCCTATTTCCTATGTGTCCCCAAAATTTAGACTTAGTTGTAGTCGTGGTTCAGGTGCCTCCTAAGAAATCCCAAAATTAAAAAGCTTATCCTCGAAATTCATGAAGATAGAAACCTTAAATTTGATACACGAGGGTTATTTCCTATTTCCGTTTTTATTTAACACTTTCATATTCTTAAAAGCTTAAGAATTTTACCATAAAACATATTTAGTATAATATTTTATAAATTAAAATCCATAGGTGATAGATAATTAAGACATCGTGTACAATAATTAAGCTATATTCAAAGGTACCTGCTGCATTTATGTAAAATTTATGGTTATATTTAAATGAACTATATGAAAAGTTCTAAATTTGTAACTATATTTTAGAAATACATTTATTGCATATTTTGCGTTTATATGCTTTTCTAATAGGTACATAAACTATTAATTTAAAATAATTGCAATTTTGAAAAATTTTAATTATTAAATATATAAACTATATTATGCTTTGATTAGCTTTTTATCACAAAATTTAATAATTAAAATTTTTTCACTTTTGTAATTGTATTGAAATAAATATATTTTCATTTATTTCAAGTTTTTTTGTTTTTTAATATTTTTAAATAGATAAATTAGTAAGAATTTGTAATATTTTTTAATAGATAGTGTAATTAAAAAGCTTATCCTCCCTTTTTTGATTAATTACATGTTAATCAGAACGGACGTGTTTCTTAATTATCGGTTAAAATTTACTTTAAACAATACAAAACGTCGTTTAAAATAAATTTAACTAATAAACAGAAAAAATTAAAAATAAAAAAAACTTTGTAATATGATACATATATGTATGCAACATAAAAAAACAAATTAAATAAAAAAACAAGTAAAGAAACAGTCAGTCGGTGCAACCGACTTAGAAATACCCTACACCAATTTGGTTCAAATTTAAGGACATATCCATAAGTCATTTTAACACCATAAAAGCTGTTATTAATTTGATCGTAAGACATAGCTAACCAAATTAACTTTATAATACAAAACACATTTTTTAATTACACAATCTATTAAAAAATATTACAAATTCTTACTAATTTATCTATTTAAAAATATTAAAAAACAAACAAACTTGAAATAAATGAAAATATATTTATTCCAATTCGATTACAAAATGAAAAAATTCTAATTATTAAATTTTGTGATAAAAAGATAATCAAAGCATAATATTTTTAATAATCCAAATTTTTAAAAATTACAATTATTTTAAATGGTTAGTTTATATACCTAATAGAAAAGCTTATAAACGCAAATATATCAAAATACCGGCATTATTTTTTGAGTTATGGTGTTTTTAAGATATATGTTTGTTAGTCCTTGAACTTGTCAAGGGTTCCAGAACCCGAAACAATGGTACGATTTCGCCCATATGCAGTCCCGTCATACTTTCAATACTAGTTAACCCTTGTATACAATTGGAACGTTCTATCTTCATTTTAAGTTACTAGTTTTATTAATTTCGATGATAAGCTTTTACACATTGGGGGTCTACGAGAGATCCTGAACCACCACTCCAATTGATCCCAAATTAGGGGGGCACGGAGGAAATAGTAAAGAACACCCTGGGCCAAATTTGATGCTTCTACATTTGTTTCAAGTTACTATTTATATTAGTTTCGAAAATATGCTTTAAGGACCTCGGAACTGAGTGGCTGGTCCCCAACCCACTAGTCCAATGGAGCCCAAATTTCACTTACGAAATAGGAAGGGACACCCTGATACCAAATTTGGAGGTTATATCTTCATTGGTTTCGGAATTACACTAGTTTGGCCTAAATTCGATCAAAAAGTTCCCAGTTCCGAACCCATTGTCCAATCCTCACCGTACGTAGTCACCGCCGTTGCTTCATTACCATTAACCTACAGCACAAATTTCATGAAGATAGGGTCATTAGTTGTTGAGTTATCGTGATTTTTAGTATATGTTCCTTATCCCTGACACCGACTAAAAGGTCCAGAATCCGAACCCATGGGCTGATTTGGCCCTCATACAGCCCGCGCTGTACTTATAATACTAGTTAACCCTTGTAGACAATTTGAACGGTCTATCTTAATTTTAAGTAACTATTTTTAGTAATTTCGATTATAAGCTTTTAAAACTTGGGAGGTCTGAGAGGGGTACTGAACCCCCTCTCCAATTGATCCCGAATTAGGGGACCACGCAAGAGATAGTAAAGAACACCCTTGTGGCAAATTGGAAGCTTCTACATTTTTTCAAGTTGTTATCTTTATTAATTTTAAAGATATGTTTTAAGGTCTTCGGAAATGTGTGGCTGGTCCCCGACCCAGTACTTCAATAAGACCCAAATTCCCAAGACACTGAGGAAATTGGAAGGGACACCCTTATACCAAATTTGGCGGTTCTATCTTCATTGGTTCCGGAATTATGCTCGTTTGGCTTAAATTCGATCAAAAAGTTCTAGGTTCCGAACCCATGGTTCAATCCCGACCTTACGCAATCCCCGAAGTAGTTTCATTACTAGTAACCTACAGCACAAATTTGATGAAGATAGCGTCATTAGTTGTTGAGTTATCGTGATTTTTTATATATGTTCGTTAGCCCTTCGATCGATTAAAAGGTCCAGAATCCAAACCAATGGGCCGATTTCGCCCAAATGCAATCCCCGCCGTACTTTCAGTCCTAGTAACCTACAGTTGAAATTTCATCAGATAGCTCCATTATTTTTTGAGTTATCGTGCCTACGGGCGGACGGACATGGCTATATCGACTAAGGCGGTCACGCTGATCACAAATATATATACTTTTCCATATCTAGCTCGCTTCGTTTAGGTGGTTACAAACACCATACCAAAGTTAATATACCCCTTTACCTATTCTATAGGTGTAGGGTATAAAAAATATTCTAAGTGCTAAATATTTTGTATGTTCCAAAACATATAAAATAAAAAAAAACAAAAAACATAAGAAATATGGTGTCTTGTAATAAATGCAGGGGTAAAATAAAAGGTGAAACGGGAATTCAATGTTCGGGAGTGTGTAAAAAAGTTTTTCATGAAGCTTTGAAGTGTTTAGGATTGGATCTATCGACAATTAATAATGTGTACGCAAATAACAATTTAAGATTTATTTGTGATGATTGTATCCTGTACATACAAAATTTGGATTTGGTTCTGCAAAACATGGACTCCGCGGTAACAAAAAATTGTGAACACCTAAAGGAGTATAAAAATGAATTTGAAGCTGCTCTTAAAAGAAATGAAAGTGAAGTCATAAATTTACTTAGAGCTATAGAGTCAGGTTTTGCAAAGAGATTGGAAGAAATTAAAAGTGAACAACAAATGGAGCTACGTAAGATGGAAACAAGTAAAGAAACAGTCAGTCGGTGCAACCGACTTAGATATACCCTACACCTATTTGGTTCAAATTTAATGACATATCCATAAGTCATTTTAACACCATAAAAGCTGTTATTAATTTGATCGTAAGACATAAATTAACTTTATAATACTAAAAACATTTTCTAATTACACTATCTCTTAAAAAATATTATAAATTCTTACTAATTTATCTATTTAAAAATATTAAAAAACAAAAAAACTTGAAATAAATGAAAATATATTTATTCCAATTCAATTACAAAATGAAAAAATTCTAATTATTAAATTTTGTGATAAAAAGCTAATCTATTTATCATAAGCATAATATATTTAATAATCCAAATTTCAAAATTGCAATTATTTTAAATGGTTAGTTTATATACCTAATAAAAGCATATAAACTCAATATATGCAATAATTGTATTTCTAAAATACAATTACAAATTAAGATCTTTTCATATAATTCATTTAAATATAAAAATAAATTTTATATAAATGCAGCAAGTACCTTTGAACATAGTTGAACCACTACAATTAAGTCTAAATTTCGGGGATACATAGGAAATAGGAAATATATTCTTTGGCTTCGATATTAAACTCGACCACAACCAATTCCCATGGTACTTTCATTACTAGTAACCTAGAGTTTACATTTTATCAAAATAGCGGCATTATTTTTTGTGTTATGGTGCTTTTAAGATATATGTTTGTTAGCCCTTGAACTTTTCAAGGGTTCCAGAACCCGAAACCATGGTACGATTTCGCCCATATGCAGTCCCCGTCATACTTTCAATACTAGTTAACCCTTGTAAACAATTGGAACGTTCTATCTTAATTTTAAGTTACTACTTTTATTAATTTCTATGATAAGCTTTTACACATTGGGGGTCTAAGAGAGGTACTGAACCACCACTCCAATTGATCCAAAATTAGAGGGACACGCAGGAAATAGTAAAGAACACCCATGTGCCAATTTGAAGCTTCTACATTTGTTTCAAGTTACTATCTTTATTAATTTCGAAAATATGCTTTAAGGTCCTCGGAACTGAGTGGCTGGTGCCCACCCACTACTCCAATTGGGCTCAAATTTCAAGGAGACTAAGGAAATCGAAAGCGACAACCTGATACCAAATTTCGAAGTTCTATCTTCATTGGTTTCGGAATTATGCTCGTTTGGCCTAAATTCGATCAAAAAGTTCTAAGTTCCGAACCCATTGTCCAATCCTCACCGTACGCAATCGCCGCCGTAGTTTTATTACCAATAACCTACAGCACAAATTTCATGAAGATAGCGTCATTAGTTGTTGAGTTATCGCGATTTTTTATATATGTTCGTTAGCCCTGAAATAGATTAAAAGGTCCAGAATCGGAACCCTTGGGCTGATTTCGCCCTTATACATTTCGCGCTGTACTTATAGTACTAGTTAGCCCTTGTACAAAATTTGAACATTCTATCTTAATTTTAAGTTACTATTTTTATTAATTTCGATTATAAGCTTTTAAAACTTGGGAGCTCTAAGAGGGGTACTGAACCAGCACTCCAATTGATCCCAAATTAGGGGGACACGCAAGAGATAGTAAAGAACACCCTTGTGCCAAATTTGAAGCTACTATATTTTTTCAAGTTGCTATCTTTATTAATTTTAAAGATATGCTTTAAGGTCTTCGGAAATGTATGGCTGGTCCCCGACCCACTACTCTAAATTCGACCCCGGCCTAAATTCGATCAAAAAGTTCTAGGTTCCGAACCCATGGTCCAATCCCGAACTTACGCAATCCCCGAAGTAGTTTCATTACTAGTAACCTACAGCACAAATTTGATGAAGATAGCGTCATTAGTTGTTGAGTTATCGTGATTTTTTATATATGTTCGGTAGCCCTTGGATCGATTAAAAGGTCCAGAATCCGAACCCATGGGCCGATTTCGCCCATATGCAATCCCCGCCGTACTTTCAGTCCTAGTAACCTACAGTTAAAATTTCATCAAGATAGCTCCATTATTTTTTGAGTTATCGTGCCTACGGACGGACGGACGGACGGACGGACATGGCTACATCGACTCAGGCGGTCACGCTGATCACAAATATATATACTTTTCCATATCTGGCTCGTTTCCTTTAGGTGGTTACAAACACCATACCAAAGTTAATATACCCCTTTACCTATTCTATAGGTGTAGGGTATAAAAATTACTGAAGTCTTTCAAATACAAAGCGATAAGGTGAATGAATCGTTTAATAATGTATTGAAACAAAATGATGAGGTATGCAAAAAAATTAATAATGTAATTAACGGAAATAATATTAATATGGGTCAAACTGTATCATTTGCTGATATGGTAAAAAATAAAAAAAATATTGGAATGAAAATGAAAGGATTTGATATAAATCAATTTGGTTTTCAAAAGAAAATTGGAACTGACTCTGCAGTTCTTGAATCCATCAACTCAATTATAAATAAACTGGATCAGGGAAATTATGTATGTTCGGTATTCGTTGATCTAAACAAAGCCTTTGATACAGTGGACCATAATATTTTACTTGACAGATTGCACGAAATAGGAATAAGGGGTACTGCTAATAATTTACTTTCCTCATATCTTAATAATAGAAAAACTATGACAAAAATTAATGGAGTTTTCAGTAATGAAAATATTATAAATATTGGTGTTCCTCAAGGATCAGTACTTGGTCCCACACTGTACTTACTTTATATTCATAATATCCAGTATACGAATTTGAGGGCTGACTATAAGATCTTTGCTGATGATACTCTACTTATTTATAATGCTAGAACCTGTGAAGAACTTGAAAGTCTTGTAAATACTGATTTGGGGATATATGAAAGTTGGCTTAAAGGTAATAAATTAACTATTAATGCGGAAAAAACAAAATATATAGTATATAAAATAAAAAATAAAATTGATATAAATCCGAATCTATTAGTAAATAAGACTAAAATTGAAAGAGTTACTACTTATAAATACCTTGGGGTTGTAATAGATGAAAAACTGAAGTGGGAAGATCATATTAATAGATTAGTAAAAAAAATTGTGCCTCTGCTTGGTGCCTTCAAAAGAAGTGGAATTATGTTGAATAAACAAACTGCAGATAAGCTTTATTATTCTCATATTATCTCGCACATCAGATACAATTTATGTAATTGGTCCAGCTGTTCATTACGGTTGAAAGATAAAATTTGTGTTTTAATAAACAAAGCCATACAATGCTTACATAAGTACGATTGGCTTACCCCAACAAACGAAATTTTTAAGCGCACCGGATATCTGAAGTTACACGAACTCATCATTTTGGAAAAATCTAAACTAATTTTCAAAATAGAAAAAGGGGTTTATAAAAAAACCTCATAATTACCAAAAGAAATAATATTCATAATTACAATACAAGAAGGTTGAACAATTTAAATCATGCCAAATCAAGAATAGAGTTATCACGCAATAGCTGTCTCTCGTCATCAATAAGAATTTATAATAAATTGCCAATGGATTTAAAAAGAAGCTCAAACTTGAATATTTTTGTCAAAAAACTGAAACAATTACTAAAGAATAATGCTACATTTGTAAATGGCTTAACGCAGGAGTGAAACAATGCTTATAGCATAATGTTATGAGCTACAATATTGTATTTATGTAATTATATATGTATATATGTAAATATATTAATATTTTAAATTTACTTTGTTAATAATATTAGGAGTAACTGCGATGTTTTATACCAAAACTATAAGTTTTGTTTATATCAAAGTTATAAAATAAAACAAAATAAAATTACAAAAATAAATGCTGTACTTTTAAATGAAAAAAAAAAAAAAGTAAAAAAAAAATATGTATACCACTAAGTAAATTTAAACAATAAATAAATAAAATAAAATAAAGAACATAGTTGTTGATAAAAAAAAACAGGAAAACTGTATATAAAGAAATAAAGAAATTACGAATAAAAATACTTATGAACCAAAACATTATATAAGTACTTATAAAATTTATCTTAATGCCAAAAATTTAAAAAAAGATAACGTAATTAACACCGAAGCTAAATTAAAAGAAGATATTAATGTTAATAATAAATTTGATAGTAATCATGATAATATTGATAATATCGATAATAACAATAAAAAAAAAATAATAATAATAGCAATAATAATATAACAATAATAATACAAATAATAACAACAATAATAATTATAATAATAATAATAATAATAATATGGAAAATAAATTGGATATTGTAAGAAAAATTATAACAAAAACGGGAGAATCCAATAAAAAATCTGGTCAAAGTCAAAAAAGCAGTGTATTACTTAAACTATTACCCTTCAAGAAGATAATTAATGCCAACAAGAAAACTTACTCAATTCAAGTTAACAAGAACAGTAATAATAATATATGGTTCTCTGACAAAGATTCCAAGGACATCGTGGCAACAGATTTCAACAATAAACTTCATCAGAATGAAAATATTAATAATAGTCAAAATAAAAATAATAATATTGCTAATAATAATATTACTCTTATGAATAAAGATATGCCTAAAGATGAAAGACAACTTGTAGTGCCAACAACTAAATATGCTAACTGGATTAAGAGTGAAACGATAAACGTAGGCAGTAGTGAGATTGCAAAGTCAAATAACAAAAGCTTTATTAATCCACTAGCTCCACCGATTGTCAGATTAACTAGAAATGCGATTATATCTGGTGACAATATCTATGCTATTTCTCGGCTTAGAGAACACAGAATATACAACAATGTTAGATTATTTTTGTCGTATTTTCATGATCATTATGAGGGAATGACGCAAACTCGTCTAAAAGTACTTATACACCAAGAAGGTTTGCCAAATAACCATCAAGAGCTCTCTAACCTATACTTTAATTATCATGAAAATACAGGAGTATCAAGAAAGGAAGTGCTACAAGATCTAGCTCATTTTAGGAGACATGTAGAAAATAAATACAGAGAGAATGTGCAGAGATATGGAGAATCATGGCAAAATTATTTGATTGGAAGACCATGATGATGGACAAACTATTGAATTTGAAAATGGTGCATTTTAATGCTAGAAGTTTGAGGAAAAATCTAATCGAAATTGAAACATTTATAAAAATTAAAAATGATGTTGATATTATCAAGGTTGGAGAAACTTGGCTTTATTCAGAAGAAGAAAAATACTTTAATATTCCTGGGTATATAGCATCCTTTATCTCTAATAATTTAAGCAGAGGAGGTGGCTGCGCAATATATGTAAAGCAAGGTATTAGTCAAAAAGTTTTGGAAACATCTATTACGTTCAATACTATTGTAATTTCTTTAGAAAATACACAAACCTACCATTAATATTGCTGTATGTTACAAAAGCCCGTCTGAAAACAATAAGGCATTTATAGAACATCTAGATCAGCTGTTCAATAAGTACAAAAATATAATTGTGGTTGGTGATACTAACATCGATTTGCTCTCTGAAACGGACGCAAGCAGAATGTATATGGATATGCTAGATGTTAACTCTGTTAACATAAATAACATGAATGAAGCTACTAGAATTACATTAAACTCAGCGACTCTGTTAGGTCATGTTCTTTCAGATCTTAAGACGAATCGCTTTGGTTTTAATATCACTTTGCATGATATTCCTAACCTAGATCATAAAGCAGTATGTGTTGAAATTAAATCAGTTCTCAGAAAACTTGAAACGATGGTGTATAATCAAATAACAGGTACTAACTATGCTAAATACTCATATCTGTTGGAATATCACTTACGTAGACATACTTGTCAAAATATTGATGAATTGATTGAAGCTATAAAATATTTCAAGGACACTGTACAAGTGTTAAATATATGAGAACTAGAAAAAATAATTCGTGGATGTCTAGAGAAATTTTAAAACTAATTGAACACAGAAATAAATTGTATAAGTATCATAAAAAATATCCTAATATTGCGGAGCATAAAATAAAATATAATGAATTAAAAAACAAGGTTAATGTAGAGATAAAGAAAGCAAAGAAAAATTATTTTAATAGAAAATTACAAGAAGCTGGTTCAAATACTAAAAAGATATGGAATGTTCTGAACTCTCAGATAGCAAATCAAAAAGCAGATAGTAACAATATTATAAAGGAAATAATACAAAATGATAAAATTTTAAATATTAGCAAAGACATAGCCAACGGCTTTAATGAACATTTTAGTAATGTTGGAAGAAAGCTAGTTGATAAAATACAAACTAAAGAAGAAAATATAATAAAAAATAGAATAAATGAAAGTTCCATGTTCTTGGTACCTACTAATGAAATAGAAGTGCTTAATGTTATTATGAATCTAAAAGATAATTCACCTGGCTCAGATAATATAGCAGCAAAAGACTTAAAAGCGGTAGTTGAGATAATATCTCCGATAATTAGTAATTTTATTAATGACAGCTTTCGCACAGGAAACTATCCTAGTTTATTAAAATGCAGTACTGTGATTCCAATATACAAGAATGGTTCTCGCTTGGAAACATCTAATTACCGGCCGATAACACTCACTAGCTGCATGAGTAAAATATTTGAAAAAATAATTAAGAAAAGAATATGTGAAGTCATTAAATGTGCAGGCGGATTTGCCATCAATCAGTTTGGCTTCCAAAAGTCGCATGGAACTGATGTAGCAATCAATGATTCTGTGAAATCTATTATTGGACATCTTGATAAAGAAAACTATGTATGCTCTGTTTTTGTAGATCTGAGTAAGGCATTTGACACAGTGGACCATCAAATATTGTTGGACTGATTATATGAAATTGGAATAAGAGGACTACCGCATGAACTACTAAGAACGTATTTGATAAACAGATTTATCAAAACGAAAGTTAATGGTGTTTGTAGCAATGAACGTGCCATAAATATATGTGTGCCACAAGGGTCAGTTCTTGGACCTACCTTGTATCTTTTATATGTGCATAATAAACAATTTTCTAACATTAAAGCTGATTATAAAATATTTGCTGATGATACATTGCTTATCTATACAGCAAAAAATGCGGAAACATTAGAAAGATTGGTTAATAATGATTTGAAATTATATATCAGATGGTTAAATGGAAATAAATTAACAATGAACATTGAAAAAACAAAGTACATGATTTTTAAACGTTTAAATAAGCCTGATATCAATCCAAAAATTTGTATTGATAGTAGAGAAATTAAAAGAGAACAAACTTATAAATATCTCGGTATTATAATAGATGACAAATTATCATGGAATGATCATGTTAATTACATTATAAAAAAGATAATGCCATTGCTAGGTTCTATTAGAAGAAGTGGAATAATATTAGATGACAAATCAGCTAAACTTTTATTTCATGCACACATCATGTCTCATATAAGATACAATGTGGCGACATGGTCGTGTTGTTCAAATACATTAAAAATGAAAATGAAAATATTAATAAACAAAGCAATCAAGATACTATACAAACTAAATTGGCGTACTCCAACTGATGATCTATACAAAAATACGGGATTCCTTAACTTAGACGTTTTAAGAGATAGTGTAATTAGAATATGTTTTTAGTATTATAAAGTTAATTTGGTTAGCTATGTCTTACGATCATATTAATAACAGCTTTTATGGTGTTAAAATGACCTATGGATATCTCTTTAAATTTGAACCAAATCGGTGTAGGGTATTTCTAAGTCGGTTGCACCGACTGACTGTTTCTTTACTTGTTTTTTTATCATTTAATAAATTTTTTTTTGACCAAAATTTAGGACCATAAGTGAATATACTAAAATGTCTTTTCACATAATTTGTTTTACATATATTAGCGTTTTTATTTTTAATCATAGCACTAGTTTTTTTTATAACTATTATTATTGTTATTAGAAACATTATTTTTTGTCTATTATATGTCTTTCCCATCATTTACATACTTTTTCATTCGATAATATTTTTGGGAATGACTCCTTGTCCACTTCAGTAATTGTGTTGAATATTTCCTTGTTATATTTTTTAAGTGAATATGTTTTCAGCACTTTAATTTCACTCATTTCTAGGAAAACATTTTGTTTTTTAGCTTTTAAGTAATTTCTGTATTTTTATCACTAAATATTTATTTTATTAGGATGAACAATTCCAACTTTTGGTTTCATTTCTACCGCTATTTTTATCTCAAAGCTTTCAATACAACATTAAATTGACTAATCTGGACATTAAATACTCAACAAATTAACAAATTTAAATATCAAAGTAAACTTCAATAATGTTTATGACATATAAAATACATAATTTGCAAACATCAGAATAACATAAACAAAAAAAGTTTTAAAGGGCATGATTCAATATATAAACTTCATACGAAAGTTCTCAACCACCAAGGAAGATGATATAGAAGACGTTCCATATTCAAAAAGGTCAAATTTCTATCTACCAAATAATCAAATACCCCAAAGTTTACTCATGAGTGCTAGACTAAAATATCTTGATTGAAGAAATAAAATTTTTCTATTTTTGAAAATCAATGCTCTCTGTTCTTGGAACATACAAAAGTCAAATAGGTATACTAAATTTGCCATTACATTTGGGACGCAAAGAAGAAGGCGCGTAAAAATAGACTCAAACGAATGGATCGTATCAGAATCGAAAAATAAATCGATTTACCTATGTATGTCCGTCCGACCGCACGATAACTCAAAAAGTAAAGGAGCTAGGATTTCGAAATTTTCACTGGGTGTCTGAAATTTTGTCAAAAGTAGTTTAGTTTTAAAGTCAAAGTTTGAACAAAGTTTAGCTGGGGTAGTGCACAACTTCTACTTTTGAGTATTATTCTACACCTAATGAAGCTGGGTGTCTGAAATTTTGCCGAAAATAGTTTAGTGTTGATCTACTGTAGGTTCCAGTAGTTGCCGTACTACTTCATATTTCACACAAGTATTATTTTATACATAATAAAGCTGAAGGTTTGAAATTTTGCCAAAGGTAATTAACCGGATGGTATGGCAATCCCATAGTTGATACAGTCTACTCTACTATACTCTTCCTTGTTTTATTTCATTTATTAATGTGAACCCAATGAAGTATGAAATAATATGGTGACTACAGATCTCATCCAAAAATAGTTATGAATAATTACAATTTTTTTTAATACGAAACCATTTGCGTTAAAATAAAAATTAAAAAATTTTAATTTGTTTTAAAATAATCAAATTATTATAAACAATTTTACTGCACCTTATGATTTGTTATAAAAGTTTGAAATTTAATACACAAGAATATATTAAACATATAAATAACAATTTTAATCAAATTTATAAAATTACATTCATAAGTTATTAATAGATAATAATTTTTTTTCTCCTCTTTAATAAACTGTTGGAGGATAATTCTTTTTATTGAAGAGCTGAATTTTTTCTATCCCCTCTTTAACCAAAATAGCATTTAACGCGTAAAAATTATATGACCTTCAATGCGTCTTAAGCTAAAATAAATAGATAAATAATAATGTAGTATAAAAAATTCGTATTCTTACTTCAAAAAATGCTTTTCCATCAATTTTTCTTGCGCCAATAGCAAATGGGGGAGCCCAAGCAACAAACTGAGCTTCTGCAAGGTCTTAAAATTTGAAAAAAAGCAATAAAATTAATTAATTAATAAATAGCGTGACAATGAAAATAAATTTAGATTAAACGAGGAAGAGTGTAGTTGAGTAGACTGTATCAACTCTGGGATACCCGAATGACCGTTATACAGGGTGTTCCCGACTCGATGGTCTTCCTTCAAATGGGTGATCGCGCATATCGAGCAGAACAAAAAATTGTATGGGAGGGGGGGTCTATTTTCATTAGTTTAGAAGTTATGGGGCCTTAACTGTTTTTCGACCATAATTTAGTTTTATTTCGATAAAATTGGAACCAAATAAGATAAAACAAAAATAAGTACAGCATTTAAATGCTTATTAATGCAGATTTCTTAAGTACTATTAACATAACATAACATATTAACATTATTAACATAACAGTTTTTTTACTTCAAAATATAAATTCAAATTTAGTTAAATTTCAGGTATCACAAAAAAGTTTTTACTTTATAACTTTCAAAGTTTTTGATCTATAAAAGTGCTAGTATACTCAAAATGCAGGGAAAGAGAAGGGTAATATTTTGAAGTAAAAAAACTGTTATGTTAATACCGTTATTTTCTTGATAAAAGGGATTTAATTGATATTTTGTTAAAAATATTGGACTTTAAGCCCTTATAACCTCAGACTGAGAAACTTTAGAGTAACGTTTGATAGTACTTAAGAAATCTGCATTAATAAGCATTTAAATGCTATACTTACTTTTTTTTTATCTTATTTGGTTCCAATTTTATCGAAATAAAACTAAATTATGGTCGAAAAACAGTTAAGGCCCCATAACTTCTAAACTAATGAAAATGGACCCCCCCCTCCCATACAATTTTTTGTTCTGCTCGATATGCCCGATCACCCATTTGAAGGAAGACCATCGAGTCGGGAACACCCTGTATAAACATTATTATAAACATTAATTACTTTTGGCAAAATTTCAAACATACCAGGTTAAAAGGTGTAGTGTAATGCTCATATAAAAGAAGGAGTTGTATGGCAGCTACTCAAACCCTATGCAGTAGACCAACCAAAATTTTGCAATAACTCTTGCCATTACACTAAACTTTTTTTGGCAAAATTTCAGACACCCAACTTCAATAGGTATAAAGTAATGCTCATATAAAATAAGAAGTTGTATGGCAGCTGCTCGAACTGACTGCAGCAGACCAACCAAATTTTGCAGAAACTTTGGCACTTAAGTCTATATCTCCTCCTTCTCTGCGTCACAAACGTAATGGCAAATTTATTATACCCTTTGACCTATTGTCATACGGGTATAAAAATATAAAAGGCCGTGTAATTTTCAATAATGTCGTTTTTATTCATAAGTACCTACAATAATAAATAACAAGCGCAACTTTTTGCATACCTTGATGTAATTTTATAAAGATTTAAAGAAAGATAGATGAGTATGGAGAACGAGAAATTCATATCTATTATGGAAAAACACTTATACAACAACTAAATTGTTTTAACAAAATTATGAACAACTAACAGCTGACAAATGTTTAAAATTTTATGGTGAATTATTTTTAAAAATAAAAGGCTTAAAACCATAATATATAACACGGTAATTATTAATTGATTGTTAATTCAAACGACTAGCAAACCTCAGTTTTTGATTTTTTTTATTAAACTTATCGGTAATTAATTTGATTTATATATATATTATTCAACGAAGTATTACGGATTAAAGTTTGTCTAATATATAAAGGAGAAAATTTGTTTGTTTGTTTGTCCAGGATTCACGTGAACACCACTGGTCCGATTGTCACAAAATTTTAAGGGAATAATTCTGAGAGCCCGGAGGGTGACATAGGCTATGTCACATTTTTATAAGTCAACAGGTTGAGGCTCCAGAGCCGTTTTAAGCTTTATCGTTTTTTGGATGTCGAGGCAAAACGGTTTGACCGATTGGCTTGAAATTTTGCACAAATGTTCCTCTTAGCAACCAGAATTAGTTGTATAAATTTGGTTGGAATAAATTAACCCATTTCGGCCTGGCGGGCTTCCAAAAAATTTTGTGTTTCCGATTTGTGTCCAATTTTGCAGGATGGTTTCGCAGTCAAAAAGAGAGTCTGGCACTAATTTTTGTTGAGTTCGGTTAACCCGTTTGGGCACGAGAGCGCAATGAAGCTTTTTCAATGTTTTTGATGTCGAGTCAAAACGGTTTAACCGATTGACTTGAAATTTTGCACAAATGTTCCCCTTAGCAACTGGCATTAGTTGTATAAATTTGGTTGGAATAAATTAACCCATTTAGACCTGGCGGGCTTCCAAAAAATTTTGTGTTTCTGATTTGTATCCAATTTTACTGGGTGGTTTCGCAGTCGAAAAGTTAGTCTGGCACAAATTTTTGTTGAGTTCGGTTAACCCGTTTAGGCACGAGGGCGCAATGAAGCTTTTTCAATGTTTTTGATGTCGAATCAACTGATTGACTTGAAATTTTGCACAAATGTTCCTTTTAGCAACCGGAATTAGTTTCATAAATTTGGTTGGAATAAATTAATCCATTTCGGCCTGGCGGGCTTCCAAAAAATTTTGTGTGTTTGATTGGTGTCCAATTTTACAGATTGACTTTGCAGTCTAAAAGGGAGACTGCAAAAAACTTTAGTTAAGTTCGTTTAACCGGTTCATTAACCGGTTTTCCATGACGACGCCATGAAGTTTTCTATAAATTTTATTTGCTTAAACGCGTAAAAGAATTTTTTTGAAAATTTTATTCCTCTAAAATTTTTTTGGTTTTGACCTGTTTGCGCTTTTTGAACAAAGATTCAATGAAATTTTCAAATTTTTGGTATGAACGCAAGGTAAATTTTATTCCAAAAGCTCACTTAATTAATAAGACTAATTTTTTTCTTTAAGTCTCAAATAGTACAAAAGCTAAATGAGATAATATTAATAATAATAAAAATAAAGCTAATAAAGAATCCGAATAAAAATAGCTTTAAAATTGTTGTTTTTTAAAAATAGATTTCAGTGTGAAATTGCAGTTTTCTTCAAATGAAATATAAAAATTAAAAAATTTAATTTCGTATATATAATGCTTAAATACATATTATTTTAAAACAGGTTTTCCAAAAAAGAAGCCTACATTTCTCTCATAAAATCTTAAAAAAAACGAGGAAGAGCGTAGTACAACTTTCAAGTAAGTACTAAACAAAATATAAGTTGAAAAGCAGATTTTTAAACCTTTTCTTAACCATCGACTATATTTTATTCAAACGTTCGCAATTACAGAAAACAACCATTGACATAGTATAATGACATAATGGAAAATTTAGTATAACCTTTTGACCTAAAGTCGTTTTAATTCAGTTAACCAAAGTTATACCAAAGATAATAAATACAACTAGATGTGCACAGTCAGAACCTACATTAATTTTTTCAGAAGGCCTGAACATCGAAAAAATTTAAATTTATTAGTACACATTGTTAATATATGTGAGAGAAAGCTCTTTCAAATAAAATTTCTTAAAAAATTTTGTGTACTCTAATGTTTATGTTTATTTTTTTAGGTAAAATTCCCATTTTCATCAATATGTTTTTAGAGTTTTAGCTATGAAATAATTTTCCAATTTTAGTATTTCACCGCCATTTTGACACTCTCAAAAAATATTCGAATAGATATTTTTCATGATTTTTAGTGAACATAACCTTCAATTAAAAAACTATAATTTAAAAGGATATTTTCCGTTGAGTGGTCCCAAAATATCGAGATGACGTCATCACATAACGGTACTTTATATCTCCATGATTTCGAATATATATGTCATTAGTACCGATGGCGCCATCTGGTGGTCGAGAAATGCATTACAAAATTTTCTTAATTTTTTGTAGTATTTTACGTAAACAATCATATTTTTGATCAAAGACCATATACAGGCACTAAATTATTACAGTTATGTAGGGCTCAATATTTCTTTTAATACACATTTTGTATCATCTAAATCGGTACTATCGTTTTTGAGATATTGCAATTCCAATTGGAAATTTAAAATAAAAAAAGTTAAGTACTACAAAAAATTTAGAACATTTTGTAATGCATTTTTGACCACTAGATGGCGCCATCGGTACTAATGACATATGTATTCGAAAACTTGAGGATATAAAGTACCATTATATGATAACGTCATCTCGATACTCTCAATGGATGAGCACCCATTTAAAATTTTTCAGCGAATTCGGTAAGTATTTAAAATTCAAACTAAGTTTTAAAATAAATAACATTAATAAATAATTATTAAATTTATATATGAATTAAGCTTGAAGCTCTTTTCGTTAATGAAAAAATTAAATTTCAAATCGTTTTTTCAGCACATTTACAAGAACTTAAAGGAAAAGAAGTACCACATTCAGGTTTAATTAAATAGTACAGTTTAAAAAAGAAAGTTGTTGCGAGTATAGAATTTTGTTTTGAGTTGAATTAAATATTATTTTGAAAATAATATTTTACTATTTTTTATTAATAAAATTAAATATTTATCATTAAAAGTTCTACGCTTTGTAATCCGATTCAAATCCAATTATAACAATAACACGACACAAGTTGCGAAATTTAAATTTCCAGATTTTAGTAGATTAGGCCATTAGTTTAAGTGGATTAGGGCTCCTAGGGATACCATTTTAAAAATCGAGCGATAGTAATTAACTTATTTTAAATTAATGCAACAATATTATTAAATTATATAAACATTAAATATCTTTAATTTCACTTTTTTTGTTTTCATTTATTTCTTACTTATATTATTCAACTTCTTATTTTCTAAGAAAATTAATAAACTTATTCAATTCAGTATGTCAATAAATTTTCATTGAACGCAATCTTATTTTTTACCATTAATGTACGACTTTATTGATCTTTTTCAGAGTTTCTAAAAAGCATTTTTTTATAAAAAAATGTTTTCAGAAGCGATTTTTTTTAAATCCATACTTAGGAATGAAAAAATTAACTTTAAAATATTATATTTTTACTAAATGGTGTAAAAAAAATATTTTAATTTACACTTTTAACACAATTAAATAAAATCAGTAGTTTTTGAGTTATTTTAATATTTATAGGAAGACTTCCGCGTTTTTCCATAAGACTACGTGTAAATTTGATTTGAGGGAGTATTTTCATAAATTATTATTTTTATATTTATATTATTACAAATCAATATTTCTTTCGAAACACATTGAGTTTAATTATATAGAACAGTAATAAATAAGTAATTTAAGAGAATAAATTTAAAAATTATTAAAAATTGAAATAATTAACCAAGGGTACTAAATCATTCAACAGTAAATGACTACAGCTAAAAATCCTGAAAAGAAGTAATTGCTGCATGTGTTTAAAATTTTATTAAATTGGATAAAAAATTTTAAATATGTATCCATATAATGTATCCATTTATTTTAAGTTTATATGTTGTTTAATATTTTTAATAGATAAATTAGTAAGAATTTTTAATATTTTTGAATTGATAAAGTAATTAGAAAATGTTTTTAGTATTATATAGTAAATTTGGTTTGCCATGTCTTACGATCAAACTAATAAAAGCTTTTATGATTTTAAAATGACTTATGGACTTCCCATTAAATTTGAACAATATAGGTTTAGGGTACTTTTAATTCGGTTAATGGAATTGTTTTCTAACGATTTGAAAGATTTAGAATAAGTTAATAATGCAAGTAAAAAAATATAAAGCAAAAAAAAAACATTTCATTCTTCTTTTTCTATTAATATTTTTTTATTTTGTAATCAAAATATACACAAACTGCATACATTCATGATACAGCGATTGATATGATATACATCCAAAAAAAAAAAAAATAAAAAAGTGAACTTTCTGATAATTTTACAATAAAATTCAAAATATATTATTAATGTTCTTAATTTGAAGTATGTGTAGAATTTTTTTTACTAGTACAATTGATTTATTTAGATTCTAGCCTAAGCTATAAAGTCGTATAGATAAATATGTAATAATTGTCAAATTTCAAGTTACAATAAGAAAATTAAATTTATGACTGACTTGTAATTCCAACATCTTTGTTTAACGCATTTAATATACTTAAGTCTTTTATTCTTTTACTAGAAGATTGACCTGACGTTGCCCGGGAGCGTGAAAATTGCAAAAAAGCAAATTTCGGCCATTTTTTCGAAGAACTGCTTTGGTTAAAAATAAAGCCTTTTTTCTTTACTTTGCTATAAATTAGAAATTGTTTAAACGATTGACTTCAAATTTTATATATGTGTTCCTCTTTCACAATGGAGTTCACTCTATTAACAGACTTGGAATTTGTTACCCCTTGCCGCCCGACAATTTTTTCAAAAAAAAATTTGGAAAGGATATTACGATAAATTTTAAGAAATATTGCTTGGTCAAAAACAGGTTTTTTGAGTTCCGTTAACCCATTGTGGCACAGCAGCTTTTAACAGATTTTTTCATTACTTTACTCTTATGCAGAAACGGTTTGACCACTTGACTGTAAATTTTGTATGCGTACATGTATAAACTTATCATTCCTACGATTATTCAAAAAAAAACTTTTTCTAAGTAAATTACGTCCAATTTTTGAAAGTAGGTAAAACTTCTTTGAATTAGGGGAATGTTTAAAAAAATGTTTTGTCGAGTTCTTTTAACCGATTGCGAAACAAAAACTTTGAAAAACAGTTTGCAAAACAATTTTAACGATTATCTCTAATTTTATCTCTATCTCTATACGTTTTTCTACTGCTTTTTGACAATTTGGTGCTGCTTGAATTTTTATTGTTAATTTTTAATAACTATGAAAAGTTTCAAGCGAAATTTCATAAATTTGTTGAAAAAACTCGTTTTAAAAAAATTGCTCTATTACATTTTAAAATTAGCATGTACACCATTCTTGTGTTAACTTTTTTCAATAACATCAAATTAAATTAAAACTCCATTGAGAGGTCGAAAGGGTATACTAAATTTGCCATTATGTCATTATACTAAGTAAATAGCAGTTTGCTTGAATTGCCAGTGTCTGAATATAATATAGTCGATGGTTTAGAAAAGGTTTAAAAATCTGCTTTTCAACTTATATTTTGTTTTGTACTTACCTGAAAGTTCTATTACGCTCTTCCTCGTTTGTTTATGATTTTAAGAAATGTTTTAAGAGATTAAGAGATTTTTAAGAGATTAAGAGATTTTAAGAAAAATTTTAAGAGATTTGAGACAAATGTAGGCTTCATTCTTGGAAAAACTGGTTTAAAATACTATGTATTTAGGCATAATATATACGAAATTTATTTATTTATTTATTTTATTTTTATTTTATTTATTTCTTTATTTAGTATTTTAAATACTATTAAACGACAAGGTTTTTTATACAATATTTTTATAAAATATTTTACTTTGATTTGATCATAAAGTTATATTAAAAAATCAAAACTCAAAATGTAATTTATTTCAAAAAAAGAAAGAAAGTGGTAAATATAAAAGAGAAATAAAAAATTGCAATATGTAGAAAAATAAAAATAGAATTGAATATATACAAAAATTCTTAATTGGAAATATTTTAATTTACTTTAACTTTAATTTTCTTTGATGTACTTAATTGTTTTTAATTTAAATTTTTTAAAGTTATTTTCATTTTTAATATCGTTGGGCTTCGTATAAAATTGTTTTCTTTGCTTTTTCATTGCGGAAAAAATCCAAACTAAAATTAAAAATATTCCTAAGGTAGTAATTCTGCACATCTTGTACGTATAACAACTTAGAGCAAAGATAGTTTGGTAAGATATTATGCTTCATTTTGAATACAAAATTTAACACGTTCAATTTGTAACGTTCTCGTATATTTAACCACTTCAGCGTTGTGAGCATGTAGTTAATCGATGTATATCTGCTACATTTAAAAATTATACGCATTCCACGATTTTGAAGCTTTTGTAGCCTTTCTAAAATTAAATTGGATGAGAACGCAATAACGGTTGAGCAATACTCGAAATGTGGCTTTACCATCGTGTTAAAAATATTTATTGCACTGCATAAAGAAAGTTTGTTTCTAATCCGATATATAAATGATAGTTTTTGCGATTTTTTTGCACATAAAGTCAATATGTTTGGTAAAATTTAACTTTCTGTCAATAATTAAACCTAAATATTTTATTTCATCGACCGTTTCCAAAATTGTATTATCGATTGAAATAGAATTATTTAAGACACCATTAAACACCATTGCCTTAGTTTTCTAAATAATTAGGCTCAGTTTATTTTCTTTAAACCAGCTATTGATGTTACTTAAATCTGCGTTTATTTTATTAACACATTGATTAACATTTTCATCCTGTATATAAATTAATGCGTCGTCCGCAAGAAGTATTATTTTACCAAACTCAACCACTTTTTCTATGTCATTAATAAATAATAAAAACAATAAGACTCCTAAAATGGTTCCTTGTGGAACCCCTGTGGGAACTTTTTTAGATTCAGAGAAATGATTTTTAAATTTTGTTCTCTGAGTTCTATTATTTATATATGAATCAAACCATTTATATTCTTTTGCTCGTATTCCATATTTTTCAAGTTTTTTCATTAAAATATTTTTGTCTACTGTTTCAAATGCTCGTTTGAGATCAACAAACACAGCAATTATGGTTTTTTTGTTATGTATGGAGACTTTTCAATTGCTCACTACCAGATTTAATAATGTTTCACAACTGTGATTTTTGCGGAAACCTGACTGATTTTCAGAGATTAGTTGATGTTTTTCTAAGAAATTTTCTAATTGTATATTCACTACTCTCTCTCTAAAATTTTTGCCTCGCATGCGATCATATTTATCGGCCGAAATTCATTAAATTTTATAGTATTTTTAACCTTTTCTATTGGGATTACTGTTGTTTCTTCCAATTTTCAGGGTATTTACATGTAGCTAGTGAGTCGGTAATTATATCTAATAGATTTCCTCTAATGATATCAAATTTATCTAAAATTATTCTCTTATTTATAAAATTTACATCTCTTTTATTATTCATGCTTTTAATAATGTATTTTAATTTACTTAAGGTTATTAATTCAAATGAAAACGCATTTTCATTTCTATTTACTAAATTTTTAAATTCACTATTTGGAATATTCGCATTCATTTCAATTATGCTATCAATAAAAAAATCATTAAATTTATTTGCTATGGTTACCTTATCGACATATTTCCTCTTATTAAATTCAATTTTATTTACCTCACTAAACGTGTTACTCTTTAAAACATACGATTTTATTATTTTCCAGATTGATTTTTGATCATTAGCGTTCTTAACTTTATTAATTAGAAATTTATTTTTTTCATTTTCAAGCTTTTTAGCACATTTTCAAAAAATTTTGTAAAAATGTGCCTATATAGCTTCACTCTGTCCGTCCGTCCGTCCGTATGTTTACAAAAACTTTTACACCGTTTGAAATAGAGAAAAGATATTTTAACCATGGGTAGTTTTTGCAAAAAAAATAATTTCGTAGAAGAATTTTTTTCTGTAGCCCCACCTGTTACGGGGCTACAGCCCCCCAAAGTTGGAAAAAGCCCCATATTTAAATTGTTATAACAAGAGTTCTGTTACACATATTTTCAATCTGAAAACGGCAAATGAAAGCTAGATAACTTTATAAATTTTTAAAAGGCAAATGTTTAGGGTTGCCATACGGTACTAAAATTTAACATTACGCAAAACTTAATTTTCGAACGGTTCAAGCTAGGGTCTTGAAATTTTGGGAGAAGTTAGATATTCAGAAATTAGTAGGAGTCGGTTAACAAAATTTTTTTGTCAAGCCCCCTATTTAGGAGCTATAAGGGCTCGAAAATTGAAATTTTGCTATTTTTACACACCTGTAACTTGAATACCTGTCCAATTTTTTTTTTAGTGATAGACAAAATTCAAAGCCCTATAACTATATTTCAACATGTGTCAAAGGTTTTTCTTAATTTTGAAGGGTGACGAAGTTACAGCCCCTGAAATTTCCAAAAAAGCCCCATATTTAAATTGTTATAACAAGGGTTCTGTTAGGTTTATTTTCAATCGAACGGTATTAGAGAGCTGCTTTTATAGACCTTACAAAAATATGTTGCCTAAATGTATAGGGTTGCCATACGGTACTAAAATTTAACATTACGCAAAACTTAATTTTCGAACGGTTCAAGCTAGGGTCTTGAAATTTTGGGAGAAGTTAGATATTCAGAAATTAGTAGGAGTCGGTTAACAAAATTTTTTTGTCAAGCCCCCTATTTAGGAGCTATAAGGCCCCGAAAATTGAAATTATGCTATTTTTAAGCACCTGTAACTTGAATACCTGTCCAATTTTTTTTTTTTTAATATACAAAATTTAAAGGTCCAACATTATATTTTAACATATGTTAAAGGTTTTTCTTAAATTTTAAAGGGGTTCCTTAAATTGAAGAAAGTGTCTCTCAGTTTTACCCATTTTTGCTTAGATAATAAAATTCTAAGTAAAATTCCAAATTTTTGTGTAATTCACAATTTAATTCCTAGAAAGTTAGATTCTTGAGAAATTTGGCAACCTTCCCCATTGAAGGGCTATTAGAACTTTAAAATAAAAAATTTACTGTTAGCAGTAAATTTTAAAAGTAAGCAGTAACTTAGTCACCACGGTATTATTTCCAAAGTTAAACTCAGTATGTAATACAATACAACCATAATACTTTCGTGATCACTTACTTTTAACGAATTATCAATTTTTGTTGTGATTTTATTGGGATTATTTGTATTAGTGTACTGATGTTCATGGTAATTCTAGTTGGTTGATTTAGCATTTGCTTGAATCCTGCATCACTTATTATTTCTAACATTTTTAATTTCTTTGAAGAATTATTCAACCAATCAATATTAAAATCACCAACAATTAATACATCATAATTTAATTCGGTCAATTCATCCATTATTCTACTAAAACTATCATAAAATTCATTTAAAGTGTATGCCTGATTAGGCGATTTATATACTATGACTAGGTAAATTACTATTGATTTCAAATATACTGATAAAATTAAACACCACAAATTTAATCCAATACAAATTTTTTTAATAACTCCAAGACATGCTTACATAACATAAAACACCACCTGTATGTCTTGAGTTTGAGTCAACTCTTATTATATTATAGCCATCTATTTGTACTATATTATCTTCATCTTCTTCGATTAGATGCGTTTCTGTCAAACAAATAAACTCAAAAAATTTATTTTCAATTATACATTCTAATTCATTAAAATTATTTATTACTCCTTGTACGTTTAAGTATAGCAGTTTTGCATTATTAATTCCTTTCTTCATATATTGGTTGCTAGAATTTTTTTTTCCTTTCTAATTCAATTTTTTTCTTATACACATTACAGTTTCTATCTAGGGCAATATGATTTGTATCTAGATTAAGACTATTTTCTATGTTTACATTTACACAATTTCCACATTTTAGTTCATTTGGATTACACTTATGACCCTTTACATATTCATTTGCACAATTAGCACATATTTTATTTTTGGCAGTACATTTTGCCGCTTCATGACCAAACCCCATACATTTATAACATCTTTTAACAAAAATACTATGCATTATTTTACAACTATCCCAGCCAATTTTAACTTTTCCCACTTTCATAATTTTATTAAAAGAATCTAAATCTACTTCTATAACTGCAACATATGGGTTAAACTTAAATTTATTTTTATAAAAAACTTTTAATTCTAATTCAGTGTTTTTTAGTATTTCATTTTGGTTCTTAAGTTTTTTAATTAATTCATTTTTATTCATTTCTTCAGAAATGCCTTGAATTTTTATTCTTGGTTTTCTACCATTATTAACTTTAATTTCATATGAGTCTTTAATTTTTTCTTCAGCCAATTTTTTTAGTTTTTCTATAGATTCCTGATTTTCACATAAAAATACTACAATACCATCTTTTGCACTAACTAAAGAAGACACAGCTAATTCATTCTCTACAATATTTAGATTATTTTCTATATCCGTCTTAGTTTTTTCATTATCTTGCACAATTTTTGGTTTTATAATTAAATTTGGTAATTTTTTTGCAATTTCTGCATAAGATGTTGTTTTCATATTATTATTATTACATTCCTTTTCAATGTGATTGACAATTTCTTTATCGCTCTCATTTATTTCTTTAAAATTTTGCTTTATCTCATTCCAATTACTTTTTTGCTCCCTAATACAATTTTTGATTTCATCGATACTTTCTTCCATAGCTTCAATATACACTTCAATAGATTTTATTTTATTATATCTATCTTTGCACTCTTCACACATTAAAAAAATATATTTATTGGTTTCTAATAAATTTATATCATAAGTTGATAAACCGATACACTTTATGAGAAATGACATATTGCATCCACCGCTGCACATAATAGAATCATTTTTTGAGCGAGAGAAATTATCGCCACACTTGATGCAGTTTTCTCTCATTATTTGTTGTTGTTGTTGTATATATTCACTTCAGCAATAATTTTTTTTTTTTACATGATATTTAAGAATGATTATAATAATTTCTTCAAAAGAAGAGAAAGATGAGAGGTATTTTAAACTATACAGTTAAAAAAAATTTTTTTTTTTATGAGTTTTTAGTTTTTATGATCTTAGTACTTTTAACAATTTGAATTTTTATTTATTAAGAAAATTACTATTTTAGTCTTTTAAATCAAATTAGAAATTTAATTTTTATAAAAAATATACCACAAATTCTAAATTATTAAAATTTATGATTTAAAAAACCAAAGATTATTTTATATAATTTTTCTTATTCACAGGTAAATTATTATCAACTATCTCTTTCAAGATAGTAACTATTCATTTCATTTTTAAACTACTCATTTGATTCAAATTGATTTTTTTTTTGATTTTTAGATTTTATTTGAAGAAAACTGCAATTTTACACCGAAATCTTTTTTTAAAAAACAACAACTACAAAGTAGATAAAAAACAAAGACTTACGAAAAAATGTAGAGAAGGAATATGTTACGTTATTTAAATTTAAAGATATTATTATTCGGATTCTTTATTAGCTTTATTTTTATTATTATTAATATTATTTCATTTAGCTTTTGCACTATTTGAGACTATTTGAGACCAAAAAAATTAGTATTATTAATTAAGTGAGCTTTTGGAATAAAGGTTAACTTGCTTTAATACCAAAAATTAGAAAATTTTATTGAATCATTGGTAAACAGGTCAAAACCAAAATTAACCCTGTGGGTTTTTATAATTAAAATGCTGATACAAAATTTTCAATAAAGTAATTTTAATCGTTTAAGCAAATGAAATTTATAGAAAACTTCAAGGCGTCGTTGTGGAAAACGGTTTATTGAACTTAATCCTAAAACTTTTTGCAGGCTCTCTTTTGGACTGCCAAATCAACCTGTAAAATTGGGCACAAATCGGAAACACACTATTTTTTGGAAGCCCGCCAGGACGGAATAGGTTAATTCATTCCAACCAAATTTATACAACAAATTTCGGTTGCTAAGAGGAACATTTGTGCAAAATTTCAAGTCAATCGGTCAAACGGTTTTGACTCGACATCCAAAAAACGAAAAAGCATAAAACGGCTCTGGAGCCGCAACCTGTTGACTTATAAAAATGTGACATATCCTATGTCACCCCCCGGGCTCCCAGAAATATTCCTTTAAAATTTTGTGACAATCGGACCAGTGGTTTTCACGTGAATCCTGGACAAACAAACAAACAAACAAATTTTCTCCTTTATATATTAGACTAGCAGATTTACCCGGCGTTGCCCGGAAGCGTGCAAATTGCAAAAAACTAGTTTCGGCCAATTTTACGAAGTACTGCTTTGGTTATATTTGTGGAGTTCCGTTAACCCGTTGCTGCCCAACAGCTTTTTGTAGGTTTTTTCGTTACTTTGCTATAAGTTAGAAATGGTTTGACCGATTGACTTCATATTTTGTATATGTGCACTTCTTTGAGAATGGAGTTCACTCTATTGACAGCCTTGGAATTTGTTAACCCTTTCCGCCCAACAATTATTCCAAAAAAAATTTGGGAAAGATATAACGTCTAATTTTGCGAAATATTGCTTGATCAAATTTTCAAAAAGCGGTTTGTTATGCTCTGTTAACCCATTATAGCACAGCAGCTTTTTACAGATTTTTTCATTACTTTACTATTAAGCAGAAGAAGTTTGACCACTTGAATGTAAATTTTGTATGCGTATAGTATATACTTATCATTCCTACGATTATTCAAAAAAAAAATTTTTGTAAGTAAATTACGTCCAATTTTTGAAAGTAGGTAAAAGTTCTTTGAATTAGGGGAATGTTTAAAAAAATGTTTTGTCGAGTACTTTTAACCGATTGCGAAACAAAAACTTTAAAAAACAGTTTTAACGATTATCTCTAATTTTTCTATACTTTTTTCTTCTGCTGCTTGACAATTTGGTGCTTCTTGAATTATTATTGTTATATTATTGTATTATTTAATAATTATGAAAAGTTTAAAGTGAAGTTTGATAAATTTGTTGAAAAATTGCTAGATTAATTTTAAAAAACTCCTTTTAAAAAAATTGCTTTATCTCATCTTAAAATTAACATGTACACCATTCTTGTGTTAACTTTTTTCAATAACATCAACTTAAATTAAAATTCCGTTGAGAGATCAAAAATTCCAAAGAGAGATCAAAGATACTAAATTTGCCATTATGTCATTATACTAAGAAAATAATAGTTTACTTGATTTGCCAGCGTTCGAATAAAATATAATCGATGGTTTAGAAAAGGTTTGAAAATCTGCTTTTCATTTTATATTTTGTTTAGTACTTACTTGAAAGTTCTACTACGCTCTTCCTCGTTTGTTTATGACTTTATGAGAGAAATGTAGGCTTCTTTCTTGGAAAAACTGTTTTAAAATACTATGTATTTAAGCATAATATATACGAAATTGAATTTTTTGATTTTTAGATTTCATTTGAAGAAAACTGCAATTTCACACTGAAATCTATTTTTAAAAAACAACAACTACAAAGTAGATAAAAAAAAAACATACGAAAACATGTAGAGAAGGAAAATGTTATGTTATTTAATTTTAAAGATATTATTATTATTCGGATTCTTTATTAGCTTTATTTTTATTATTATTAATATTATGTCATTTAGCTTTTGTACTATTTGAGACTATTTAAGAAAAAAAAATTAGTCTTATTAATTAAGTGAACTTTTGGAATAAAGGTTAACTTGCTTTAATACCAAAAATTAGAAAATTTTATTGAATCATTGGTAAACAGGTCAAAACCAAAATTAACCCTGTGGGTTTTAATTAAAATGCTGGTACAAAATTTTCAATAAAGTTCTTTTAATCGTTTAAGCAAATAAAATTTATAGAATACTTCATGGCGTAGTCGTGGAAAACGGGTTAATCGAGCTTACTAAAACTTTTTGCAGCTTCTCTTTAAGACTGCAAAATCAACCTGTAAAATTGGACACAAATCGAAAGCACAAAATATTTTGAAAGTCCGCCAGGCCGAAATGGGTTAATTTATTCCAACCAAATTTATACAACTAATTCCGGTTGCTAAGAGGAACATTTGTGCAAAATTTCAAGTCAATTGGTCAAACGGTTTTGACTCGACTTCAAAAAAATTGAAAAAGCTTCTTTGCGCCCTCGTGCCCAAACGGGTTAACCGAACTCAACAAAAATTTGTGCAAAACTCTATTTTCGACTGCGAAACCACCTTGTAAAATTGGACACAAATCGGAAACACAAAATTTTTTGGAAGACCGCAAGGCCGAAACGGGTTAATTTATTCCAGCCAAATTTATACAACTAATTCCGGTTGCTAAGAGGAACATTTGTGCAAAATTTCAAGTCAATCGGTAAAGCCGTTTTAACTCGACATCCAAAAAATGAAAAAGCTTAAAAGGGCTCTGGAGCCGCAACCTGTTGACTTATAAAAATATGACATAGCCTATGTCACCTTCCGGGCTTCCAGAATTATTCCTTTGAAATTTTGTGACAATCGGTTCATTGGTTTTCACGTGAATCCTGGACAAACAAATAAACAAACAAGCAAACTAACAAACAAATTTTCTTCTTTATATATTAGAACTAAACAAACTGAATAAATTTAAATTTTTTAGTTCGTCATTTAATTTGTTATAGGCATTAAGACTAGTGTGTAAACAGTTCCTTTTTAGCATATTTTCAAAAAATTTTGTAAAAATGTGCCTATATGGTTTCACTCTGTGCGTCCGTTCGTCCGTCTGTCTGTTTGTCTGTCCGTATGTTTACAAAAACTTTTACATCGTTTGAAATAGAAAAAAGAAATTTAAACCACGAGTAGGTATTACAAAACAAATAATTTCGTAGAAGAACTTTTTTCTGTAGCCCACCCGTTACGGAGCTGCAGCCTCCCAAATTTGGGAAAAGCCCTATATTCAAATTGGGCTACCCGAATCTACGCCCCAAGAATTTTGACCCCAAAAAAAATGAAAAAAGGCCCCAAAACGTGGGGCCAGAATTCATATGAATTTAGGCCTAAAAAAAAAATGAATTTTGACCCCAATTTAATTTTATTTTTTTTACAAAATTCATATGAATTTAGGCCCCAAAAAAAATTAATTTTGACCCCAATTTAATTTTATTTTTCCAAAACAAATAATTCCAAAAAAAAAAATTCCAAAAATCTAAATTTAATGACAAACTATTTTTTAAAAACAATAATTTTTTACATGCATATTTCAACAAAAAAAAATTTAAAAATAGAGGGGGCTGCCGCCCCGAAACCCCCGCTAAATAAATTATTGAAACCCAACTCTAAAATTTATTTTGAGTCCAACTCTAAAATCCCTCCTAATTCAGAATCTCACGTATACAAATATATAAATATTCTGGAAAAAGCGTATAATCCTGTAATTGTAGCCAACTATAAAATCTCTCCAACTATAAAAGCAGAGTTTTACTCTTATTCATATGAATTTTGGCCCCAAAAAAAATGAATTTTTGACCCCAATTTTATTTTATTTTGAAAAAAAAAATGAATTTTGACCCTAAAATTTAAAAAAATTGGGGTCATTTTTCCAATGAAAATTTCATACAACATTTTGGGGCCTTTTTTAATTTTTTTTTTGGGGGCCAAAATTCCTGGGGCTTAGATTCGGGTAGCCTTCAAATTGTTATAACAAGAATTCTATTAGGTGTATTTTCAATCTGAAAACGGCAAAAGATAGCTGGTTTTATAAACTTTATAAATTTTTAAAAGACAAATGTTTAGGGTTGCCGTACTAAAATTTACCATTATACTAAACTCAATTTTTGGCTAGACATATCTTCTAAACGGGCTAAGCTAGGGTCTTGAAATTTAGGGAGTACTTAGATGCTCAGAAATAAGTAGAAGTTGGTTAACAAATTTTTTTTTGTCACGTCCCCTGTTTTGCAGCTATAAGGGCCCGAAAATTGAAATTTTGCTATTTTTAAACACCTGTAACTTGAATACCTGTTCAAATATTTTTTTGTTAATATAAAAAATTTGAAGGTCCAAAATTATACTTTAACATATGTTAAAAGATTTTCTTAAATTTAAAAGCAGTTCTTTAAATTGAAGAAAGTGTCTCTCAGTTTTAACCATTTTTGCTTAAATAGTAAAATTCTAAGTAAAATTCCAAATTTTGGTATAATTCATAATTTAATTTCTTGAACCTAAAAAAGCTGGGGGAAGGGGAGTAGTAAGGATTAGATCCTTGAGAAATTCGGCAACCTTCCACATAGAGGGACTACTAGGACTTTAAAATTAGAAAAATTACTGTTTCTATAAGTAAGTACTAACTTAGTCACTTAGTATATATTTCTTAAATTAAACGTTAACATTGAAGCTTCAACATTATATTCCGATAAAATACTCAGTATGAAACACTATATTATTTTGAAAATGTGCTTTTTTAAAAACCCTTGATTTTTTTCACCACTTGTTTGTTTATCTGTTTTAAACAATGAAAGATAAAAATTACTCCTATTTCTTGTATTGTAATTATGTATGTTTTGTAATTATGTATGTATGTATCTATATTACGATTAATTAGGAAATTATGTTTAGTTAAGTTGTTGATTACTTTAAAAGCCAAATTGTATAATTCTCTTTTGCAAATATCTTCAAGGCTTAAATATCTCGACGAGTAAAGTAGGTTAGTAGGATGCCTGGTAGGATAATAATTAATTGTTTTAATTGCTCTTGTATGAATAATATCGTTTTTATACCCTACACCTATAGAATAGGTAAAACGGTATATTCACTTTGGTATGGTGTTTGTAACCACCTAAAGGAAGCGAGCTAGATATGGAAAAGTATATATATTTGTGATCAGCGTGACCTCCTGAGTCGATATAGCCATGTCCGTCCGTCAGTCCGTAGGCACGATAACTCAAAAAATAATGGAGCTATCTTGATGAAATTTTAACTGTAGGTTACTAGGACTGAAATTACGGTGGGGATTGCATGTGGGCGAAATCGGCCCATGGGTTCGGATTCTGGACCTTTTAATCGATCGAAGGGCTAACGAACATATATAAAAAATCACGATAACTCAACAACAACTAATGACGCTATCTTCATCAAATTTGTGCTGTAGGTTACTAGTAATGAAATTACTTCGAGGATTGCGTAAGTTCGGGATTGGACCATGGGTTCGGAACCTAGAACTTTTTGATCGAATTTAGGCCAAACGAGCATAATTCCGAAACCAACGAAGATAGAACCTCCAAATTTGGTATCAGGGTGTCCCTTCCTATTTCCTTAGTGTCTTTGAAATTAGGATCCCATTGGAGTAGTGGGTCGAGGACCAGCCATTCAGTTCCGAGGACCTTAAAGCATATTTTCGAAATTAAAGCTTATTTTCGAAATTAATAAAGATAGTAACGTGAAACAAATGTAGAAGCTTCAAATTTGGCAAATGGGTGCTCTTTACTATTTCCTGCGTGTCCCTCTAATTTTGGATCAATTGGAGTGGTGGTTCAGTACCTCTTTAGACCCCCAAATGGGTAAAAGTTTATCATCGAAATTAATAAAACTAGTAACTTAAAATTAAGATAGAACGTTCCAACTGTGTACAAGGGTTAACTAGTATTGAAAGTATGACGGGAACTGCATATGGGCGAAATCATACCATGGTTTCGGGTTTTGGAACCTTTAAAAAGTTCAAGCGCTAACAAACATATATCTTAAAAATACCATAACTCAAAAAATAAAGCCGTTATTTTGAAGAAATTTAAACTCTAGGTTACTAGTAATGAAAGTACCATGGGAATTGGTTCTGGTCGAGTTTGGTCAATGAATTCGGATTCTAGAAGCTTTTGATCGATTTGAGGCCGACCGAGTATAATTTCGAAGCCAAAGAATATATTTCCTATTTCCTATGTGTCCCCGAAATTTAGACTTAATTGTAGTGGTTCAGCTATGTTCAAAGGTACTTGCTGCATTTATGTAAAATTTATTTTTGTATTTAAATGAATTATATGCAAAGTTCTAAATTTGTAATTGTATTTTAAAAATACATTTATTGCATATTTTGCGTTTATAAGCTTTTCTATTAGGTATATAAACTAACCATTTAAAATAATTGCAATTTAAAAAAATTTGAATTATTAAATATATTATGCTTTGATTAGCTTTTTATCACAAAATTTAATAATTAAAATTTTTTCATTTTGTAATTGAATTGGAATAAATATATTTTCATTTATAACAAGTTTTTTTGTTTTTTAATATTTTTAAATAGATAAATTAGTAAGAATTTGTAATATTTTTTAATAGATAGTGTAATTTGAAAATGTTTGTAGTATTGGTTAGCTATGTCTTACGATCAAATTAATATCAGTTTTTATGGTGTTAAAATGACTTATGGATATATCCTTAAATTTGACCCAAATAGGTGTAGGGTATTTCTAAGTCGGTTGCACCGACTGACTGTTTCTTTACTTGTTTTTAATGTATTTGTAATGCATTGCTCCAAAGAGGGTTTAAATATATCAAATTTGAAAAAATATACGATGAATAAATGGTATATAATGATTTTTTATTCAAATATTTTCTTAACCGTTTTATGGTGAAGACGTTAGGTACTATCTTCTTAATAACGTGTTCTATATGCTCTTGCCATCATAGTTTATTATCTATGATTAAACCTAAATAATTAAATTGATTTACTACATCGATAACATTATTTTTGTAGTTGAAATTGTTGAGGTTAATAAGTTTATTATTAAATAATAGAAATTTTGTTTTTTGAATATTTAGTGACATCTTATTTTTAAGAAGCCACTCCTTAATTTTACTTAAATCGGATATAACGGAGTTTCTTAGGTCGCCTTTGCTATCAGATGAATATTTGATAACAGCGTCATTGGCAAAAAGTTGTAAGGATCCTTTTAAATTTAATCTGGCTATATCATCAATGTTAATTTTGAATAAAAAGGGGCCTAAAATTGATTCTTGGGGGATTCCTTTCCTAATATCATTTATATTACTATACGTTTTTTACAGCGTGTTTGCTGTTAGAAGGTATGATTTAAATAGGTTGAGTTGGTTTTGATTTATTTTAATTGATGCAATTTAAAAAGGAAAATCTGCACCATGAGAAAATCAAAATCCATTGTAGTCTAAGAATAAACAAGCTGTATATTTCTTCTTGTCCATACTTTTAGATATAATATCGGACAAAGCAAAGCAAGCAGCCGTGGTGTTTGAGTTTTTCTCGAAGACATATTGTTCCTTATGTAACAAGCCATTTGAACTAATGAACTTCGTTAGTCTATTTTAAATAATTTTTTCAAATACTTTAGAAATTAAGACTGAAATCGGACGATAATTTAAGATATTTGATTTATATCCATCTTTATGAATAGGCGTGACCGTTGCATGTTTTAGGGAATCTGGAAATATACTAGATTCAAAAGTCAAGTAAATAAATTTAACAAGAATTGAACTTATTTGCACTGAGAAATATTTTAATACTTTGAATGAAATATTATCAGATCCTGTTAAAGGGCCTTGGGGACTTGTTCTAAGGTTGTTAGCATTTTTGTAAATAATTTCTACTAAGTGATTTGTATTTTGTATATTATATTTATTGTACATTATTCTTTTATAAAGTTCCCATAATTTGCAACTATCATTAGGATGACTTGATATTAAATTAATACAATAGTTTTCTTTTGCCCTTTTTACTTCAGTTTTAACCGCGTTTTTATAATATTCATACCTTTCAGCTACTCTGATATCATTTGGATAATTTGTTTTTTTATTTAAAAAATGATTCACGAATTTTTATGGTACGGATTATGGGTGACATTGGAAATGTATAACAAGTAAAGAAACAGTCAGTCGGTGCAACCGACTTAGAAATACCCTACACCTATTTGGTTCAAATTTAAGGACATATCCATAAGTCATTTTAGCACCATAAAAGCTGTTATTAATTTGATCGTAAGACATAACCAAATTAATTTATAATACTAAAAACTTTTCTAATTACACTATCTACTAAAAAATATTACAAATTCTTACTAATTTATATATTTAAAAATATTAAAAAACAAACAAACTTGAAATATATGAAAATATATTTATTCCAAATCAATTACAAAATTAAAAAATTCTAATTATTAAATTTTGTGATTAAAAGATAATCAAAGCATAATATATCCAAATTTTTAAAAATTGCAATTATTTTAAATGGTTAGTTTATATACCTAATAGAAAAGCTTATAAACGCAAAATATGCAATAAATGTATTTCTAAAGTACAATTACAAATTTACACCTTTTCATATAATTCACTTAAATATAAAAATAAATTTTACATAAATGCAGCAAGTACCTTTGAACAAAGCTAAAACAATACAATTAAGTCTAGATTTCGGAGACACATAGGGCATAGGATATATATTCTTTGGCTTCGAAATTAAACTCGACCACAACCAATTCCCATGGTAGTTTCATTACTAGTAACCTAGAGTTTAAATTTCATCAAAATACCGGCATTATTTTTTGAGTTATGGTGTTTTTAAGATATATGTTTGTTAGTCCTTGAACTTTTCAAGGGTTCCAGAACCCGAAACCATGGTACGATTTCGCCCATATGCAGTCCCGTCATACTTTCAATACTAGTTAACCCTTGTACACAATTGGAACGTTCTAGCTTAATTTTAAGTTACTAGTTTTATTAATTTCGATGATAAGCTTTTACACATTGGGGGGTCTAAGAGAGGTTCTGAACCACCACTCCAATTGATCCCAAATTAGGGGGACACGCAAGAAATAGTAAAGAACACTCTAGGGCAAATTTGAAGCTTTTACATTTGTTTCAAGTTACTATCTTTATTAATTTCGAAAATATGCTTTAAGGTCCTTGGAACTGAGTGGCTGGTCCCCGACCCACTACTCCAATGGGGCCCAAATTTCAAAGACACTTACGAAATAGTAAGGAACACCCTGATACCAAATTTCGAGGTTCTATCTTTATTGGTTTCGGAACTATGCTCGTTTGGCCTAAATTCGATCAAAAAGTTCTAAGTTCCGAACCCATTGTCCAATCCTCACCGTACGTAATCACCGCCGTAGTTTCATTACCAATACCCTACAGCACAAATTTCATGAAGATAGCCTCATTAGTTGTTGAGTTATCGTGATTTTTTATATATGTTCGTTAGCCCTGACACCGACTAAAAGGTCCGGAATCCGAACCGTTGGGCTGATTCGCCCTTATATAGTCCGCGCTGTACTTATAGTACTAGTTAACCCTTGTACACAATTTGAACGGTCTATCTTAATTTTAAGTAACTATTTTTAGTAATTTCGATTATAAGTCTTTAAAACTTGGGAGGTCTGAGAGGGGTACAGAACCACCACTCCAATTGATCCCAAACTAGGGGAACACGCAAGAGATAGTAAAGAACACCCTTGTGGCAAAATGGAAGCTTCTACATTTTTTCAAGTTGTTATCTTTATTAATTTTAAAGATATGCTTTAAGGTCTTCGGAAATGTTTGGCTGGTCCCCGACCCACTACTCCAATGGGGCCCAAATTCACAAGACACTCAGGAAATAAAAAGGGACACCCTGACACCAAATTTGGAGGTTCTATCTGCATTGGTTTCGGAATTATGTTCGTTTGGCCTAAATTCGATCAAAAAGTTCTAGGTTCCGAACCCATGGTCCAATCCCGACCTTAAGCAATTCCCGAAGTAGTTTTATTACTAGTAACCTACAGCACAAATTTGACGAAGATAGCTTCATTAGTTGTTGAGTTATCGTGATTTTTTATATTTGTTCGTTATCCCTGAAACCGATTAAAAGGTCCAGAATCCGAACCCATGGGCTGATTTCGCCCATATGCAATCCCCGCCGTACTTTCAGTTCTAGTAACCTACAGTTAAAATTTCATCAAGATAGCTCCTTGAGTTATCGTGCCTACGGACGGACGGACGGACATGGCTATATCGACTCAGGCGGTCACGCTGATCACAAATATATATACTTTTCCATACCTAGCTCGCTTCCTTTAGGTGGTTACAAACACCATACCAAAGTTAATATACCCCTTTACCTATTCTATAGGTGTAGGGTATAAAAAAACCTTCAACCGATACACAGCAGAAATAATATATTTTCAAATCCCAAATAGAAAACACAGTGTATCTATAATACAAATTCCGATCGCCTTTAACATATTGTCTCAAATTAGTGATCTTAGTATTCGTATTAAGAAATCATATACATAGAGTATTCATCTAGAACAAAAAATGTTAGTCAATTTTGTTGATTTGAAATCACCGCATTATCGTAAAACGATGACCGTATTTTTGGTATAAATAGTAAAATCAAATTGAGATTATTTCTTTGCTCTATTTTTATTTTTCTTTTTATTTTGTTTGTTTGTCAATCGATGTATGTACAATTGTTTATATTTCCTTATCAAGTTGGACGATTTCTTTTTAAAAAATTTTATTTAATATTTTTATTGTTGTTATACCCCACACCTATAGAATAGGTAAAGGGGTATATTAACTCTGGTATGGTGTTTGTAACCACCTAAAGGAAGCGAGCTAGATATGGAAAAGTATATATATTTGTGATCAGCGTGACCGCCTTAGTCGATATAGCCATGTCCGTCCGTCCGTCCGTCCGTAGGCACGATAACTCAAAAAATAATGGAGCTATATTGATGAAATTTTAACTGTAGGTTACTAGGACTGAAAGTACGGCGGGGATTGCATATGGGCGAAATCGGCTAATGGATTCGGATTCTGGACCTTTTAATCGGTTTCAGGGCTAACGAACAAATATAAAAAATCACGATAACTCAACAACTAATGACGCTATCTTCATCAAATTTGTGCTGTAGGTTACTAGTAATGAAAATACTTTGGGAATTGCGTAAGGTCGGGATTGGACCATGGGTTCGGAACTTACAACTTTTTGATCGAATTTAGGCCAAACGAGCATAATTCCGAAACCAATGAAGATAGAACCTCCAAATTTGGTATCAGGGTGTCCCTTCCTATTTCCTAAGTGTCTTGTGAATTTGGGTCCCATTGGAGTAGTGGGTCGGGGACCAGCCACACATTTCCGAAGACCTTAAAGCATATCTTTAAAATTAATAAAGATAACAACTTGAAAAAATGTAGAAGCTTCCAATTTGCCACAACGGTGTTCTTTACTATCTCTTGCGTGTTCCCCTAATTTGGGATCAATTGGAGTGGTGGTTCTGTACCCCTCTCAGACCTCCCAAGTTTTAAAAGCTTATAATAAAAAAATAGTTACTTAAAATTAGGATAGACCGTTCAAATTGTGTACAAGGGTTAACTAGTACTATAAGTACAGTGCGGACTATATAAGGGCGAAATCAGCCCAACGGTTCGGATTCCGGACCTTTTAATCGATGTCAGGGCTAAGGAACATATATAAAAAATCACGATAACTCAACAACTAATGAGGCTATCTTCATGAAATTTGTGCTGTAGGTTATTGGCAGCGAAACTACGACGGTGAGGACTGGACAATGGGTTCGGAACTTACAACTTTTTGATCGAATTTAGGCCAAACGAGCATAATTCCGAAACCAATGAAGATAGAACCTCGAAATTTGGTATCAGGGTGTACCTTCCTATTTCGTAAGTGTCTTTGAAATTTGGGCCCCATTGGAGTAGTGGATCGGGGACCAGCCACTCAGTTCTTAGGCCCTTAAAGCATATTTTCGAAATTAATAGAGATAGTTACTTGAAACAAATGTAGAAGCTTCCAATTTGCCACAAGGGTGTTCTTTACTCTTTCTTGCGTGCCCCCCTAATTTGGGATCAATTCGAGTGGTGGTTCAGCACCTCTCTTAGACCCCCCAATGTGTAAAAGCTTATCATCGAAATTAATAAAACTAGTAACTTAAAATTAAGATATAACGTTCCAATTATGTACAAGGGTTAACTAGTATTGAAAGTATGACGGGGACTGCAATTTGGTCGAAATCGTACCATTGTTTCGGGTCCTGGAACCCTTGAAAAGTTCAAGGGCTATCAAACATATATCTTAAAAACACTAGAACTCAAAAAATAATGCCACTATTTTGATGAAATTTAAACTCTAGGTTACTAGTAAGGAAAGTACCATGGGAATTGGTTGTGGTCGAGTTTAATTTCGAAGCCAAAGAATATATTTCCTATGTCCTATGTGTCTCCGAAATCTAGACTTAATTGTAGTGGTTCAGCTATGTTCAAAGGTACTTGCTGCATTTATGTAAAATTTATTTTTATATTTAAATGAATTATATGAAAAGGTGTAAATTTTTAATTGTATTTTAGAAATACATTTATTGCATATTTTGCGTTTATAAGTTTTTCTATTAGGTATATAAACTAACCATTTAAAATAATTGCAATTTTTAAAAATTTGGATTATTAAATATATTATGCTTTGATTATCTTTTTATCACAAAATTTAATAATTAGAATTTTTTCATTTTGTAATTGAATTGGAATAAATATATTTTCATTTATAACAAGTTTGTTTGTTTTTTAATATTTTTAAATAGATAAATTAGTAAGAATTTGTAGTATTTTTTAATAGATAGGGTAATTAGAAAATGTTTTTAGTATTATACAGTTAATTTGGTTAGCTATGTCTTACGATCAAATTAATAACAGCTTCTATGGTGTTAAAATGACTTATGGATATGTCCTTAAATTTGAACCAAATAGGTGTAGGGTATTTCTAAGTCGGTTGCACCGACTGACTGTTTCTTTACTTGTTTTTTTTTTATTCGAGCACTAAATGCTATTCTAACAAAAATGTAAGAAATTTGAATGTACTTTTTCAAAATTTTTAAACTGTCTCGTCAGATGAAAAAAGTTTGTTTTTCAGGCATTGTTTGAAATTTTAGAGGAGCGCAGATTTTTATTTAAAAAAGTATTCGACAGTTCTTAAAAGGTTAGCTTTCTTTAAGAAACAAAATTTAATTTACAAAAAACATTATTTACTTAAAAAATCAAAATAAAAATTTAAGGCAAAAATTAAAAAAAGAAAAACTGAATTTATCTTTATGTAGCGTTATTAATAGACAGTTTCACTTGCGTATCGAAACCAAACAATTTTTAAAAATGAATTTTAAAAGTGTTAGTAAATGGCCCAAAGATAAAAAAAACGTAGCAATAAATATTCATTTTAATTCACCTCACCAAAAGGGTTATAAATTTTTAAGAAATGAAGTAAAGCTTAATTTGTCCCATTTTAGTTCCCTTAATAGATGAATCCCCATCAAACATTTAAATATAGGTCTTAGCGACAAGAATATAAATGAGTTAGGGATTTTATTCTCAGAAAAAGATTTAATTGAAAGGTTGGCTGTATTGGTGTTCGATGAAATAGCCATTAGAAGGCTATACTATAATAGTGCACTGAATGAAATTAGTGGTTTTTCTGATTATGGTTCCGGCAGAACAAAAGACATCGCAAAATACATACGTATGTATATTTTATAATGTGTATTTACATACTTAAAGGGGTTTTTATGCCGAATGGAATATGAATTTTTAAAGCTTATTTATATACTTTTCCATAATATATTTTACCCGGCTTTTTCCCTTTTTGAATTTTAATTTAAATAATAAAATAATAAAACAAATTTTCAATAAGATAAAACAAAATTTTAAATTATATTTTTTTAGTAGGTAGTTAAAAACCTAAAAACTATAAAAAAATTTTACATATGTACCTATCTTAAACTAACGAAAATTTAAAATACATAGGTACATTAGAAGACAATTTATGGAATTATTTTTCAAATTTGGAATAATGCAAGTAAAAAAATGCAAGTATCAATAATATTTTTTTATTTTATAATCAAAATATACATAAACTGCGTACATACATGATATGTTTATACATACAAAAAAAAAAAACAAAAAAAAGAAGAAATATATACAAATGTAAACACATTGATTGACATACTAACAAAAAAATAAAATAAACTAAAAATTAAAATAAAAATAAACTAAAATACGATAAATTTGATTTAACGAAATAAAAAAACTTGTCTAACTTTTTTGTTCTACGTGAATACTCTATGTATATAGTTATACCCGTGCATACATATATGACATTGGGTATATTAGATTTGCTCCTCCGTTTGTAACGCATCGATCTAGACAAGCTAGATATAGTGTCAAGGGTACGTATCGGCTCAGAATCGAAAAATGAGTCGATCTAGCTATGTGTGTCTGTCCGTCCATCCATCTGTGTGTCAGCACGATAACTCAAAAATTAAAAGAGCTACAGTTTTGAAATTTTCACAAAATATTTTTCAATCAATTTCTAGGTTCCCTATTTTTTTTGGTTAAGATCGGACCAAATCTTCGGGTAGCTCTCGAACAACTAACTTTTTTACCTCCAATATTTTCATATAAAAATTTGAAATTTTGCTATGCATCTTGTATTTAACATGAAATTATATGAATATTGTTTTTTTGTTGTTTTGTTGTTTTTGTTTTTTTTTTGTAGATAACGATTTCGAGTTACGATTTCATATGATTTAAATGATGCGTAGTTTATTTAAGATAAGCAAAAAAGAACACAAAGATTTTTTTTAAGTAAATGGCTTATTGATATTGATAATAAAATTATTATGAATATGATGATTATTATCATTATGATAATATGATTACTATCATTGTGATCATTATATGAATATGATCATATGAAGCTTATTTTGCTTAAGTTTAATATATTCGTGAATTAAAAATTAATTAAAAGAAATAGAATTGAAAAATTAGAGCTAGAGTTTTGAAATTCACACAAAACATTTTTTGGACATTTTTGAGGTTCCCTATTCTTTTTGGTTAAGATCAGACCAAGGTTTCGGGGAGCTGCCACACAACTTATTTAAACCAATATGAATTTCCTCAAAAGTAATTATACCAGGAAGACGAAATTTACACACGGTTAGTTTTATAATGAATCAAACACTTATATGAAGTTTAAAAATGTTACGGCTCCATTTTCGGGGGGCTGCCATACAACTTCTTTGCGTCAATATGAATTTCTTGGAAACTGATTATATTACGAGGATGAAAATTACACACTGTTAGTTATATAATGAATCGAGCACTTATATAAAGTTTCAAAATGTTACGGCCCCATTTTCGGGGGGCTGCCATACAACTTCTTTGCACCAATATGAATTTCTTTGAAACTAATTATACTACGAGGATGAAAATTTTACACGATTAGTTATATAATGAATCGAGCACTTATATGGAATTTCAAAATGTTACGGCCCAATTTTCGGGCAGCTGCCATGCCAAGTTGTCAATTTGATAACTGTGAATCTAATGAAGCTATGAGGTTAAAATTAAAACTGGGCAAGTAAAGTAATAGAGCAAGTTAGTTGGCAAAGTTGAACATCACCCGGACCAATTTTTATGGTTTTTTTTTGTTTTTAAGCAAAAATTATGGTACCTATAATGAATTAAAAATTTAATTTTTTTTTTCGTTGTTATTTTTTTAAGCAAAACTTATAATAATAAGTTATATACTTTGTTATATTTTTTTATGTAGTATTTATAATAGCATAAGGGAAATAAATAACGGTTAGTGGGTATGCACGGGTATCTAAAAGTTGACAAGGGCAACTATAATCTTCCTCGTTACTTTATGGTATTAGTGAATTATCTTAGTATTAAATTAGTATTTTAGTATTTAGTATTAGTGAATTACGTTGCGTCTTCCATTTTTATATTTTGTACCTATATTATCAAATACCAAAATAAACATAAAACAAGTAAACCGACTTAAAAATACCCTACATCTATTTGGTTCAAATTTAATAAGATGTCCATAGGTTATTTTAACACCATAAAAGCTGTGACCATTTGATCGTAAGACATAGCTAACCAAATTAACTTATAATACTAAAAACATTTTCTAATTACACTATCTATTAAAAAATACTACAAATTCCTACTAATTTATCTATTTAAAAATATTAAAAAACAAAAAAAAATTCAATTACAAAATGAAAAAATTTTAATTATTAAATTTTGTGATAAAAAGCTAATCAAAGCATAATATATTTAATAATCCACATTTTTCAAAATTGCAATTATTTTAAATGGTTAGTTTATATACCTAATAGAAAAGCTTATAAAAGCAAAATATGCAATAAATGTATTTCTAAAATACAATTACAAATTTTGAATTTTTTGAATCACTACAATTAAGTCTAGATTTCGGAGACACATAGGACATGGGAAATAAATTCTTTGGCTTCGAAATTAAACTCGACCACAACCAATTCCCATGGTACTTTCATTACTAGTAACCTAGAGTTTAAATTTCATCAAAATACCGGCATTATTTTTTGAGTTATGGTATTTTTAAGATATATGTTTGTTAGTCCTTGAACTTTTCAAGGGTTCCAGAACCCGAAACCATGGTACGACTTCGTCCATATGCAGTCCCGTCATACTTTCAATACTAGTTAACCCTTGTACACAATTGGAACGTTCTATCTTAATTTTAAGTATAGCATAAGCTTTTACAAATTGGGGGGTCTAAGAGAGGTACTGAACCATCACTCCAATTGATCCCAAATTAGGGGGGTTCGCAAGAAATAGTAAAGAACACCCTGGGCCAAATTTGAAGCTTCTACTATATTTGTTTCAAGTTATTACCTTTATTAATTTCGAAAATATGCTTTAAGGTCCTCGGAACTGAGTGGCTGGTCCCCGACCCACTACTCCAATAGGGCCCAAATAGGAAGGGACACCCTGATACGAAATTTGGAGGTTCTATCTTCATTGGTTTCGGAATTATGCTAGTTTGGCCTAAATTCGATCAAAAAGTTCTAAGTTCCGAACCCATTGTCTAATCCTCACCGTACGTAATCACCGCCATAGCTTCATTACCAATAACCTACAGCACAAATTTCATGAAGATAGCCTCATTAGTTGTTGAGTTATCGTGATTTTTTATATATGTTCGTTAGCCCTGACACCGATTAAAAGGTCCAGAATTCGAACCCTTGGGCTGATTTCGCCCTTATACAGTCCGCGCTGTACTTATAGTACTAGTTAACCCTTGTACACAATTTGTACACAATTTGAAGATAGACCTTAATTTTAAGTAACTATTTTTAGTAATTTCGATTATAAGCTTTTAAAACTTGGGAGGTCTGAGAGGGGTACTGAACCACCACTCCAATTGATCCCAAATTAGGGGAACACGCAAGGGATAGTAAAGAACACCCTTGTGGCATATTGGAAGCTTCTACATTTTTTCAGGTTGCAATCTTTATTAATTTTAAAGATATGCTTCAACGTCTTCGGAAATGTGTGGCTGGTCCTCGACCCACTACTCCAATGGGGCCCAAATTTCCAAGACACTTAGGAAATAGGAAGGGACACTCTGATACCAAATTTGAAGGTTCTATCTTCATTGGTTTCGGAATTATGTTCGTTTGGCCTAAATTCGATCTAAAAGTTCTAGGTTCCGAACCCATGGTCCAATCCCGACCTTACGCAATCCCCGTAGTAGTTTCTTTACCAGTAACCTACAGCACAAATTTGATGAAGAGAAAGTTATTAGTTGTTGAGTTAATCGTGATTTTTGTAAAATGCTCCTTGTACCGCGATATAATACCACAGAATGGCCTGAAAAGCAAAGAGATATCGCTCAAAATATTAACTTCAATTGTGCTACATTTTATAATTTTATGAGAAATACTCTTAAATTTAATTTACCAAGTCTAATTTCTTTAAATTGTTGGATACCTTTTAAAAACTTTCAGCCTGGCTTTAATATTTCACTTTTAACAAATTTAAAGAATCAAATTTTACAAATGAATGATGATGAAAAATTATGCTCGCTTTTAATTGGTGAAATAAAAATTAGAAAAGAACTTACTTATAATCAATTAACTGATGAGGTAGATGGATTTATTGACTTTGGTGATTGAGATAGAAACAATACTCCTGGGGATCATATTCTAATTTTCATGGTTCGAGGAATTGTAAAAAATTGGAAGTATATTTTATCATATTATGTTGCGGGGGATCGTACTTCAAGTAAAACTCTTAAAGACATTTTGCTGAAAAATATTCAATTGACACTAGATTTAAATTTAAATGTTAAGGCAATTATTTGCGACCAGGGTGCTAATAATCGAAAATGTTTCAGATTATTGACAGAAGAGTTAGTACAGAAGAACTCTTCTTTAAATTTCAAAATCACAAAATTTAAGCTATTTTCGATGTCCCTCATCTTTTTAAATCTTTGAGAAATACGTTGCTTTCCAATGATTTTGAAAAAAATGACAGAAGAGAATCTTGGGATGTAATTCAAGATTTGCATAATTTTAATTCAAGCGAAGTAGCTAAATTATGTCCAAAACTGACTAAAAAACACATATATCTAGTAAAATTGGATAGGCTTAAAGTAAAATTAGCTACTCAAATTTTCAGTCAAAGTACAGCTGCCGCTATAAGAACTTGTTTAAGTTTGAATAAATTTAAAGGCACAAAAATATCAGAAGCTAAAGCCACAGAAAATTTTTTAGTAAAAATGGACAATTGCTTTGATATGCTTGAAAGTATATCATTATATGCTAGAAAAATATTTAGAAGGCCTCTTGAACGAGAAGGGAATAATTGGAACTATTTGTCAGAGATGAAAGAATATTTTAAAGATATAAAATTGACAAACAAAAATGCCTCTAAAAAAAAACCAATCAACTTTTGCATTCCAGGTTTAATTCAATCCATTAATGCTATTTTGTCCATGAGTAAATATATTTTGCAATTTCATCCAAATTTAAATTATATTCTTACAAATAGATTTAATCAAGATCCTCTTGAGAATTTTTTTCTCAAGTAAGAGGACGAGGTGGCTTTAATTGTAATCCTTCTGTTCATCAATTTAATTCTTCAATAGGTCGCATAATGTCTGTTTATCAAGAATTGTGAGTCTGATAATAATGAAACTTTAGATTGGGAAAACGATAATTCTATAAGGAATGAAGACAATAATGAAACTTGTTATAATGAATTTGATTTAAATATTGAATTAGATGATGAAGCAGGAATTTAATTTAGATGAGGCCGCTAGAAGATATTTTATTGGTTTTGCAATTTTTAAAATAATTATAAAAAAACTTATATGTCATAGTTGTGAAAAAGATATGTTAAAATCATCCTCAATGCTGAGGATGAGGAAATCATCCTCAATGCTGAAATATGCTTTCTGAATATCATATTTTGAACAAAAACTATTTTGGTGATGAGGAATATAAACTCAAAGATCCGTCAGATAAATTTTTTGAAATTTGCAAAACTCATATTGAGCTATATCAAAAATTTTTCAACAATTTTTTGCATGTAGAAAATATAAAAAATAATTGAAAGTTGTGAAACAGAATCTAAAAAATTTTATCCGGAATGGTTCGATGAAACCAATGAATAAATCATAGAAAGCATGTGCTTAATTAGTTTTACTAAAAAAAACCTATCTTTGGAAAAATATAGCTAAATTAAATAACACAAACAATCAAAAATTAAAAATTTTGCTAGAATAATCTAAATTGAGTTTTTTTATACAAGGTACGTACGTATACATATTTTACTGGTTTTTTATAATTGATTTAAAAGTAATTAATGAATACACTATAATGTGTTTAAATTTATTTTTGAAATGACAAAATAGATTTAAAAAATTCATTTAAAGGTTTCATTTTCTTATTTTGTTTTATATTCAAATATATATTGAAAATTTCCATTATTAATTTAAAAATTCATTAAAAATTCGTTAATATTTCATATAATATTCATGTATGAATACATGCATTTGTAGATTGTACATACATATATGTAAATACATTCCATACTACATATTATAAAATATGTGTATGTAGTATGTACCTACATTTTAATAATATTTAATAATAATATAGTGTTACGTGTAGAACATAAATACATAATAACCTTAGTATCGAAAAAATAAATAAGAACAAAAAACAAATAAAAACCACTTCTGTTATATTTTTATTTAACATCATTTTAATTGTATAACAACTTATTTTTGGTATATTCATATTTTCTGGTACCTAATGTCAACTTTGTAATTTTTAAATTTCGTTCTAGTTGAGACTTCTTAAGACTTCTTAATTACTTATTATTCTATGCCATGAGTCATTTTAAAACCATAAAGGCTTTTGTTAAAAGCTTTTGATCGTAAGACATAGCTACCGAAATTAACTTTATTATACTGAAAACATTTTCTAATTATTTTATCAATTCAAAAATATTAAAAATTCTTATTAATTTATCTATTTAAAATTATTAAACAAAAAATAAACTTGAAATAAATGGATTCGTAAAATGCAATTACAAAATTACATATTTAAAATTTTTTATCCAATTCAATAAAATTATACACACATGCAGCAATTACTTCTTTTCAGGATTTTTAGCTTTAGTGCATTTGAATGATTTAGTACCCTTGATAAAATATTTCAATTTTAAATAATTTTTAAATTTATTCTCTTAATTTACTTATTTTTTAATGCTTTATATAATTAAACTCAAAGTTATTCGAAAGAAATATTAATTTGTAATAATATAAATATAAATATTTATATATTTTATGATTTTTAATTTTAATTAAAACCATTAATGCTTTCATTAGCTCTTTATCAAAAAATATAATAATCAAAATATGCAATAAATGTATTTCTAAAATACAATGACTAATTTAGAACTTTACCTATAATTCATTGAAATATAAAAATAAATTTTACAACTTAAGTAACGTACACAATTTCAATATATTGCCTATGGTAATAATTCAAAAAAAAATGTAGATATGATATAATAAAAATTAAAAACAAAAAAAATTTCGTCGTTTATTAGAAAAATATTTTGTTTTTAATATATAAAATATAATACATAATATGTTTTATAGTAAAATTCTTAGCCTTTTAAAAATATAAAAGTGTTAAATAAGAACGGAAATGTATCAAATTTGAATTTTTTATCTTTATTAATTTCGAATATATGCTTTAAGGTCTTGGGAGCAGTGGGGGTGGTACGCAAATTGAGAAATTAAATATTAAATTATTAAAAAATGCACTGCAGCTAAAAATCGGGGAAAGAAGTAATTGCTGCATGTGTGTAATATTTTATTGAATTGGATAAAAACTTTTAAAAATGTAATTTTGTAATTGAATTTAAATTCAAATTGATGGTTTGGAATTAAATTTTTATTTTCTATAATTGGTTTCAGGCTTTTTAACAAAAATTTTTCATAATGTTTTGAAATAATTGATAGCAGAGATATTAAACTGTAAGATTTTGCCTCATTTAACGGCTTCCCTGGGTTTGCTATCATAATAATCTCTACCGCTTTCCAAGCGGTTGGATTATACTTCTGCTGCATTTATGATTTTTCTTAAAATTTTTAGACCTTTTAATGGAAGGTCTTTTATAATCTGATCTGTAATAAGATCAAAACCTAAGGCTTTCTTAACTTTAATGTTTTTATTTCTTCATTTATTTCTTGTTGTGTAAATAGATGAATATTGTTCTCTTCTATTTTCCACTAAATAAAGATCTGAATTTATATCGTTCGGTTTGAATATGTTTTCCAAATGATTTGCAAATAAATCGGCTTTATCTTAATTATCCTTTGCCCAAATGCCGTCTGGTTTCATGAGCGACGGGCGTGCTTTATCGGCTTTTTTACACTCTTCATTGCTTTCCACAACGAGTAAATTGATTCTTTTGTTGCTTATAAGCTTTTTATATAATTTTCATATGATACTGATTTTAATATCCGAATTTTTCTTTTAAGAGATTTTGATAATCTGGTTAAAATCTTCTTATCATGAGGGTAACGTTATTGTTGACATCTACGTCTAGCCCTTCTTTTTCGTTTTATTAAATCAGTTATATCTCTAGGATAATTATTTGCTGCTGACCTATACTCAATTTTTTTTTTGTCAATTTAAAATTCATTTCATATTTTCTCATTTACATTGTGCACTTAATATAATAAAATAATATAAAGCATCGCCCTGTGCTCGAAATTCGAGCAATTTTTGCTTTTAATAAAAATTATGCCAACAATGTTGTCAACAATTCGTGCGCTTGAAATTTGCTTAAAAACGTTGTTAAGTACCTATTTTTGAGTTTTATTCCTATAGCTTAAACCGTTTTAAAGATAGGATAAATTGTTACAGTTAAATTAAATTTAGATTCTAAATACATAAAAATATTATTCTAATAATATATAATGTTCTGAAAATTTGATTATACATATTTCTTAATATATACATATATTTGTTGAAGTCAAGAACCCAAAATTCGAGTTAATGCTGTCCTTCATATATCAAACTGTACTTTTTTCTAAACATTTTAGTACAATTTAAACTATGTTGTAGTACGTATACTGTATCCTAATTAAACAGCTCTATGAATACATAATATGTACAACAAAATTTAACATATTATAAGTTTAGTACTTAGTATTATATTATACTATATAAGAGGGTATTTATATTATACTAGCTAATACCAGCCTATTTCTCTCGTTAATAGGCTTTTCTCTCGTTAATTTGCTTCCAAATCTTTTTTTTGTCAATCGTCGGGCCGGCATGGGTTAACCAATTGCAAGTCTGTTAAAAGAGTTAATTTCATTCTCAAAACGGAAAAAATATACAAAATTTGAAGAAAATCGGTCAAACCGTTTCTAATTTAGAGTTAAGTATTGAAAAAACCTAAAAAAAGTTATTGGGCCGCAATGGGTTAATGGAACTCAACAAATTTTTTTTTGGGGCTTTCTTTTAAGCCAAAACAGAATTTCGTAAAATCGGACAAAATTTGGACACAAAACTTTTTTTGATGACCCGTCGGCCCGACATGGGTTAACAAATTCCAAAACTGTTAATAGTGTCTACTCAATTCTCAAAGAGCATCACGTATACAAAACTTGAAGTCAATCGGTCAAACCGTTTTCATTTTAGAGCAAAGAAGTTTAAATACTTGCACCACAGCCCTAACTTGGCGGTCCGTTAGAACAAAATTTTTGGGCCACGATTTCTTTCCGTACCCAAAAACCCCTATATACAAATTTTCATGAAAATCGGCTGGGCAGTTTAGGAGTCTTTTCGCTACATACAAACAAACAAACAAACAAATAAACAAACTTTCGCTTTTATATATATAGATTGAAGCTGCCAGAAGTATAAAATAATAGTCAAGTTGACCGAAATCTTTTTTTAAATCTCAATCTTAAGATTTATAGCATAAAAAAAAAGTTTTTCAATAAATCAAAGAATAAATTTTTCTTACCCTTATTCCATTTTTAAATTTAATAGCTACATAGGTAAATTTTTACTACAAATGTATACCTATCTAAAGTTCTGAAAAGCATGCAAAAAATGATTCTGACTAAACTAAGGAATTTACTTTATACCTTTTTGTCTAGTTTATTTATTTAATTTTTCCTAAGTTTTTTATTGACAAAAATGTGTTTCTATTTATGGTCATGAGCCATGACTCACAAGTTTCTTAAAACAAATAAATATAATTGTTTTCATTCCTTTATGAGGAGTAAACTCTTTGCTACTTTCAACTATTGTCAGCTTCACCAGTTTTTGTAAAAGAATATATTTTCCTGCAGATGGCTTTAATTAAAATTCATTTGAATAGGTTAAGTTAAATCAAATTCTTTATTTGCACTTACTTACCCCCTGCAATAAACCTTAATTTTTTCACTTTATTTTTATTATTTAAATATATTAAATATAATTAACTTATCAAATGATAGGTAGTTTTAAAATGTTAAATATATATATGACACCGAATCTGACAATTATGTACTTCTGAAACAAAAATTAGCGTTCCATTTACAAACTACGCCAATCTAATCTTCATGTACAATTTTTGATATATAAAATTTGTTTTATATCTATTTTTATTTACTAAAACTAATTTTTTTATTTTAAAAAGTATTATTCTATGTTGAAAATGTAAAATAAACTTTTCAATTATTAGAATGAAATCAAAACATACGACGTACAATTTTTATACGGCTGTACGTCAATACGTCTGTCTAAATATCCTTCAATCGATACGCGCGTACAGTATTTAATTTATCGAAAAATATTTATTTGAATGTTTTAATTTAGTACCTACAAAAAATATTTTATTTCATATTATAGGTATTTTGAATATAAGATATTTTTTAATAATAATTATTTTAAAAAAATATTATTTTTTAAAACATAATATTAGAAATATAAGAAATACCAATAGTAATATTTTTATACATTTTGTCAATATTTGTAAATTTTAAAAATCCGAGTTACAGTACATCACGTTACGCGCATTTTAGCTGCTCTAATGTGAATTTATGTAACTACTTATTTCCCAATTTTTTGACAGAAATTATACGCCGTACGCTTTTATTTAGGTTGGGACTTAAGGAACAAATAATTTTTTTTTGAAAAAGATAATTTTTTTGGTTTTGCAAACATATTGTTGGCAAAACCAAAAATTTTATTTTATTGTTTGCAAACATATATTTTCAATTTATTTGAATATATGTTTTAAACAAAATTGTTTAAAAAAAATGTTGTTTTAAATTATTTTATTTTTAAAATTTAATCGTAGCAACATAAGAAAAAACAATTAGTACAATATTTTTATACGCTTTGTCAATTTTTAAATTTTAAAACTACGAGGTACAGTACGTCGCGTATGTACCTCGTAGTTTTGCATGTAAATTTTTTTACATAACTAATTATTTCAAAATTTTTTGACAAAAACTGAATGCCGTGCATGCTGATTTTGGTTGATCCATAAGAAAAAAATTTAATTTTTTTTTTTATGTTTCTGCAAAAACATTATAGGTATTTTTTAACAAACAAATATTTTACAAAGATATTGTTTTAAATTTTCTATTTTTATTTTTCGCTTTGTCAATTTTTAAATCTGAGGTAGCAGTACGTCGCGTATTTCGATTGCTCACATGTAAATTCATGTACCTAACTATTTATTTCAAAATTTTCTAGAAATTATACACCTTACGCGTTGATTTTGGCTAGGCCCTAAGTAACAAATCATTTAAATTACAAATTATTTTTTTAAGAAAGATTATTTGTTTTATTTTTTTAAATTTTTTGCAAATATGTATATATATTTTTTAATATCATTACTCTCAAACGTAATGGCAACTACAGAATATATTTCAGAAGTCGGTTTTTTATTGTACAAAAAACTTAACAAAAAGTAAAAACAATTTACGATTTACAAAAAATTTTTTTTTAGTACTGTATTATAATAAACTAGCTAATACCCGGTGCGCGTTGCTGCGCCTCTCAATGGAGGTTTAATTGAAGTTGATGTTACTGCAAAAAGTTAACACAAAACTACACACATGTGAATTTTAAAATGTATGAAAGCAATCTTTTTAAAACGATTTTTCTAGGATTATTCTATTAAATTTTGAAACTTTCTGTTATTCAAAACAGTACAAACTACTTTCCAAAATTTGACGTAATTTACTTCCAAAAGATTTTTTTTGGACCAATCGTAGGACCGACTGTTAACCGACTCAACTCCATTTTCAAGTTGCTTCACACATATGAAATTTGGGGTCAACCGGTCAAATCGTTTCTAATTTAGAGTTAAGTAACGCAAAAATCTATAAAAAGCCACTGTGCCCCAATGGGTTAACGGAACTACACTTTTTCTTAGGGCAAAGCAGTATTGCGCAAAATTGGACGTAATTTGCTTCCATATCTTTTTTTTGTAATTCATCGGGCCGGCATGGGTTAACCAATTTCAAGTCTGTTAAAAGAGTTAATTTCATTCTCAAAATGGAACACATATACAAAATTTGAAGAAAATCGGTTAAACCGTTTCTAATTTAGAGTAAAGTAACCAAAAAATTTATAAAAAGCTGTTGGGCCGCAATGGGTTAATGGAACTCAACAAAATTTTTTTTGAGGCTTTCTTTTTAGCCAAAGCACTACTTCGCAAATTTTGACAATATTAGCTTCCAAAATTAATTTGACCAACCTTCGGGCCGACATGGGTTAATAAATTCCAAATCTGTTAATAGTGTCAACTCAATTTGGACCCAATGTTAATAATGTCAACTCAATTCTCAAGGAGCATCACGTATACAAAATTTGAAGTAAATTAGGCAAACCGTTTCGAATTTAGAGTAAAGTGTTGGAAAAACCTATAAAAAGCTGTTGGGCCGCAATGGGTTGATGGAACTCAACAAAATTTTTTTTGGGGCTTGTTTTTTTAGCCAAAGCAGAATTTCGTAAAATCGGACAAAATTTGAACCCAAAATTTTTTTTGACCACCCGTCGGCCCGACATGAGTTAATTAACTCCAAAACTGTTAATAGTGTCAACTTAATTCTCAAAGAGCATCACGTATACAAAATTTGAAGTCAATCGGTCAAATCGTTATCATTTTAGAACAAAGAAGTTTAAATACTTGCACAACAGCCCCAACTTGGCGGTCCGTTAGAGCAAAATTTTTGAGCCACGATTTCTTTCCGTACCCAAAAACCTATATACAAATTTTGATGAAAATCGGCTGGGCAGTTTAGGAGTCTATTCGCTACATACAAACAAACAAACAAACAAACTTTCGCTTTTATATATTAGAAGAAGATTGCAAACAAAATACAGTACTTTTCGGTTATAACGACCATGATGGGACGGAAAATATTCGTCGTAATAAACGAATGTCGTTTTAAAAGAATGCTGTGAATTTTGAAAAATTAGTATAAGACTTGAACATTGTAGAATGTGCTGATTCTAGAATGGACACTTCGAACTCATTTGCTAGAATTTTATTTGATGTGTCAGCCTCAAGCCTATGTAAAGTGCCTTTTCTTCTATTGAAATTTTTTTTGTATTTTTGATGTGTTATTATGATTTTTTTTATATGCAAAACTAAATAAAAAAGACTTAATTAATCGCCAAGCAACATAATTAGATATAATAAGTTTAAATAAAAGAAATATCAATGTAATAAAACTTACATTTTTAGGTAAAATTTAATTCTTTAGCAAAAAGTGTAAAGTTTATTATAATTAAAATTGAACCGATTTTGTTATAAATGAAAACTACTGTATAAACCAAATGTATTGCTTTAATTTCGAACAGAACTCAATTTTTACGTTCACTTTTTAAGATAAAGAAAAAACAAAAATAAAACAAAAATTTTAAAAAAATTAAAATCTCCTTGTTCATTGAACATTTAAACTAAACAAAAAAAAAAAGATATAAGTCGGGTCTATAATAGTTTGATTGAGCTGCGAGTTACAACCGAAAATGAACCGAAAATGAACCGAAAATTTAAACAGAAAGTCGGCGCATAAAATTAGAGTCATAAGCCTCAACTTTTAACCGCTTGACCGTTAAATTAAAGACGGGTTTAACCTGAAAAAACGCAATATTCTAAAAAAAAAAAAATAATTGTAATATGAAAACAAAAAAATGTAGTTGGTTGTTGTTCCATTAAAATTGGTCAAATAGTTCGTCCTAAAAAGGGATTTTTATATTTGTATGGGAAAAAATAAGCCAATTAAATTTTATGATGTAGTAAAATTAATAGGAATTTAGAATTATAAAATACAAAAATATAAAACAGAAAAAATTTTAATTTACATATATTAAACAAATAGTTTTTTTTAAAAAACTTTTGAGAAAATAAAAGAACACTCTTTATTTAATTCAAAATAGTCTTAGTGTACTTTGAGTTAATTAATGGAATTAAAATTACTTATAACAATGAAAGTTTGGTGGGGTAATTCAGATTGTAACTAATTAGTTCAGTTAACTTAAAATAAAAATAATAGTAAAAATTTAAACTAAATGGAAGCTCCAGCAAAAGCGAAAAATAAAAAAAAAAAAACAAAATATAAAAAATAAAATAAAAAAAATTAAAGATGCATACTATGTAAAACTACAAAAAAAATTAAGTAAAAATAATAAAACGAAGACAAAATTCTGTGCAGAAGATACACTAATAAGACTAAATTAATACATCAAAAAAAGCTTCTACCTGAGTATAATAAAGATTAAGAAGCCGAAGTTTAACTTGTTTGCAGAAGAGAGTTACAGATTTTAAAATTCTATACCTAAGCGGTAGTTTATTAAACAAACGACATAAAAGGGTTGAATAGAAATTTGCGTAGTGCAGTAGTTCGAAAACAGCGGTATAGGTATGATTGTACTTTGATTTATACGAAGATTGTATTGTTCTATGTTAATAGAATTTAAATACCCTGATCTAATAATGTGATCGGTCCAATTCATTTGCGCATCCAATAGTAAGCATAAAGTTTTAAAACAATGAACTTCTTCGAGAACTAAACAGTTAGAACATTTAATTTCGTGACGATACAGTACATGTAAAACATTATAACTTGTATTAAACATATTTAACGCTGTACATTCTGGGGCATGATATGTTATATTTACTTGTGGTAATTTCTGTTTTTTTAAGTTAAAAAACATTATTTTCGTTTAATTGCTAATTATAAGTTTATGTTGCGCAAACCATTTTCTTAAAATATCTGAATCATGATTAATATCTGAAATTAGATCCAGGATGCTGTTAACACCATAAGCACAGCCTATGTCATCAACTGTAAGTTGTACTTAAATGGAAGCTTAAACAATAAATTTATGTATTTAAGAAAAAGAATTGGTCCTAGGACTGAACCCTGAGGAACACCTGTGCTAATTATATCAGATTTGCTAAGTGTTGTACCTGTTTTCACCTTTTGCTTTCTATTACATAGATATGATTTAAAATGCATTTTCCAATTTTTTTATTAAAATTTTAATATCAACCATATCAAATGCTTTGGTTATATCAACAAAGAGCCCAGCTGTTTTTTTTTTTTTTTAAATCTAAATTTTTGTAGATTTTTATGCAAAAATCAAGAAGTGCATCTTCAGTTGATATCTTTTTCATGAAACCAAATTGGAAGGTACTGAAGTAATTAGATTTGAGCAAGAATTTTAACAACCTGTTCTTTATTTAGTTTCGTTTTTCAAAAACTTTACCTATTGAAGAAAGAAGCGATGTCTAATGGATCATTTTTTTATATAGAGGAATAATAACTGCATATCTTGGAATATCTGGAAATATGCCTAAACATACACTTTTATTGAATAAAAAAGGCTAAGATATCTGTAATATTATAAGAGATCGATTTCAAGGCAAAGTTTGATATATTGTCTAAACCACTCGAATGAGAATTTTTTAGAGAGTTGATGTTTTTTAAAACTTCAGTACCACTGAAAGTCTCAAAAAAGGAGCTGTTATTTTGAAAAGAAGTCTGTTCAATTAGAAGACCAGTACAGGACGAACAAATACAAACATCTGAGGGAATAAACTGTTAGATAAATTAACGAAATGATTATTGAAAATGTTAGCAACTTCCGAGGCATTAGACACAATATTGTTACCTGATTTAATTTTAAATTGTTTTCTTAATGAAGATTTTTTATTGATTATACTATTAACAACTTTCCATTATTTTCTGATGTCCCCTTTATTTTAATTAAATTCATTTAGATAGAAATAATTTCTACAATTAAAAATTTCTTTTTTCAAAATTTTTTTTATGGCTTTATATCTATTTTTTAGGGCTAAATTATTTTGATACTTGTAGCATTTTTTCCTAATTTTATTTTTATTATTAATTTTTTTTACAAGAATATTATTTTTCTAGGGTGTTAACCTTATATTATTGTTCTTTATATTGACCCTATATTTGCTTAAATCCAAGTAATTATTTATAATTTCAATTAATGCCTTCCAAATATTCGTTTCTAAATAAACTGTTTCCCAAAATTCAAAACATAAATATTTATTTAGCTTTTTGTAATTAGTCTTAAATTTAATCAAATTACTCGCATTACTAAAATCTATCTTTTTTTGTAGGAGATATACCCTAATAAAATACCACACATACTATGATCAGTTATATCGAGATCCATTATTTCATAAGACACAGGAATAGAATTAAAAAGACGTAAAAAAATATGATCTAGACAACTACCGGAAACAAGACGAGTAGGCTCATTAAAGCGATATACACATACAAATACAAATAGTTCATTATTTATGTCAACATTAATTTTAATAACATCAGCTGTTAACATGTTAAATTGTTCAAAAGCACAATCATACTTCACATTTACAAAACAACCTACACCACCAGCCGCAAAATTTTTATTTGTCGTAGTATAGAAGTTATAATTAGGCAATAAATAGCTATTCTTCTTCTTCATTTAGCGTTACAGTTTGGGGTGAGCTAAAGCCTTCTTCGTAATACTCCTCCAGGTAGATCGATCCTGCGCAGAACTCTGCCAGTTTTCAACGCCCATTTTTCGGCAGTCATTCTCGATGTTATCTTTCCATCTGGTTCTGGGCCTGCCTCTTGCTCGACTGTATAGTGGTCTGGTTTTGAAAATTCTTTGTTGAGGGCGATTTTCATTCATTCTTATTATATGCCCTGTGCATCGTAGCCGCTGTGCCTTTACAAACTTTACAATATCTTCGCTATTAATTATATTATTGATGTTTTCATTACTTCTTCTTTGATATTCTCCGTTTTCCAATCTTACTGGGCCAAAGATTTTTCGGATAATTTTTCTTTCAAATATACGTAACTGTTCTTCGTCTCTCAGTGTAAGCGTCCAGCACTCACATCCATATGTTACTATTGGCTTTATTATTGTTTTATAAATTACAAGTTTTGTTTGCCTTGTAAGGATTCTTGACTGCATAGTTTTTTATTAATATAATAGCTTCTGTTTCCTGCGTTTATTCTCTCTTGTATGCACGAGTGCATACTGTTGTCATTTTTTATTAGTACACCAAGATAATTAAAGTTTGCGACACCTTCAAAATTAAAATCGTTGCTGGTAATATTTTGCGGGTTTCTCTGATTTGATCTATTGGGCATTCTCATATATTTTGTTTTGTTTTCATTAATTTTCAGACCTACTTCTCTTGTATTTTCTTCTAATGTCACAAATATTTCTACCAATGTCCTATAGTTCTTAGCTACAATTGCAATATCATCAGCGTAGGCTATAATTTGGTAAGATTTTGTGAAAATGTTACCACCCTTCTCAATTTTGCCTACTGCTTGTTCTAAGACCATGTTGAACAGCAGCGCTGAAAGCGCGTCGCCTTGCCGAACTCCCGATTTTATCTCAAATTCCACCGAAGCAGTATTTTGTATCAGAACTTTTGCTAGCGATTTGAACATAGTTTCCATTGTCAGATTTACTAATTTGCGGGGCACACCTAATTGAATCAGTGAATATGCTATTTTGTTTCTATTTATGCTATCAAAGGGATGCTTATAGTCAATAAATAGAATATGTAGATCTTGCCCAAATTCATAGCATTTCTCCATGTTTTTTTTTAGTAAATATATTTGGTCGACAGTAGATCGTTGTCTACGGAATCCGCATTGATATTCACCAAGTATTTCTTCAGCATACGGTTCAATTTTTTCATTTTATATTTGATAGTATTTTGTACGCCGAATTTAGTAACATAATACCCCTATAGTTATTGCAATTCGTTCTATCTCCCTTCTTATGTATTGGCCTCAGTAGACTTGTTCGCCATTTTTTTGGTATTGTTTCACTAAGCCATATTGCACATACTAATCTGTGTATCGTTTTATGTAAATACTCCCCCCCGTTACACAATAATTCAGATATTATCGAATCTTCCCCCGGTGCTTTGTTATTTTTCAATTTCTTTATGGCATTCTTGACATCACTTAATGTGGGTTCATTTACAAGGAATTCGGCTGTGTATATGATATTGTTTTCTGTTTGACATTGTTGATGTGTTTTATTTAGCGTTTCTTTATAATATTCGGCCCTGTCTTATCTATCTGTCTATAAGTTTTTGCTCTTCATTTAATAAGTTACCTTCTTTATCTTTGCATGATGTTAATCTTGGTTGGAAGCTCTTAGTTTGTCTATTGATATTGTTATAGAAATAAATAGCTATTCACTTCATAATTAAATATCCAGATTTCAGAAATAAAAATAAAATCTAGAAGCTTTTTAAAAATTTCTAAATGTGAATTAAAATTTTCCCTTAGGCTTCTAATATTTTAATGTATTACAAACACACTATCATTCAAATCAATATTCTCCTTGTAGACAGAATCAAAACCTTCTTTAATATTGTTATAAATATTGCAATCTTCACAAAAATCATTATTTAGATTCATTATAATGGAAACAAAATATTTTGAAAATTAATTAACAAAACTATAAAAATATAGTATATAAATAAATTAAATATTTTTTAAATCTTCAAATTATCTTATTTATTTATTTATTTATTTATTATACTGCTTAACACAAACAGTTTACAAAAAAGCATACAAATAACAATTAAAATTATATAATTAAAATCAAAAAAAAAAATTACATATTTGACTAATTATAAATATGTTCAAACTAAAATTAAAATTAAAAGTTAAAAATTATAAACTTTACATTACTACAAGAAAACAAAACAAAAATAATCCTAATAATAGCGATTGTATAATTTTTGTTTTTGGGAGTGTTTTGAAGGTGTAAAGTCAATATAATGTTTATGTTTATTACCTATAATAAGCATTCTATTAATAGGGTCGAATTTGCCATAGTTAGTCCTATGATTATTAGTTTTTGAAGAAGGCGTTGAAGATTTCTAATAATAATTTTACTAGAAATTAAATTAGATTTAACGTTACCCTTGACAATTTCTGTAATAAAAATGACATCAGAAACTTCACGTCGAAAATTTAAAGTACACAAATCAATTAATTTTAGCCTTTGTTCATATGGTGGTAAAATAATGGGATTCGACCATGGCAAATGGCGTAAGGCAAATCTATTTATAATATTATTATAATGGGTTTTAAAGCTAAGTTGTGAATCGAAGTACACCCCTAAGTCCTTTATTGCGGTAACTTTATGTAAACTAATACCATCTAAGTTATAATTGAAACAAATAGGACTAGATCGGCGTGTATAAGTTATCAATGCGCATTTATTTACATTAAGTAGTAAACAGTTATTAACGCACCAATTGTTAAAATTTTGAAGATCATTCTGCATAAGGATGGCGGCATTATATGATGTAATCTTTTTAAAAAGTTTCATATCATCAGCGTAAAGTTGAAGCTCGCAATTAGAAATTAAAGAAGAAACATCATTTACAGATAAGATAAAAAGTAGAGGGCCAAGGTGGCTACCTTGTGGAACTCCCGAATTTGCCACGAAAGGTTCTGAAACCACATTTTTAAATATAACACTATAGGAGCGATCACATAAATAAGAATGTATCCACTTAAGGAAAAATAGTAGAAACCCATATTTTTCAAGTTTTAGTAAAATAATATTATGTGGCAATAGATCAAATGCTTTACTAAAATCAGTATAGACAACATCTGTTTAAAATCCTTCTTCCATGTTATTAAGAAGAAGAGATGTGGTTTCAACTAGATTAGTCAGCGTAGATTTTTGTTTTACAAAGCCATGTTGGTTATCTATTAAAAGATTCCTACAATGATTATAAATTGAATCCGTTATAACTAATTCAAACAATTTAGGAATTGAAGATAATTTAGCTATTTAGCTATTTAGATAACTTAGCTATTGGGCGATAGTTAGTGATTTCATTTTTAGCATTCTTTTTGTGAATGGGCCTGATATAAGAAATTTTCCAAATAGGAGGAAAATATCCGGAATTTAATTAATTTTTAAAGAGTAATGTTAAAGGCGTAGTGAGAATGTTAGAACACTTGTTCAAAAAAATTTCTGGTATACCATCTGGTCCAGGAAAAGTATTATCACCCAGTCTATTTAGATAGCTGGAAACTATTTGTTCATTAATATTAATGTCAGTAAGAGAAGTTTTTTGATAGTATTCATATAGGAGAAATAATTTTCATTTGGCGTAAAAGAAGAATCACTATATGAAGTGCTAAAAAACTCACGAAAATATTTCGAAATAGTTGAAGGATCATTACTAGAAAGAGAATTGAAATTCATAAATGTTGGGTAATCATCACATTTACGTTTAGAGTTCAAGAATTTCCAAAATTTTTTCGGATCAGACTTTAATTTAGTTGCCATTAAGTTAATGTAACTATTATAAAGTATTTCAGAAGAAGTTTTAAAATTCTCAAACAATATGACAAAATTATTAAATTCATTAATATCTTTTGTCTTTAGATATTTACGCCAGGCTTTGTTTTTCTGATTTCTGATAGATCTAAGCTCCTTTGTGAACCATGGTGGGCCAGAGTTAGAACATCTGTTTTTTGAAATAGGAACAAATTGTGTAAAACCTTCGAACATTATTTCATAAAACCTTATTGTCATTTGATTAAGGTCTATATTATTAAATATAGATGTGAAGTCATAGGTGTTTAAGAAATTTACTAGTCCGGGAAAGTTGGTTTTATTGAAATTAAACCTATAAGAATCTGCTGCTTCATGATTTATGGAATTAGTCAAACAATAAGTAAAATTTATTGAAGGGTGATAGGGGTCCAACGCAACAAGCGGTAACACCGATTCACAGAAAATAATATTATTCCAATCAGAAGTAAATATTAGATCCAATTTTTTATCTTTAAAATTGCGGCAGTGGGAAACCTGTTGTAAATCGTTGGCATTTAAACCATCAATAAATTGAGAATCAGGTTCATTCACTGAAGAATCAGCAATCAAAAAAGATTCTTCGTCATGATACATCCAAGTTATATTAGGGAGATTAAAATTTCCACATAAAATTAACTCATCATTAGGACCAGAATTACAGCAAATCGAATCTATTACATTTAAAAGAGTAATATAAATATTTAAATTCGAAGAAGGTGGAATGTATGTGTTAACAATATTAACACTTTTATTAGAAAATTTTATGTTCACACCAATTATTTCAAGTGAAGATTGCTCTATTATCATTTTTTCTTAAAAAATATTACAATTTTTATACCATAAATATTTGTATTCTTTCACTTCTTTTATTTTTTTAGCTTTGTTGTAATTTGTTAAATTTTGATTTATAAAAATTTTGTTTTTTTTTGTTGTTTTTACTTGTGTTTCTGAAAATCTCAGTATTTAATTTAATATTGTCGCTCCGTTTTGCTCTCAAAATTTTTTGTTTTATATAACTTTTTTTAAATGGTATACAGATAATTTATTTGCTTTCGGTTTTGTTGTAAATTCTTTTATTGTTGCTTTCTATATTATTGCTGTTGTTGTTTTTACTCTCTCCTTTTTGTTTCTTCTTTTTTATAAAAAAATTATCTAGTAGTGATATTACCTTGTACTTCAATAGATAAACTTTCTCTAAAAACTTTTTTTGCTGCAGTGATATAGTTGTCTTTTTCATTACTGGTAATCCAGATAGTTGGCTTGGATACCTAGAAAATTTTACACATTTAGCCTGTCTTTGATAATTTTTGTGTATGTCTAAAGCTCTGGCATATTTTGCATTGAGCAATGGACTTACTTCTTCTGAGAGCCTCAATTTTCATTCTCATGTGCTGTAAATATTCTATTTTGTATATTTTATTTATTCAAATCAAAAGATAGCATAAATAGTGGAAGCTTGGTTAAAATATTTGTATTTTTATCTTAAGTTTTATTAACTTTATTTGTCACATGTAGACATTTAAAACCTCTACTAATAAGTTCTTTTTTAATATCTTCTGGCTCAAATGATGGGTAAAGATTTCTTGCCATAACTTTTTTTGGTCTAATTTCATATGTAAGACATTCCAACTTGACTTTATTTATAGATTTATATATTTTGTCAAAACTGTATATTCATGTTCGTTGCCAACATTTATTTTAAACTGCTCATTTTTCATTATGTTGGCTTTAACATTTATATTTTTTTTTTTTTTATTATTTTTCTAATATGAGAATAGTATTTTATATAGCTCAAAAATACCAGTGGAGGAGGTATAAAAAGCATATAAAAATTTGAATATAATGTCATATAAAAATAAAAATTTTGTAGGGATATCTACCAAAGTGTCGGATTTATGGATTTTAAATGAATTGGCAAGTGACTATATGTATCAAATTGAAATTCACTTGACTTCTTAAAGTTTTTCAGTTTTACTGTTTTTTGTGTTTTTTTATTTATTGTTATTTAGATTTCTCTGATAACAAGGGTTTTCAATTTTACGCGGGAAAATCTCTTATGCAAATTAAAGCAAGCTTATAATATAACGAATTTTAATTAATATAAATATAAAAATGAATAATAATATATATTAAGTTCTAATAAATAAATATCATAATCGATAATACTATTTATTCCCTAATATACATAATACTAATACTATTTCTTAATAATTTGCTAATACTAAGTATATTTACTAATAAGTACTATTTTACAATCTGATTTTACTAAATTTCCTATACTTTTTTATTATACTAAGTAATATAATATTTTAAAGTTTTAAATATTATTATTAAGTGAAAGTGGTAATCGTAATACAAAAACAGTTTAGTAGGTACATATAATAAAACATAAAGTTAAAATAAAGTTTCAAGTATTACTAGAATTACGGACTTTAAGTTTTTTATACTAACGATGTTCATATGCTGCATATGATAATTGTTAGTATAAAAGAGGAAGATTATAGTTGCCTTTGTCAACTTTTAGATACCGGTGCATACCCACTATGATGTATAAAATAAAATAAACCGTTAGTTATTTCTCTTATGCTATATATGTATATTACAAAAAAAAAATATAAAAAAGTAAATAGTTAAAAAAAAATTTTACTCAATATCCAATTTTACTCAATATTAAAACAAAAACAAAAAAAAATAATAAAATTTTAATTCATTATCCCATAAATTTGGTAAAACCACGAAAAACAAAACCATATAAAAAAAAAAAATAAAAATTTGCCCACCCTAAAAGTTGGTCCGAGTGATGTCCAACTTTGTCAACTAACTTGTCCTATTAATTTATCTGCCCAGTTTTAATTTTAACCTCGTAGCTTAATTAAATTCACAGTTATTTTTTTCACAACTTTGTATAGCAGCTACCCGAAAAATGGGCCGTAACATTTTGAAACTTCATATAAGTATTCGATTCATTATAATTTCAATTCATTAATCATTTGTAATAATTAAATTACTTGCTTAATTTTTTTTTTTAATTTAAAATATTTTAATTTTTTATTCTGTTGTGATGGTGTTTTGTTGTCTTTAAATTATTTCTCTCCATTATTGGATTTACAAGCCGCACTTCCAATGGTGGCAAGATAAGTATTTTTGGTTAATTTTTATTATATTATTTTATTTTCTATTCTATATTATTTGATAAAAAAATATATATTCTAACTAAACAAAACTTTCACACAATTAACACAGGTTTTTAATCTATTATGAACATTAATTTTTTTTTCTTTCATAATATATATTTTGATTTATTGTAACAACTTCGATATAATTTAAGAACTTTTATTTTATTTTCAAAATTAAAAATTTATTTTAATTTAAACGAGGAAGATTATAGTTGCCCTTGTCAACTTTTAGATACCCGTGCATACCCACTATGGTGTATAAAATAAACCGTAATTTACTTCCCTTATACATTTAACTCATTACCCCATAATTTTGACGTAAAAAAAAAAAAAAAAATTAACAAAAAAAAAAAAAAAATCACAAAACAAAAAACAAAATTTTCATTCATTGTCCCATAACTTTAGCTTAAAAAAAAAAAAAAAAAAACAATTAACAAAAAAAAAATAATCACAAAAAAAATAAACAAAATTTTCATTCATTGTCCCATAACTTTAGCTTAAAAAAAAAAAAAAAAAAAATAGGCCCACCCTAAAAGTCCGAAGGTCCGAGTGATGTCCAACTTTGCCAAGTAACTTGCCCTATTAATTTATCTGCCCAATTTTAATTTTAACCTTGTAGCTTCATTAGATTCAAAGTTATTGAATCGAAAACTTTGTATGGCAGCCCCCCGAAAATGGGGCCCTAAAATTTTGAAACTTCATATAAGTGCTCGATTCATTATATAACTAACCGTGTGTAATTTTCAGCCTCGTAGTATAATTAGTTTTGAAGAAATTCATATTGGTGCAAAGAAGTTGTATGGCAGCCCCCCGAAAATGGGGCCCTGACATTTTGAAACTTCATATAAGTGCTCGATTCATTATATAACTAACCGTGTGTAATTTTCAGCCTCGTAGTATAATTAGTTTTGAAGAAATTCATATTGGTGCAAAGAAGTTGTATGGCAGCCCCCCGAAAATGGGGCCCTAAAATTTTGAAACTTCATATAAGTGCCGGAGTCATTATAAAACTAACCGTGTGTAATTTTCATCCCCGTAGTATAAATAGTTTTGAAGAAATTCATATTGGTGCAAAAAAGTTGTATGGCAGCTCCCCGAAAATGGGGCCCTAACATTTTGAAACTTCATATAAGTGCTCGATTCATTATATAACTAACCGTGTGTAATTTTCAGCCTCGTAGTATAATTAGTTTTGAAGAAATTCATATTGGTGCAAAGAAGTTGTATGGCAGCCCCCCGAAAATGGGGCCCTAACATTTTGAAACTTCATATAAGTGCCGGAGTCATTATAAAACTAACCGTGTGTAATTTTCATCCCCGTAGTATAAATAGTTTTGAGAAATTCATATTGGTGCAAAAATATAAACAAATGCAAAAATATAAACAAATAATTTAATTAAATAATATAACTCACAGATATAGAATACCATATAAGTAAAATATAAAATATTACAATATAAACAAAAAATAGAATTGTAAATATTGAAAATCTAAGACGTTTCTACATGTTATAAGGCCTAGTACTATCTCATGTTTAAATTGTATGTGGAATTCAATAAGACCAATTCTAATAACACGAATATAATATGACCCCCTGTTCCAACATGTACCTATGGTATAGACAGGCTAATTAGCCTAACAGTTGAACAGTTAGCGCTTAAAAAAAAAAAAAAAAAAAAAAAAAAGTTGTATGGCAGCTCCCCGAAGCCTTTCTCCGATTTTAACCAAAAACAATAGGGAACCTACAAATTGTCTAAAAATTACTTTGTGAAAGTTTCAGAACTCTAGCTCTTATAGTTTTTGAGTTATCGTGCTGACGGACGGAAGGACGGACGGACGGACGGACGGACGGACGGACACACATAGCTAGATCGATTCACTTTTCGATGCTGATTCGATACGTACCCTTGACACTATATCTAGCTCTTATATTTCGATGCGTTACAAACGGAGGAGTAATTTTAATATACCCGATGTTCATATATGTATGCACGGGTATAAACACGCGTCGGATTTGTTTTGTTTACAAATAATAACTTGTCAAATTTAATTTTTTTATTATTTATTTCTCATTCATCTCCTAACAGTAAACAAAACAAATATATCCATCTCCCTTCCTCTTATGTATGGATGTTGATGCTCTAATTTTATTCTTTCTAGATTCTCAATCTTTTATATTTTTTTTTTTTGCACTTTAATTGTAGGTATTGATAATTGTAAATTAGATTACACTAAAATTACTACATATAATTTTATGTGTTCATCTCTGTTTTGCTAACTTAAATAAACTAATACTCATTATGCTATATTAACATTAAATTTTTTTTTTTTTCAAACATAAATTTTTTTTTATTTTTATATTAAAATCTAAATTACATGTGGTTTTACTTTGTGTGAGTTTGCGACTGTAACTTCATTCAATAAGGGCACATATAGTGTTTCGCCATTACATCGTGCAAGATAAAAACTGTTGAACTTTGATATAAGTCGTTTTCTTACTCTGAGTAAAATAAAATTAGCCGGTGTAAATCATTAATTAAGGAGGACAAATCGTACATATATTTATTTCTAATTTCAATTTCTAAATTTTTAAAATTGGTTCTATTTGTTCTTTTCTTTTTTTTTTTTTTATTTGTTTTAATTTTAAATTCAAATATAAATTTCTTCCAATTTCATATTAATTTTAAAAAAATTTCGGTTTTTGCTTATATATCTCTTTTCTATTCTAAAAATCTTTCTATTCTTAAAATTTTTTGATTCTTAAAATTTTATATTCATTAATAATTAATTTTCTTTGAAAATTGCCAACTTTTGTTTTTTTCGTGGGTTGCAGACGAATTTTCATGCCGTAGAATGCCATTTAAACTCTGCAAAGCCAGCTATCCTAGCCCTTTGTGAAACACTAGTTAGTGGCCAAAAAGATAATTTTAGTATTGCAGGCTACTCACTTGTTTTACATTTCGTCATCGAGATCCATTATTTCATAAGACACAGGAATAGAATTAAAAAGACGTTAAAAAAATATGATCTAGACAACTACCGGAAACAAGACGAGTAGGCTCATTAAAGCGATATACACATACAAATACAAATAGTTCATTATTTATGTCAACATTAATTTTAATAACATCAGCTGTTAACATGTTAAATTGTTCAAAAGCACAATCATACTTCACATTTACAAAACAACCTACACCACCAGCCGCAAAATTTTTATTTGTCATAGTATAAAAGTTATAATTAGGCAATAAATAGCTATTCACTTCATCATTAAATATCCATATTTCAGAAATAAAAATAAAATCTAGAAGTTTTTTAAAAATTTCTAAATGTGAATTAAAATTTTCCCTTAGGCTTCTAATATTTTAATGTATTACAAACACACTATCATTTAAATCATTATTCTCCTTGTAGACAGAATCAAAACCTTCTTTAATATTGTTATAAATATTGCAATCTTCACAAAAATCATTATTTAGATTCATTATAATGGAAACAAAATATTTTGAAAATTAATTAACAAAACAATAAAAATATAGTATATAAATAAATTAAATATTTTTTAAATCTTCAAATTATCTTATTTATTTATTTATTTATTATACTGCTTAACACAAACAGTTTACAAAAAAGCAAACAAATAATAATTAAAATTATATAATTAAAATCAAAAAAAAAATTACATATTTGACTAATTATAAATATGTTCAAACTAAAATTAAAATTAAAAGTTAAAAATTATAAACTTTACATTACTACAAGAAAACAAAACAAAAATAATCCTAGTAATAGCGATTGTATAATTTTTGTTTTTGGGAGTGTTTTGAAAGTGTAAAGTCAATATAATGTTTATGTTTATTATCTATAATAAGCATTCTATTAATAGGGTCGAATTTGCCATAGTTAGTCCTATGATTATTAGTTTTTGAAGAAGGCGTTGAAGATTTCTAATAATAATTTTACTAGAAATTAAATTAGATTTAACGTTACCCTTGACAATTTCTGTAATAAAAATGACATCAGAAACTTCACGTCGAAAATTTAAAGTACACAAATCAATTAATTTTAGCCTTTGTTCATATGGTGGTAAAATAATGGGATTCGACCATGGCAAATGGCGTAAGGCAAATCTAAGAAAATTTTTTTGTATTGCCTCAATTCTATCAATGTGTACCATATAAAACGGAGACCAAACTTGACTAGCATATTCCAAGTTTGGTCTTACAAGACAAGTGTACAACGATTTAAGAACATAAGGATCTGAAAATTCCTTTGCAGAACGTTTAACAAATCCCAATAGTGAATTAGCTTTATTTATAATATTATTATAATGGGTTTTAAAGCTAAGTTGGGAATCGAAGTACACCCCTAAGTCCTTTATTGCGGTAACTTTAGGTAAACTAATACCATCTAAGTTATAATTGAAACAAATAGGACTAGATCTGCGTGTATAAGTTATCAATGCGCATTTATTTACATTAAGTAGTAAACAGTTATTAACGCACCAATTGTTAAAATTTTGAAGATCATTCTGCATAACGATGGCGGCATTATATGATGTAATCTTTTTAAAAAGTCATCAGTGTAAAGTTGAAGCTCGCAATTAGAAATTAAAGAAGAAACATCATTTACAGATAAGATAAAAAGTAGAGGGCCAAGGTGGCTCCGAATTTGCCACGAAAGGTTCTGAAATCACATTTTTAAATATAACACTATAGGAGCGATCACATAAATAAGAATGTATCCACTTAAGGAAAAATAGTGGAAAACCATATTTTTCAAGTTTTAGTAAAATAATATTATGTGGCAATAGATCAAATGCTTTACTAAAATCAGTATAGACAACATCTGTTTAAAATCCTTCTTCCATGTTATTAAGAAGAAGAGATGTGGTTTCAACTAGATTAGTCAGCGTAGATTTTTGTTTTACAAAGCCATGTTGGTTATCTATTAAAAGATTCCTACAATGATTATAAATTGAATCCGTTATAATTAATTCAAACAATTTAGGAATTGAAGATAATTTAGCTATTGGGCGATAGTTAGTGATTTCATTTTTAGCATTCTTTTTGTGAATTGGCCTGATATAAGAAATTTTCCAAATAGGAGGAAAATATCCGGAATTTAATTAATTTTTAAATAGTAATGTTAAAGGCGTAGTGAGAATGTTAGAACACTTGTTCAAAAAAATTTCTGGTATACTGGTCCAGGAAAAGTATTATCACCCAGACTATTTAGATAGCTGGAAACTATTTGTTCATTAATATTAATGTCAGTAAGAGAAGTTTTTTGATAGTATTCATATAGGAGAAATAATTTTCATTTGGCGTAAAACAAGAATCACTATATGAAGTGCTAAAAAACTCACGAAAATATTTCGAAATAGTTGAAGGATCATTACTAGAAAGAGAATTGCGTAAAAGAAGAATCACTATATGAAGTGCTAAAAAACTCACGAAAATATTTCGAAATAGTTGAAGGATCATTACTAGAAAGAGAATTGAAATTCATAAATGCTGGGTAATCATCACATTTACGTTTAGAGTTCAAGAATTTCCAAAATTTTTTCGGATCAGACTTTAATTTAGTTGCCATTAAGTTAATGTAACTATTATAAAGTATTTCAGAGGAAGTTTTAAAATTCTCAAACAATATGACAAAATTATTAAATTCATTAATATCTTTTGTCTTTAGATATTTACGCCAGGCTTTGTTTTTCTTATTTCTGAGAGATCTAAGCTCCTTTGTGAACCATGGTGGGCCAGAGTTAGAACATTTGTTTTTTGAAATAGGAACAAATTGTGTAAAACCTTCGAACATTATTTCATAAAACCTTATTGTCATTTGATTAAGGTCTATATTATTAAATATAGATGTGAAGTCATAGGTGTTTAAGAAATTTACTAGTCCGGGAAATTTGGTTTTATTGAAATTAAACCTATAAGAATCTGCTGCTTCATGATTTACGGAATTAGTCAAACAATAAGTAAAATTTATTGAAGGGTGATAGGGGTCCAACGCAACAAGCGGTAACACCGATTCACAGAAAATAATATTATTCCAATCAGAAGTAAATATTAGATCCAATTTTTTATCTTTAAAATTGCGGCAGTGGGAAACCTGTTGTAAATCGTTGGTATTTAAACCATCAATAAATTGAGAATCAGGTTCATTCACTGAAGAATCAGCAATCAAAAAAGATTCTTCGTCATGATTGATCCAAGTTATATTAGGGAGATTAAAATCTCCACATAAAATTAACTCATCATTAGGACCAGAATTACAGCAAATCGAATCTATTACATTTAAAAGAGTAATATAAATATTTAAATTCGAAGAAGGTGGAATGTATGTGTTAACAGTATTAACACTTTTATTAGAAAATTTTATGTTCACACCAATTATTTCAAGTGAAGATTGCTCTATTATCATTTTTTCTTAAAAAATATTACAATTTTTATACCATAAATATTTGTATTCTTTCACTTCTTTTATTTTTTTAGCTTTGTTGTAATTTGTTAAATTTTGATTTATAAAAATTTTGTTTTTTTTTTGTTGTTTTTACTTGTGTTTCCGAAAATCTCAGTATTTAATTTAATATTGTCGCTCCGTTTTGCTCTCAAAATTTTTTGTTTTATATAACTTTTTTTAAATGGTATACAGATAATTTGTTTGCTTTCGTTTTTGTTGTAAATTCTTTTATTGTTGCTTTCTATATTATTGCTGTTGTTGTTTTTACTCTCTCCTTTTTGTTTCTTCTTTTTTATAAAAAAATTCTCTAGTAGTGATATTACCTTGTACTTCAATAGATAAACTTTCTCTAAAAACTTTTTTTGCTGCAGTGATATAGTTGTCTTTTTCATTACTGGTAATCCAGATAGTTGGCTTGGATACCTAGAACCTTTTACACATTTAGCCTGTCTTTGATAATTTTTGTGTATGTCTAAAGCTCTGGCATATTTTGCATTGAGCAATGGACTTACTTCTTCTGAGAGCCTCAATTTTCATTCTCATGTGCTGTAAATATTCTATTTTGTATATTTTATTTATTCAAATCAAAAGATAGCATAAATAGTGGAAGCTTGGTTAAAATATTTGTATTTTTATCTTAAGTTTTATTAACTTTATTTGTCACATGTTGACATTTAAAACCTCTACTAATAAGTTATTTTTTAATATCTTCTGGCTCAAATGAAGGGTAAAGATTTCTTGCCATAACTTTTTTTGGTCTAATTTCATATGTAAGACATTCCAACTTGACTTTATTTATAGATTTATATATTTTGTCAAAACTGTATATTCATGTTCGTTGCCAACATTTATTTTAAACTGCTCATTTTTCATTATGTTGGCTTTAACATTTATATATTTTTTTTTTTTTATTATTTTTCTAATATGAGAATAGTATTTTATATAGCTCAAAAATACCAGTGGAGGAGGTATAAAAAGCATATAAAAATTTGAATATAATGTCATATAAAAATAAAAATTTTGTAGGGATATCTACCAAAGTGTCGGATTTATGGATTTTAAATGAATTGGCAAGTGACTATATGTATCAAATTGAAATTCACTTGACTTCTTAAACTTTTTCAGTTTTACTGTTTTTTGTGTTTTTTTATTTATTGTTTTTTAGATTTCTCTGATAACAAGGGTTTTCAATTTTACGCGGGAAAATCTCTTATGCAAATTAAAGCAAGCTTATAATATAACGAATTTTAATTAATATAAATATAAAAATTAATAATAATATATATTAAGTTCTAATAAATAAATATCATAATCGATAATACTATTTATTCCCTAATATACACAATACTAATACTATTTCTTAATAATTTGCTAATACTAAGTATATCTACTAATAAGTACTATTTTACAATCTGATTTTACTAAATTTCCTATACTTTTTTATTATACTAAGTAATATAATATTTTAAAGTTTTAAATATTATTATTAAGTGTAAGTGGTAATCGTAATACAAAAACAGTTTAGTAGGTACATATAATAAAACATAAAGTTAAAATAAAGTTTCAAGTATTACTAGAATTACGGACTTTAAGTTTTTTATACTAACGATGTTCATATGCTGCATATGATAATTGTTAGTATAAAAGAGGAAGATTGTAGTTGCCTTTGTCAACTTTTAGATACCGGTGCATACCCTCTATGATGTATAAAATAAAATAAACCGTTAGTTATTTCTCTTATGCTATATATGTATATTACAAAAAAAAATATAAAAAAGTAAATAGTTAAAAAAAAATTTTACCAATATCCCATAATTTTTGCATCAAAAAAAAAAAAAAAAATTAAAACAAAAACAAAAAAATATAATAAAATTTTAATTCATTATCCCATAAATTTGGTAAAACCACGAAAAACAAAACCATATAAAAAAAAAAAATAAAAATTTGCCCACCCTAAAAGTTGGTCCGAGTGATGTCCAACTTTGTCAACTAACTTGTCCTATTAATTTATCTGCCCAGTTTTAATTTTAACCTCGTAGCTTAATTAAATTCACAGTTATTTTTTTCACAACTTTGTATAGCAGCTACCCGAAAAATGGGCCGTAACATTTTGAAACTTCATATAAGTATTCGATTCATTATATAACAAACCGTGTGTAATTTGCATCCTCGTAATATAATTACTTTTGAAAATTTTACATTGGTGCAAAGAAGTTATATAAAAATAAAACCATATTAAGATATTTTGATTTTTCTTTTCTTTCAATAATTTCAATTCATTAATCATTTGTAATAATTAAATTACTTGCTTAATTTTTTTTTTTAATTTAAAATATTTTAATTTTTTATTCTGTTGTGATGGTGTTTTGTTGTCTTTAAATTATTTCTCTCCATTATTGGATTTACAAGCCGCACTTCCAATGGTGGCAAGATAAGTATTTTTGGTTAATTTTTATTATATTATTTTATTTTCTATTCTATATTATTTGATAAAAAAATATATATTCTAACTAAACAAAACTTTCACACAATTAACACAGGTTTTTAATCTATTATGAACATTAATTTTTTTTTCTTTCATAATATATATTTTGATTTATTGTAACAACTTCGATATAATTTAAGAACTTTTATTTTATTTTCAAAATTAAAAATTTATTTTAATTTAAAACACGCGTCGGATTTGTTTTGTTTACAAATAATAACTTGTCAAATTTAATTTTTTTATTATTTATTTCTCATTCATCTCCTAGCAGTAAACAAAACAAATATATCCATATATCTTTCTAGATTCTCAATCTTTTATATTTTTTTTTTTGCACTTTAATTGTATTGATAATTGTAAATTAGATTACACTAAAATTACTACATATAATTTTATGTGTTCATCTCTGTTTTGCTAACTTAAATAAATTAATACTCATTATGCTTTATTAACATTAAATTTTTTTTTTTTTCAAACATAAATTTTTTTTTATTTTTATATTAAAATCTAAATTACATGTGGTTTTACTTTGTGTGAGTTTGCGACTGTAACTTCATTCAATAAGGGCACATATATTGTTTCGCCATTACATCGTGCAAGATAAAAACTGTTGAACTTTGATATAAGTCGTTTTCTTACTCTGAATAAAATAAAATTAACCGGTGTAAATCATTAATTAAGGAGGACAAATCGTACATATATTTATTTCTAATTTCAATTTCTAAATTTTTAAAATTTGTTCTATTTGTTCTTTTCTTTTTTTTTATTTGTTTTAATTTTAAATTCAAATATAAATTTCTTCCAATTTCATATTAATTTTAAAAAAATTTCGGTTTTTGCTTATATATCTCTTTTCTATTCTAAAAATCTTTCTATTCTTAAAATTTTTTGATTCTTAAAATTTTATATTCATTAATAATTAATTTTCTTTGAAAATTGCCAACTTTTGTTTTTTTCGTGGGTTGCAGACGAATTTTCATGCCGTAGAATGCCATTTAAACTCTGCAAAGCCAGCTATCCTAGCCCTTTGTGAAACGCTAGGTAGTGGCCAAAAAGATAATTTTAGTATTGCAGGCTACTCACTTGTTTTACATTTCGTCATCGAGATCCATTATTTCATAAGACACAGGAATAGAATTAAAAAGACGTTAAAAAAATATGATCTAGACAACTACCGGAAACAAGACGAGTAGGCTCATTAAAGCGATATACACATACAAATACAAATAGTTCATTATTTATGTCAACATTAATTTTAATAACATCAGCTGTTAACATGTTAAATTGTTCAAAAGCACAATCATACTTCACATTTACAAAACAACCTACACCACCAGCCGCAAAATTTTTATTTGTCATAGTATAGAAGTTATAATTAGGCAATAAATAGCTATTCACTTCATCATTAAATATCCATATTTCAGAAATAAAAATAAAATCTAGAAGCTTTTTAAAAATTTCTAAATGTGAATTAAAATTTTCCCTTAGGCTTCTAATATTTTAATGTATTACAAACACACTATCATTTAAATCATTATTCTCCTTGTAGACAGAATCAAAACCTTCTTTAATATTGTTATAAATATTGCAATCTTCACAAAAATCATTATTTAGATTCATTATAATGGAAACAAAATATTTTGAAAATTAATTAACAAAACAATAAAAATATAGCATATAAATAAATTAAATATTTTTTAAATCTTCAAATTATCTTATTTATTTATTTATTTATTATACTGCTTAACACAAACAGTTTACAAAAAAGCATACAAATAACAATTAAAATTATATAATTAAAATCAAAAAAAAAATTACATATTTGACTAATTATAAATATGTTCAAACTAAAATTAAAATTAAAAGTTAAAAATTATAAACTTTACATTACTACAAGAAAACAAAACAAAAATAATCCTAATAAAAGCGATTGTATAATTTTTGTTTTTGGAAGTGTTTTGAAAGTGTAAAGTCAATATAATGTTTATGTTTATTACCTATAATAAGCATTCTATTAATAGGGTCGAATTTGCCATAGTTAGTCCTATGATTATTAGTTTTTGAAGAAGGCGTTGAAGATTTCTAATAATAATTTTACTAGAAATTAAATTAGATTTAACGTTACCCTTGACAATTTCTGTAATAAAAATGACATCAGAAACTTCACGTCGAAAATTTAAAGTACACAAATCAATTAATTTTAGCCTTTGTTCATATGGTGGTAAAATAATGAGATTCGACCATGGCAAATGGCGTAAGGCAAATCTAAGAAAATTTTTTTGTATTGCCTCAATTCTATCAATGTGTACCATATAAAACGGAGACCAAACTTGACTAGCATATTCCAAGTTTGGTCTTACAAGACAAGTGTACAACGATTTAAGAACATAAGGATCTGAAAATTCCTTTGCAGAACGTTTAACAAATCCCAATAGTGAATTAGCTTTATTTATAATATTATTATAATGGGTTTTAAAGCTAAGTTGGGAATCGAAGTACACCCCTAAGTCCTTTATTGCGGTAACTTTAGGTAAACTAATACCATCTAAGTTATAATTGAAACAAATAGGACTAGATCTGCGTGTATAAGTTATCAATGCGCATTTATTTACATTAAGTAGTAAACAGTTATTAACGCACCAATTGTTAAAATTTTGAAGATCATTCTGCATAAGTATGGCGGCATTATATGATGTAATCTTTTTAAAAAGTTTCATATCATCAGCGTAAAGTTGAAGCTCGCAATTAGAAATTAAAGAAGAAACATCATTTACAGATAAGATAAAAAGTAGAGGGCCAAGGTGGCTACCTTGTGGAACTCCCGAATTTGCCACGAAAGGTTCTGAAATCACATTTTTAAATATAACACTATAGGAGCGATCACATAAATAAGAATGTATCCACTTAAGGAAAAATAGTGGAAAACCATATTTTTCAAGTTTTAGTAAAATAATATTATGTGGCAATAGATCAAATGCTTTACTAAAATCAGTATAGACAACATCTGTTTAAAATCCTTCTTCCATGTAATTAAGAAGAAGAGATGTGGTTTCAACTAGGTTAGTCAACGTAGATTTTTGTTTTACAAAGCCATGTTGGTTATCTATTAAAAGATTCCTACAATGATTATAAATTGAATCCGTTATAATTAATTCAAACAATTTAGGAATTGAAGATAATTTAGCTATTGGGCGATAGTTAGTGATTTCATTTTTAGCATTCTTTTTGTGAATTGGCCTGATATGAGAAATGTTCCAAATAGGAGGAAAATATCCGGAATTTAATTAATTTTTAAACAGTAATGTTAAAGGCGTAGTGAGAATGTTAGAACACTTGTTCAAAAAAATTTCTGGTATACCATCTGGTCCAGGAAAAGTATTATCACCCAGTCTATTTAGATAGCTGGAAACTATTTGTTCATTAATATTAATGTCAGTAAGAGAAGTTTTTTGATAGTATTCATATAGGAGAAATAATTTTCATTTGGCGTAAAAGAAAAATGTTGGGTAATCATCACATTTACGTTTAGAGTTCAAGAATTTCCAAAATTTTTTCGGATCAGACTTTAATTTAGTTGCCATTAAGTTAATGTAACTATTATAAAGTATTTCAGAAGAAGTTTTAAAATTCTCAAACAATATGACAAAATTATTAAATTCATTAATATCTTTTGTCTTTAGATATTTACGCCAGGCTTTGTTTTTCTTATTTCTGAGAGATCTAAGCTCCTTTGTGAACCATGGTGGGCCAGAGTTAGAACATCTGTTTTTTGAAATAGGAACAAATTGTGTAAAACCTTCGAACATTATTTCATAAAACCTTATTGTCATTTGATTAAGGTCTATATTATTAAATATAGATGTGAAGTCATAGGTGTTTAAGAAATTTACTAGTCCGGGAAAGTTGGTTTTATTGAAATTAAACCTATAAGAATCTGCTGCTTCAAGATTTATGGAATTAGTCAAACAATAAGTAAAATTTATTGAAGGGTGATAGGGGTCCAACTCAACAAGCGGTAACACCGATTCACAGAAAATAATATTATTCCAATCAGAAGTAAATATTAGATCCAATTTTTTATCTTTAAAATTGCGGCAGTGGGAAACCTGTTGTAAATCGTTGGTATTTAAACCATCAATAAATTGAGAATCAGGTTCATTCACTGAAGAATCAGCAATCAAAAATGATTCTTCGTCATGATTGATCCAAGTTATATTAGGGAGATTAAAATCTCCACATAAAATTAACTCATCATTAGGACCAGAATTACAGCAAATCGAATCTATTACATTTAAAAGAGTAATATAAATATTTAAATTCGAAGAAGGTGGAATGTATGTGTTAACAATATTAACACTTTTATTAGAAAATTTTATGTTCACACCAATTATTTCAAGTGAAGATTGCTCTATTATCATTTTTTCTTAAAAAATATTACAATTTTTATACCATAAATATTTGTATTCTTTCACTTCTTTTATTTTTTTAGCTTTGTTGTAATTTGTTAAATTTTGATTTATAAAAATTTTGTTTTTTTTTGTTGTTTTTACTTGTGTTTCTGAAAATCTCAGTATTTAATTTAATATTGTCGCTCCGTTTTGCTCTCAAAATTTTTTGTTTTATATAACTTTTTTTAAATGGTATACAGATAATTTATTTGCTTTCGTTTTTGTTGTAAATTCTTTTATTGTTGCTTTCTATATTATTGCTGTTGTTGTATTTACTCTCTCCTTTTTGTTTCTTCTTTTTTATAAAAAAATTCTCTAGTAGTGATATTACCTTGTACTTCAATAGATTAACTTTCTCTGATGTGGACTTACTTCTTCTGAGAGCCTCAATTTTCATTCTCATGTGCTGTAAATATTCTATTTTGTATATTTTATTTATTCAAATCAAAAGATAGCATAAATAGTGGAAGCTTGGTTAAAATATTTGTATTTTTATCTTAAGTTTTATTAACTTTATTTGTCACATGTAGACATTTAAAACCTCTACTAATAAGTTCTTTTTTAATATCTTCTGGCTCAAATGATGGGTAAAGATTTCTTGCCATAACTTTTTTTGGTCTAATTTCATATGTAAGACATTCCAACTTGACTTTATTTATAGATTTATATATTTTGTCAAAACTGTATATTCATGTTCGTTGCCAACATTTATTTTAAACTACTCATTTTTCATTATGTTGGCTTTAACATTTATATTTTTTTTTTTTTTTATTATTTTTCTAATATGAGAATAGTTATTTATATAGCTCAAAAATACCAGTGGAGGAGGTATAAAAAGCATATAAAATTTTGAATATAATGTCATATAAAAATAAAAATTTTGTAGTGATATCTACCAAAGTGTCGGATTTATGGATTTTAAATGAATTGGCAAGTGACTATATGTATCAAATTGAAATTCACTTGACTTCTTAAACTTTTTCAGTTTTACTGTTTTTTGTGTTTTTTTTATTTATTGTTATTTAGATTTCTCTGATAACAAGGGTTTTCAATTTTACGCGGGAAAACCTCTTATGCAAATTAAAGCAAGCTTATAATATAACGAATTTTAATTAATATAAATATAAAAATTAATAATAATATATATTAAGTTCTAATAAATAAATATCATAATCGATAATACTATTTATTCCCTAATATACATAATACTAATACTATTTCTTAATAATTTGCTAATACTTAGTATATCTACTAATAAATACTATTTTACAATCTGATTTTACTAAATTTCCTATACTTTTTTATTATACTAAGTAATATAATATTTTAAAGTTTTAAATATTATTATTAAGTGTAAGTGGTAATCGTAATACAAAAACAGTTTAGTAGGTACATATAATAAAACATAAAGTTAAAATAAAGTTTCAAGTATTACTAGAACAACGGACTTTAAGTTTTTTATACTAACGATGTTCATATGCTGCATATGATAATTGTTAGTATAAAAGAGGAAGATTATAGTTGCCTTTGTCAACTTTTAGATACCGGTGCATACCCACTATGATGTATAAAATAAAATAAACCGTTAGTTATTTCTCTTATGCTATATATGTATATTACAAAAAAAAATATAAAAAAGTAAATAGTTAAAAAAAAATTTTACCAATATCCCATAATTTTTGCATCAAAAAAAAAAATTAAAACAAAAACAAAAAAAAATAATAAAATTTTAATTCATTATCCCATAAATTTGGTAAAACCACGAAAAACAAAACCATATAAAAAAAAAAAAATAAAAATTTGCCCACCCTAAAAGTTGGTCCGAGTGATGTCCAACTTTGTCAACTAACTTGTCCTATTAATTTATCTGCCCAGTTTTAATTTTAACCTCGTAGCTTAATTAAATTCACAGTTATTTTTTTCACAACTTTGTATAGCATCTACACGAAAAATGGGCCGTAACATTTTGAAACTTCATATAAGTATTCGATTCATTCTATAACAAACCGTGTGTAATTTGCATCCTCGTAATATAATTACTTTTGAAAATTTTACATTGGTGCAAAGAAGTTATATAAAAATAAAACCATATTAAGATATTTTGATTTTTCTTTTCTTTCAATAATTTCAATTCATTAATCATTTGTAATAATTAAATTACTTACTTAATTTTTTTTTTTAATTTAAAATATTTTAATTTTTTATTCTGTTTTTATGGTGTTTTGTTGTCTTTAAATTATTTCTCTCCATTATTGGATTTACAAGCCGCACTTCCAATGGTGGCAAGATAAGTATTTTTGGTTAATTTTTATTATATTATTTTATTTTCTATTCTATATTATTTGATAAAAAAATATATATTCTAACTAAACAAAACTTTCACACAATTAACACAGGTTTTTAATCTATTATGAACATTAATTTTTTTTTCTTTCATAATATATATTTTGATTTATTGTAACAACTTCGATATAATTTAAGAACTTTTATTTTATTTTCAAAATTAAAAATTTATTTTAATTTAAAACACGCGTCGGATTTGTTTTGTTTACAAATAATAACTTGTCAAATTTAATTTTTTTATTATTTATTTCTCATTCATCTCCTAGCAGTAAACAAAACAAATATATCCATCTCCCTTCCTCTTATGTATGGATGTTGATGCTCTAATTTTATTCTTTCTAGATTCTCAATCTTTTATATTTTTTTTTTTTGCACTTTAATTGTATTGATAATTGTAAATTAGATTACACTAAAATTACTACATATAATTTTATGTGTTCATCTCTGTTTTGCTAACTTAAATAAATTAATACTCATTATGCTATATTAACATTAAATTTTTTTTTTTTTCAAACATAAATTTTTTTTTATTTTTATATTAAAATCTAAATTACATGTGGTTTTACTTTGTGTGAGTTTGCGACTGTAACTTCATTCAATAAGGGCACATATAGTGTTTCGCCATTACATCGTGCAAGATAAAAACTGTTGAACTTTGATATAAGTCGTTTTCTTACTCTGAGTAAAATAAAATTAGCCGGTGTAAATCATTAATTAAGGAGGACAAATCGTACATATATTTATTTCTAATTTCAATTTCTAAATTTTTAAAATTGGTTCTATTTGTTCTTTTCTTTTTTTTTTTTTTATTTGTTTTAATTTTAAATTCAAATATAAATTTCTTCCAATTTCATATTACTTTTAAAAAAATTTCGGTTTTTGCTTATATATCTCTTTTCTATTCTAAAAATCTTTCTATTCTTAAAATTTTTTGATTCTTAAAATTTTATATTCATTAATAATTAATTTTCTTTGAAAATTGCCAACTTTTGTTTTTTTCGTGGGTTGCAGACGAATTTTCATGCCGTAGAATGCCATTTAAACTCTGCAAAGCCAGCTATCCTAGCCCTTTGTGAAACACTAGTTAGTGGCCAAAAAGATAATTTTAGTATTGCAGGCTACTCACTTGTTTTACATTTCGTCATCGAGATCCATTATTTCATAAGACACAGGAATAGAATTAAAAAGACGTTAAAAAAATATGATCTAGACAACTACCGGAAACAAGACGAGTAGGCTCATTAAAGCGATATACACATACAAATACAAATAGTTCATTATTTATGTCAACATTAATTTTAATAACATCAGCTGTTAACATGTTAAATTGTTCAAAAGCACAATCATACTTCACATTTACAAAACAACCTACACCACCAGCCGCAAAATTTTTATTTGTCATAGTATAGAAGTTATAATTAGGCAATAAATAGCTATTCACTTCATCATTAAATATCCATATTTCAGAAATAAAAATAAAATCTAGAAGCTTTTTAAAAATTTCTAAATGTGAATTAAAATTTTCCCTTAGGCTTCTAATATTTTAATGTATTACAAACACACTATCATTTAAATCATTATTCTCCTTGTAGACAGAATCAAAGCCTTCTTTAATATTGTTATAAATATTGCAATCTTCACAAAAATCATTATTTAGATTCATTATAATGGAAACAAAATATTTTGAAAATTAATTAACAAAACAATAAAAATATAGTATATAAATAAATTAAATATTTTTTAAATCTTCAAATTATCTTATTTATTTATTTATTTATTATACTGCTTAACACAAACAGTTTACAAAAAAGCAAACAAATAATAATTAAAATTATATAATTAAAATCAAAAAAAAAAATTACATATTTGACTAAATATAAATATGTTCAAACTAAAATTAAAATTAAAAGTTAAAAATTATAAACTTTACATTACTACAAGAAAACAAAACAAAAATAATCCTAGTAATAGCGATTGTATAATTTTTGTTTTTGGGAGTGTTTTGAAAGTGTAAAGTCAATATAATGTTTATGTTTATTATCTATAATAAGCATTCTATTAATAGGGTCGAATTTGCCATAGTTAGTCCTATGATTATTAGTTTTTGAAGAAGGCGTTGAAGATTTCTAATAATAATTTTACTAGAAATTAAATTAGATTTAACGTTACCCTTGACAATTTCTGTAATAAAAATGACATCAGAAACTTCACGTCGAAAATTTAAAGTACACAAATCAATTAATTTTAGCCTTTGTTCATATGGTGGTAAAATAATGGGATTCGACCATGGCAAATGGCGTAAGGCAAATCTAAGAAAATTTTTTTGTATTGCCTCAATTCTATCAATGTGTACCATATAAAACGGAGACCAAACTTGACTAGCATATTCCAAGTTTGGTCTTACAAGACAAGTGTACAACGATTTAAGAACATAAGGATCTGAAAATTCCTTTGCAGAACGTTTAACAAATCCCAATAGTGAATTAGCTTTATTTATAATATTATTATAATGGGTTTTAAAGCTAAGTTGGGAATCGAAGTACACCCCTAAGTCCTTTATTGCGGTAACTTTAGGTAAACTAATACCATCTAAGTTATAATTGAAACAAATAGGACTAGATCGGCGTGTATAAGTTATCAATGCGCATTTATTTACATTAAGTAGTAAACAGTTATTAACGCACCAATTGTTAAAATTTTGAAGATCATTCTGCATAACGATGGCGGCATTATATGATGTAATCTTTTTAAAAAGTTTCATATCATCAGCGGAAAGTTGAAGCTCGCAATTAGAAATTAAAGAAGAAACATCATTTACAGATAAGATAAAAATGAGAGGGCCAAGGTGGCTGACCTTGTGGAACTCCCGAATTTGCCACGAAAGGTTCTGAAATCATATTTTTAAATATAACACTATAGGAGCGATCACATAAATAAGAATGTATCCACTTAAGGAAAAATAGTGGAAAACCATATTTTTCAAGTTTTAGTAAAATAATATTATGTGGCAATAGATCAAATGCTTTACTAAAATCAGTATAGACAACATCTGTTTAAAATCCTTCTTCCATGTTATTAAGAAGAAGAGATGTGGTTTCAACTAGATTAGCCAGCGTAGATTTTTGTTTTACAAAGCCATGTTGGTTATCTATTAAAAGATTCCTACAATGATTATAAATTGAATCCGTTATAATTAATTCAAATAATTTAGGAATTGAAGATAATTTAGCTATTGGGCGATAGTAAGTGATTTCATTTTTAGCATTCTTTTTGTGAATTGGCCTGATATAAGAAATTTTCCAAATAGGAGGAAAATATCCGGAATTTAATTAATTTTTATACCCGTGCATACATATATGACATCGGGTATATTAGGTTTGCTCCTCCGTTTGTAACGCATCGATCTAGACGAGCTAGATATAGTGTCAAGGGTAAGTATCGGCTCAGAATCGAAAAATTAGTCGATCTAGCTATGTGTGTCTGTCCGTCCGTCCGTCCGTCCGTCTGTGTGTCAGCACGATAACTCAAAAACTAAAAGAGCTACAGTTTTGAAATTTTCACAAAATATTTTTCAATCAATTTCTAGGTTCCCTATTTTTTTTGGTTAAGATCGGACCAAAACTTCGGGTAGCTCTCGAACAGCTAACTTTTTTAACTCCAATATTTTCATACAAAAATTTGAAATATAGCTATGCACCTTGTAACATGAAATTATATGAATTTTGTTTGTTTTTGTTTTTTTGTTTATTTTTTTTTTTTTTTTGTATTTTTTTTTGTACGATTTCGAGTTAGAATTTCATATGATTTAAATGATGCGTAGTTTATTTAAGATAAGCAAAAAAGAACACAAAGATTTTTTTTAAGTAAATGGCTTATTGATATTGATAGATATTTATGAATATATATGATGAATCATCATGATGATTATTATATGAATAATGATCATAATATGAAGTTGATTTTGCTTAAGTTTAATATATTCGTGAATTAAAAATTAATTATAAGAGATAGAATTGAAAAATTAGAGCAAGAGTTTTGAAATTCACACAAAACATTTTTTGGACATTTTTGAGGTTCCCTTTTCTTTTTGGTTAAGACCAGATCAAGGTTTTAGGGAGCTGTCACACAACTTCTTTGCACCAATATGAATTTCTAAGAAACTGATTATACTACGAGGATGAAAATTACACACTGTTAGTTATATAATGAATCGAGCACTTATATGAAGTTTCAAAATGTTACGGCCCCATTTTCGGGGGGCTGCTATACAACTTCTTTGCACCAATATGAATTTCTTGGAAACTGATTATACTACGAGGATGAAAATTACACACTGTTAGTTATATAATGGATCGAGCACTTATATGAAGTTTCAAAATGTTACGGCCCCATTTTCGGGGGGCTGCTATACAACTTCTTTGCACCAATATCAATTTCTTGGAAACTGATAATACTACGAGGATAAAAATTACACACTGTTAGTTATATAATGAATCGAGCACTTATTAAAGTTATATTACTTAAAAGTATTATCACCCAGACTATTTAGATAGCTGGAAACTATTTGTTCATTAATATTAATGTCAGTAAGAGAAGTTTTTTGATAGTATTCATATAGGAGAAATAATTTTCATTTGGCGTAAGACAAGAATCACTATATGAAGTGCTAAAAAACTCACGAAAATATTTCGAAATAGTTGAAGGATCATTACTAGAAAGAGAATTGCGTAAAAGAAGAATCACTATATGAAGTGCTAAGAAACTCACGAAAATATTTCGAAATAGTAGAAGGATCATTACTAAAAAGAGAATTGAAATTCATAAATGCTGGGTAATCATCACATTTACGTTTAGAGTTCAAGAATTTCCAAAATTTTTTCGGATCAGACTTTAATTTAGTTGCCATTAAGTTAATGTAACTATTATAAAGTATTTCAGAGGAAGTTTTAAAATTCTCAAACAATATGACAAAATTATTAAATTCATTAATATCTTTTGTCTTTAGATATTTACGCCAGGCTTTGTTTTTCTTATTTCTGAGAGATCTAAGCTCCTTTGTGAACCATGGTGGGCCAGAGTTAGAACATTTGTTTTTTGAAATAGGAACAAATTGTGTAAAACCTTCGAACATTATTTCATAAAACCTTATTGTCATTTGATTAAGGTCTATATTATTAAATATAGATGTGAAGTCATAGGTGTTTAAGAAATTTACTAGTCCGGGAAAGTTGGTTTTATTGAAATTAAACCTATAAGAATCTGCTGCTTCATGATTTACGGAATTAGTCAAACAATAAGTAAAATTTATTGAAGGGTGATAGGGGTCCAACGCAACAAGCGGTAACACCGATTCACAGAAAATAATATTATTCCAATCAGAAGTAAATATTAGATCCAATTTTTTATCTTTAAAATTGCGGCAGTGGGAAACCTGTTGTAAATCGTTGGTATTTAAACCATCAATAAATTGATAATCAGGTTCATTCACTGAAGAATCAGCAATCAAAAAAGATTCTTCGTCATGATTGATCCAAGTTATATTAGGGAGATTAAAATCTCCACATAAAATTAACTCATCATTAGGACCAGAATTACAGCAAATCGAATCTATTACATTTAAAAGAGTAATATAAATATTTAAATTCGAAGAAGGTGGAATGTATGTGTTAACAATATTAACACTTTTATTAGAAAATTTTATGTTCACACCAATTATTTCAAGTGAAGATTGCTCTATTATCATTTTTTCTTAAAAAATATTACAATTTTTATACCATAAATATTTGTATTCTTTCACTTCTTTTATTTTTTTAGCTTTGTTGTAATTTGTTAAATTTTGATTTATAAAAATTTTGTTTTTTTTTTGTTGTTTTTACTTGTGTTTCCGAAAATCTCAGTATTTAATTTAATATTGTCGCTCCGTTTTGCTCTCAAAATTTTTTGTTTTATATAACTTTTTTTAAATGGTATACAGATAATTTGTTTGCTTTCGTTTTTGTTGTAAATTCTTTTATTGTTGCTTTCTATATTATTGCTGTTGTTGTTTTTACTCTCTCCTTTTTGTTTCTTCTTTTTTATAAAAAAATTCTCTAGTAGTGATATTACCTTGTACTTCAATAGATAAACTTTCTCTAAAAACTTTTTTTGCTGCAGTGATATAGTTGTCTTTTTCATTACTGGTAATCCAGATAGTTGGCTTGGATACCTAGAACCTTTTACACATTTAGCCTGTCTTTGATAATTTTTGTGTATGTCTAAAGCTCTGGCATATTTTGCATTGAGCAATGGACTTACTTCTTCTGAGAGCCTCAATTTTCATTCTCATGTGCTGTAAATATTCTATTTTGTATATTTTATTTATTCAAATCAAAAGATAGCATAAATAGTGGAAGCTTGGTTAAAATATTTGTATTTTTATCTTAAGTTTTATTAACTTTATTTGTCACATGTAGACATTTAAAACCTCTACTAATAAGTTATTTTTTAATATCTTCTGGCTCAAATGATGGGTAAAGATTTCTTGCCATAACTTTTTTGGTCTAATTTCATATGTAAGACATTCCAACTTGACTTTATTTATAGATTTATATATTTTGTCAAAACTGTATATTCATGTTCGTTGCCAACATTTATTTTAAACTGCTCATTTTTCATTATGTTGGCTTTAACATTTATATTTTTTTTTTTTTTTATTATTTTTCTAATATGAGAATAGTATTTTATATAGCTCAAAAATACCAGTGGAGGAGGTATAAAAAGCATATAAAAATTTGAATATAATGTCATATAAAAATAAAAATTTTGTAGGGATATCTACCAAAGTGTCGGATTTATGGATTTTAAATGAATTGGCAAGTGACTATATGTATCAAATTGAAATTCACTTGACTTCTTAAAGTTTCTCAGTTTTACTGTTTTACTGTTTTCTGTGTTTTTTTATTTATTGTTTTTTAGATTTCTCTGATAACAAGGGTTTTCAATTTTACGCGGGAAAATCTCTTATGCAAATTAAAGCAAGCTTATAATATAACGAATTTTAATTAATATAAATATAAAAATGAATAATAATATATATTAAGTTCTAATAAATAAATATCATAATCGATAATACTATTTATTCCCTAATATACATAATACTAATACTATTTCTTAATAATTTGCTAATACTAAGTATATCTACTAATAAGTACTATTTTACAATCTGATTTTACTAAATTTCCTATACTTTTTTATTATACTAAGTAATATAATATTTTAAAGTTTTAAATATTATTATTAAGTGTAAGTGGTAATCGTAATACAAAAACAGTTTAGTAGGTACATATAATAAAACATAAAGTTAAAATAAAGTTTCAAGTATTACTAGAATTACGGACTTTAAGTTTTTTATACTAACGATGTTCATATGCTGCATATGATAATTGTTAGTATAAAAGAGGAAGATTATAGTTGCCTTTGTCAACTTTTAGATACCGGTGCATACCCACTATGATGTATAAAATAAAATAAACCGTTAGTTATTTCTCTTATGCTATATATGTATATTACAAAAAAAAATATAAAAAAGTAAATAGTTAAAAAAAAATTTTACCAATATCCCATAATTTTTGCATCAAAAAAAAAAATTAAAACAAAAACAAAAAAAAATAATAAAATTTTAATTCATTATCCCATAAATTTGGTAAAACCACGAAAAACAAAACCATATAAAAAAAAAAAATAAAAATTTGCCCACCCTAAAAGTTGGTCCGAGTGATGTCCAACTTTGTCAACTAACTTGTCCTATTAATTTATCTGCCCAGTTTTAATTTTAACCTCGTAGCTTAATTAAATTCACAGTTATTTTTTTCACAACTTTGTATAGCAGCTACCCGAAAAATGGGCCGTAACATTTTGAAACTTCATATAAGTATTCGATTCATTATATAACAAACCGTGTGTAATTTGCATCCTCGTAATATAATTACTTTTGAAAATTTTACATTGGTGCAAAGAAGTTATATAAAAATAAAACCATATTAAGATATTTTGATTTTTCTTTTCTTTCAATAATTTCAATTCATTAATCATTTGTAATAATTAAATTACTTACTTAATTTTTTTTTTTTAATTTAAAATATTTTAATTTTTTATTCTGTTGTGATGGTGTTTTGTTGTCTTTAAATTATTTCTCTCCATTATTGGATTTACAAGCCGCACTTCCAATGGTGGCAAGATAAGTATTTTTGGTTAATTTTTATTATATTATTTTATTTTCTATTCTATATTATTTGATAAAAAAATATATATTCTAACTAAACAAAACTTTCAGACAATTAACACAGGTTTTTAATCTATTATGAACATTAATTTTTTTTTCTTTCATAATATATATTTTGATTTATTGTAACAACTTCGATATAATTTAAGAACTTTTATTTTATTTTCAAAATTAAAAATTTATTTTAATTTAAAACACGCGTCGGATTTGTTTTGTTTACAAATAATAACTTGTCAAATTTAATTTTTTTATTATTTATTTCTCATTCATCTCCTAACAGTAAACAAAACAAATACATCCATCTCCCTTTCTCTTATGTATGGATGTTGATGCTCTAATTTTATTCTTTCTAGATTCTCAATCTTTTATATTTTTTTTTTTTGCACTTTAATTGTATTGGTAATTGTAAATTAGATTACACTAAAATTACTACATATAATTTTATGTGTTCATCTCTGTTTTGCTAACTTAAATAAATTAATACTCATTATGCTATATTAACATTAAATTTTTTTTTTTTTCAAACAAAAATTTTATTTTATTTTTATATTAAAATCTAAATTACATGTGGTTTTACTTTGTGTGAGTTTGCGACTGTAACTTCATTCAATAAGGGCACATATAGTGTTTCGCCATTACATCGTGCAAGATAAAAACTGTTGAACTTTGATATAAGTCGTTTTCTTACTCTGAGTAAAATAAAATTAGCCAGTGTAAATCATTAATTAAGGAGGACAAATCGTACATATATTTATTTGTAATTTCAATTTCTAAATTTTTAAAATTGGTTCTATTTGTTCTTTTCTTTTTTTTTTTTTTATTTGTTTTAATTTTAAATTCAAATATAAATTTCTTCCAATTTCATATTACTTTTAAAAAAATTTCGGTTTTTGCTTATATATCTCTTTTCTATTCTAAAAATCTTTCTATTCTTAAAATTTTTTGATTCTTAAAATTTTATATTCATTAATAATTAATTTTCTTTGAAAATTGCCAACTTTTGTTTTTTTCGTGGGTTGCAGACGAATTTTCATGCCGTAGAATGCCATTTAAACTCTGCAAAGCCAGCTATCCTAGCCCTTTGTGAAACACTATTTAGTGGCCAAAAAGATAATTTTAGTATTGCAGGCTACTCACTTATTTTACATTTCGTCATCGAGATCCATTATTTCATAAGACACAGGAATAGAATTAAAAAGACGTAAAAAAATATGATCTAGACAACTACCGGAAACAAGACGAGTAGGCTCATTAAAGCGATATACACATACAAATACAAATAGTTCATTATTTATGTCAACATTAATTTTAATAACATCAGCTGTTAACATGTTAAATTGTTCAAAAGCACAATCATACTTCACATTTACAAAACAACCTACACCACCAGCCGCAAAATTTTTATTTGTCATAGTATAGAAGTTATAATTAGGCAATAAATAGCTATTCACTTCATCATTAAATATCCATATTTCAGAAATAAAAATAAAATCTAGAAGCTTTTTAAAAATTTCTAAATGTGAATTAAATTTTCCCTTAGGCTTCTAATATTTTAATGTATTACAAACACACTATCATTCAAATCATTATTCTCCTTGTAGACAGAATTAAAACCTTCTTTAATATTGTTATAAATATTGCAGTCTTCACAAAAATCATTATTTAGATTCATTATAATGGAAACAAAATATTTTGAAAATTAATTAACAAAACAATAAAAATATAGTATATAAATAAATTAAATATTTTTTACATCTTCAAATTATCTTATTTATTTATTTATTTATTATACTGCTTAACACAAACAGTTTACAAAAAAGCATACAAATAACAATTAAAATTATATAATTAAAATCAAAAAAAAAATTACATATTTGACTAATTATAAATATGTTCAAACTAAAATTAAAATTAAAAGTTAAAAATTATAAACTTTACATTACTACAAGAAAACAAAACAAAAATAATCCTAATAATAGCGATTGTATAATTTTTGTTTTTGGAAGTGTTTTGAAAGTGTAAAGTCAATATTATAATGTTTATGTTTATTACCTATAATAAGCATTCTATTAATAGGGTCGAATTTGCCATAGTTAGTCCTATGATTATTAGTTTTTGAAGAAGGCGTTGAAGATTTCTAATAATAATTTTACTAGAAATTAAATTAGATTTAACGTTACCCTTGACAATTTCTGTAATAAAAATGACAACAGAAACTTCACGTCGAAAATTTAAAGTACACAAATCAATTAGTTTTAGCCTTTGTTCATATGGTGGTAAAATAATGGGATTCGACCATGGCAAATGGCGTAAGGCAAATCTAAGAAAATTTTTTTTTATTGCCTCAATTCTATCAATGTGTACCATATAAAACGGAGACCAAACTTGACTAGCATATTTCAAGTTTGGTCTTACAAGACAAGTGTACAACGATTTAAGAACATAAGGATCTGAAAATTCCTTTGCAGAACGTTTAACAAATCCCAATAGTGAATTAGCTTTATTTATAATATTATTATAATGGGTTTTAAAGCTAAGTTGGGAATCGAAGTACACCCCTAAGTCCTTTATTGCGGTAACTTTAGGTAAACTAATACCATCTAAGTTATAATTGAAACAAATAGGACTAGATCGGCGTGTATAAGTTATCAATGCGCATTTATTTACATTAAGTAGTAAACAGTTATTAACGCACCAATTGTTAAAATTTTGAAGATCATTCTGCATAACGATGGCGGCATTATATGATATGATGTAATCTTTTTAAAAAGTTTCATATCATCAGCGTAAAGTTGAAGCTCGCAATTAGAAATTAAAGAAGAAACATCATTTACAGATAAGATAAAAAGTAGAGGGCCAAGGTGGCTACCTTGTGGAACTCCCGAATTTGCCACAAAAGGTTCTGAAATCACATTTTTAAATATAACACTATAGGAGCGATCACATAAATAAGAATGTATCCACTTAAGGAAAAATAGTGGAAAACCATATTTTTCAAGTTTTAGTAAAATAATATTATGTGGCAATAGATCAAATGCTTTACTAAAATCAGTATAGACAACATCTGTTTAAAATCCTTCTTCCATGTTATTAAGAAGAAGAGATGTGGTTTCAACTAGATTAGTCAGCGTAGATTTTTGTTTTACAAAGCCATGTTGGTTATCTATTAAAAGATTCCTACAATGATTATAAATTGAATCCGTTATAATTAATTCAAACAATTTAGGAATTGAAGATAATTTAGCTATTGGGCGATAGTAAGTGATTTCATTTTTAGCACTCTTTTTGTGAATTGGCCTGATATAAGAAATTTTCCAAATAGGAGGAAAATATCCGGAATTTAATTAATTTTTAAACAGTAATGTTAAAGGCGTAGTGAGAATGTTAGAACACTTGTTCAAAAAAATTTCTGGTATACCATCTGGTCCAGGAAAAGTATTATCACCCAGTCTATTTAGATAGCTGGAAACTATTTGTTCATTAATATTAATGTCAGTAAGAGAAGTTTTTTGATAGTATTCATATAGGAGAAATAATTTTCATTTGGCGTAAAAGAAGAATCACTATATGAAGTGCTAAAAAACTCACGAAAATATTTCGAAATAGTTGAAGGATCATTACTAGAAAGAGAATTGAAATTCATAAATGTTGGGTAATCATCACATTTACGTTTAGAGTTCAAGAATTTCCAAAATTTTTTCGGATCAGACTTTAATTTAGTTGCCATTAAGTTAATGTAACTATTATAAAGTATTTCAGAAGAAGTTTTAAAATTCTCAAACAATATGACAAAATTGTTGTTTTTACTTGTGTTTCCGAAAATCTCAGTATTTAATTTAATATTGTCGCTCCGTTTTGCTCTCAAAATTTTTTGTTTTATATAACTTTTTTTAAATGGTATACAGATAATTTGTTTGCTTTCGTTTTTGTTGTAAATTCTTTTATTGTTGCTTTCTATATTATTGCTGTTGTTGTTTTTACTCTCTCCTTTTTGTTTCTTCTTTTTTATAAAAAAATTCTCTAGTAGTGATATTACCTTGTACTTCAATAGATAAACTTTCTCTAAAAACTTTTTTTGCTGCAGTGATATAGTTGTCTTTTTCATTACTGGTAATCCAGATAGTTGGCTTGGATACCTAGAACCTTTTACACATTTAGCCTGTCTTTGATAATTTTTGTGTATGTCTAAAGCTCTGGCATATTTTGCATTGAGCAATGGACTTACTTCTTCTGAGAGCCTCAATTTTCATTCTCATGTGCTGTAAATATTCTATTTTGTATATTTTATTTATTCAAATCAAAAGATAGCATAAATAGTGGAAGCTTGGTTAAAATATTTGTATTTTTATCTTAAGTTTTATTAACTTTATTTGTCACATGTAGACATTTAAAACCTCTACTAATAAGTTATTTTTTAATATCTTCTGGCTCAAATGATGGGTAAAGATTTCTTGCCATAACTTTTTTTGGTCTAATTTCATATGTAAGACATTCCAACTTGACTTTATTTATAGATTTATATATTTTGTCAAAACTGTATATTCATGTTCGTTGCCAACATTTATTTTAAACTGCTCATTTTTCATTATGTTGGCTTTAACATTTATATTTTTTTTTTTTTTATTATTTTTCTAATATGAGAATAGTATTTTATATAGCTCAAAAATACCAGTGGAGGAGGTATAAAAAGCATATAAAAATTTGAATATAATGTCATATAAAAATAAAAATTTTGTAGGGATATCTACCAAAGTGTCGGATTTATGGATTTTAAATGAATTGGCAAGTGACTATATGTATCAAATTGAAATTCACTTGACTTCTTAAAGTTTCTCAGTTTTACTGTTTTCTGTGTTTTTTTATTTATTGTTTTTTAGATTTCTCTGATAACAAGGGTTTTCAATTTTACGCGGGAAAATCTCTTATGCAAATTAAAGCAAGCTTATAATATAAGGAATTTTAATTAATATAAATATAAAAATTAATAATAATATATATTAAGTTCTAATAAATAAATATCATAATCGATAATACTATTTATTCCCTAATATACATAATACTAATACTATTTCTTAATAATTTGCTAATACTAAGTATATCTACTAATAAGTACTATTTTACAATCTGATTTTACTAAATTTCCTATACTTTTTTATTATACTAAGTAATATAATATTTTAAAGTTTTAAATATTATTATTAAGTGTAAGTGGTAATCGTAATACAAAAACAGTTTAGTAGGTACATATAATAAAACATAAAGTTAAAATAAAGTTTCAAGTATTACTAGAATTACGGACTTTAAGTTTTTTATACTAACGATGTTCATATGTTGCATATGATAATTGTTAGTATAAAAGAGCCTTTGTCAACTTTTAGATACCGGTGCATACCCACTATGATGTATAAAATAAAATAAACCGTTAGTTATTTCTCTTATGCTATATATGTATATTACAAAAAAAAATATAAAAAAGTAAATAGTTAAAAAAAAATTTTACCAATATCCCATAATTTTTGCATCAAAAAAAAAAATTAAAACAAAAACAAAAAAAAATAATAAAATTTTAATTCATTATCCCATAAATTTGGTAAAACCACGAAAAACAAAACCATATAAAAAAAAAAAAATAAAAATTTGCCCACCCTAAAAGTTGGTCCGAGTGATGTCCAACTTTGTCAACTAACTTGTCCTATTAATTTATCTGCCCAGTTTTAATTTTAACCTCGTAGCTTAATTAAATTCACAGTTATTTTTTTCACAACTTTGTATAGCAGCTACCCGAAAAATGGGCCGTAACATTTTGAAACTTCATATAAGTATTCGATTCATTATATAACAAACCGTGTGTAATTTGCATCCTCGTAATATAATTACTTTTGAAAATTTTACATTGGTGCAAAGAAGTTATATAAAAATAAAACCATATTAAGATATTTTGATTTTTCTTTTCTTTCAATAATTTCAATTCATTAATCATTTGTAATAATTAAATTACTTACTTAATTTTTTTTTTTTAATTTAAAATATTTTAATTTTTTATTCTGTTGTGATGGTGTTTTGTTGTCTTTAAATTATTTCTCTCCATTATTGGATTTACAAGCCGCACTTCCAATGGTGGCAAGATAAGTATTTTTGGTTAATTTTTATTATATTATTTTATTTTCTATTCTATATTATTTGATAAAAAAATATATATTCTAACTAAACAAAACTTTCACACAATTAACACAGGTTTTTAATCTATTATGAACATTAATTTTTTTTTCTTTCATAATATATATTTTGATTTATTGTAACAACTTCGATATAATTTAAGAACTTTTATTTTATTTTCAAAATTAAAAATTTATTTTAATTTAAAACACGCGTCGGATTTGTTTTGTTTACAAATAATAACTTGTCAAATTTAATTTTTTTATTATTTATTTCTCATTCATCTCCTAACAGTAAACAAAACAAATACATCCATCTCCCTTCCTCTTATGTATGGATGTTGATGCTCTAATTTTATTCTTTCTAGATTCTCAATCTTTTATATTTTTTTTTTTGCACTTTAATTGTATTGGTAATTGTAAATTAGATTACACTAAAATTACTACATATAATTTTATGTGTTCATCTCTGTTTTGCTAACTTAAATAAATTAATACTCATTATGCTATATTAACATTAAATTTTTTTTTTTTTCAAACATAAATTTTATTTTATTTTTCTATTAAAATTGACTAGCATATTTCAAGTTTGGTCTTACAAGACAAGTGTACAACGATTTAAGAACATAAGGATCTGAAAATTCCTTTGCAGAACGTTTAACAAATCCCAATAGTGAATTAGCTTTATTTATAATATTATTATAATTGGTTTTAAAGCTAAGTTGGGAATCGAAGTACACCCCTAAGTCCTTTATTGCGGTAACATTAGGTAAACTAATACCATCTAAGTTATAATTGAAACAAATAGGACTAGATCGGCGTGTATAAGTTATCAATGCGCATTTATTTACATTAGTAAACAGTAGTAACAGTAGTTTACAGTAGTAAACAGTTATTAACGCACCAATTGTTAAAATTTTGAAGATCATTCTGCATAACGATGGCGGCATTATATGATATGATGTAATCTTTTTAAAAAGTTTCATATCATCAGCGTAAAGTTGAAGCTCGCAATTAGAAATTAAAGAGGAAACATCATTTACAGATAAGATAAAAAGTAGAGGGCCAAGGTGGCTACCTTGTGGAACTCCCGAATTTGCCACAAAAGGTTCTGAAATCACATTTTTAAATATAACACTATAGGAGGGAGCGATCACATAAATAAGAATGTATCCACTTAAGGAAAAATAGTGGAAAACCATATTTTTCAAGTTTTAGTAAAATAATATTATGTGGCAATAGATCAAATGCTTTACTAAAATCAGTATAGACAACATCTGTTTAAAATCCTTCTTCCATGTTATTAAGAAGAAGAGATGTGGTTTCAACTAGATTAGTCAGCGTAGATTTTTGTTTTACAAAGCCATGTTGGTTATCTATTAAAAGATTCCTACAATGATTATAAATTGAATCCGTTATAATTAATTCAAACAATTTAGGAATTGAAGATAATTTAGCTATTTGGCGATAGTAAGTGATTTCATTTTTAGCATTCTTTTTGTGAATTGGCCTGATATAAGAAATTTTCCAAATAGGAGGAAAATATCCGGAATTTAATTAATTTTTAAACAGTAATGTTAAAGGCGTAGTGAGAATGTCAGAACACTTGTTCAAAAAAATTTCTGGTATACCATCTGGTCCAGGAAAAGTATTATCACCCAGTCTATTTAGATAGCTGGAAACTATTTGTTCATTAATATTAATGTCAGTAAGAGAAGTTTTTTGATAGTATTCATATAGGAGAAATAATTTTCATTTGGCGTAAAAGAAGAATCACTATATGAAGTGCTAAAAAACTCACGAAAATATTTCGAAATAGTTGAAGGATCATTACTAGAAAGAGAATTGAAATTCATAAATGTTGGGTAATCATCACATTTACGTTTAGAGTTCAAGAATTTCCAAAATTTTTTCGGATCAGACTTTAATTTAGTTGCCATTAAGTTAATGTAACTATTATAAAGTATTTCAGAAGAAGTTTTAAAATTCTCAAACAATATGACAAAATTATTAAATTCATTAATATCTTTTGTCTTTAGATATTTACGCCAGGCTTTGTTTTTCTTATTTCTGAGAGATCTAAGCTCCTTTGTGAACCATGGTGGGCCAGAGTTAGAACATCTGTTTTTTGAAATAGGAACAAATTGTGTAAAACCTTCGAACATTATTTCATAAAACCTTATTGTCATTTGATTAAGGTCTATATTATTAAATATAGATGTGAAGTCATAGGTGTTTAAGAAATTTACTAGTCCGGGAAAGTTGGTTTTATTGAAATTAAACCTATAAGAATCTGCTGCTTCATGATTTATGGAATTAGTCAAACAATAAGTAAAATTTATTGAAGGGTGATAGGGGTCCAACTCAACAAGCGGTAACACCGACAGTGGGAAACCTGTTGTAAATCGTTGGTATTTAAACCATCAATAAATTGATAATCAGGTTCATTCACTGAAGAATCAGCAATCAAAAAAGATTCTTCGTCATGATTGATCCAAGTTATATTAGGGAGATTAAAATCTCCACATAAAATTAACTCATCATTAGGACCAGAATTACAGCAAATCGAATCTATTACATTTAAAAGAGTAATATAAATATTTAAATTCGAAGAAGGTGGAATGTATGTGTTAACAATATTAACACTTTTATTAGAAAATTTTATGTTCACACCAATTATTTCAAGTGAAGATTGCTCTATTATCATTTTTTCTTAAAAAATATTACAATTTTTATACCATAAATATTTGTATTCTTTCACTTCTTTTATTTTTTTAGCTTTGTTGTAATTTGTTAAATTTTGATTTATAAAAATTTTGTTTTTTTTTGTTGTTTTTACTTGTGTTTCCGAAAATCTCAGTATTTAATTTAATATTGTCGCTCCGTTTTGCTCTCAAAATTTTTTGTTTTATATAACTTTTTTTAAATGGTATACAGATAATTTATTTGCTTTCGTTTTTGTTGTAAATTCTTTTATTGTTGCTTTCTATATTATTGTTGTTGTTGTTTTTACTCTCTCCTTTTTGTTTCTTCTTTTTTATAAAAAAATTCTCTAGTAGTGATATTACCTTGTACTTCAATAGATAAACTTTCTCTAAAAACTTTTTTTGCTGCAGTGATATAGTTGTCTTTTTCATTACTGGTAATCCAGATAGTTGGCTTGGATGCCTAGAAAATTTTACACATTTAGCCTGTCTTTGATAATTTTTGTGTATGTCTAAAGCTCTGGCATATTTTGCATTGAGCAATGGACTTACTTCTTCTGAGAGCCTCAATTTTCATTCTCATGTGCTGTAAATATTCTATTTTGTATATTTTATTTATTCAAATCAAAAGATAGCATAAATAGTGGAAGCTTGGTTAAAATATTTGTATTTTTATCTTAAGTTTTATTAACTTTATTTGTCACATGTAGACATTTAAAACCTCTACTAATAAGTTCTTTTTTAATATCTTCTGGCTCAAATGATGGGTAAAGGTTTCTTGCCATAACTTTTTTTGGTCTAATTTCATATGTAAGACATTCCAACTTGACTTTATTTATAGATTTATATATTTTGTCAAAACTGTATATTCATGTTCGTTGCCAACATTTATTTTAAACTGCTCATTTTTCATTATGTTGGCTTTAACATTTATATTTTTTTTTTTTTTATTATTTTTCTAATATGAGAATAGTATTTTATATAGCTCAAAAATACCAGTGGAGGAGGTATAAAAAGCATATAAAAATTTGATTATAATGTCATATAAAAATAAAAATTTTGTAGGGATATCTACCAAAGTGTCGGATTTATGGATTTTAAATGAATTGGCAAGTGACTATATGTATCAAATTGAAATTCACTTGACTTCTTAAAGTTTTTCAGTTTTACTGTTTTTTGTGTTTTTTTATTTATTGTTATTTAGATTTCTCTGATAACAAGGGTTTTCAATTTTACGAGGGAAAATCTCTTATGCAAATTAAAGCAAGCTTATAATATAACGAATTTTAATTAATATAAATATAAAAATTAATAATAATATATATTAAGTTCTAATAAATAAATATCATAATCGATAATACTATTTATTCCCTAATATACATAATACTAATACTATTTCTTAATAACTTGCTAATACTAAGTATATCTACTAATAAGTACTATTTTACAATCTGATTTTACTAAATTTCCTATACTTTTTATTATACTAAGTAATATAATATTTTAAAGTTTTAAATATTATTATTAAGTGTAAGTGGTAATCGTAATACAAAAACAGTTTAGTAGGTACATATAATAAAACATAAAGTTAAAATAAAGTTTTAAGTATTACTAGAATTACGGACTTTAAGTTTTTTATACTAACGATGTTCATATGCTGCATATGAAGATTATAGTTGCCTTTGTCAACTTTTAGATACCGGTGCATACCCACTATGATGTATAAAATAAAATAAACCGTTAGTTATTTCTCTTATTCTATATATGTATATTACAAAAAAAAATATAAAAAAGTAAATAGTTAAAAAAAAATTTTAGTCAATATCCCATAATTTTTGCATCAAAAAAAAAAAAAAAAAAATTAAAACAAAAACAAAAAATAATAATAAAATTTTAATTCATTATCCCATAAATTTGGTAAAACCACGAAAAACAAAACCATATAAAAAAAAAAAAATAAAAATTTGCCCACCCTAAAAGTTGGTCCGAGTGATGTCCAACTTTGTCAACTAACTTGTCCTATTAATTTATCTGCCCAGTTTTAATTTTAACCTCGTAGCTTAATTAAATTCACAGTTATTTTTTTCACAACTTTGTATAGCAGCTACCCGAAAAATGGGCCGTAACATTTTGAAACTTCATATAAGTATTCGATTCATTATATAACAAACCGTGTGTAATTTGCATCCTCGTAATATAATTACTTTTGAAAATTTTACATTGGTGCAAAGAAGTTATACAAAAATAAAACCATATTAAGATATTTTGATTTTTCTTTTCTTTCAATAATTTCAATTCATTAATCATTTGTAATAATTAAATTACTTACTTAATTTTTTTTTTTTAATTTAAAATATTTTAATTTTTTATTCTGTTGTGATGGTGTTTTGTTGTCTTTAAATTATTTCTCTCCATTATTGGATTTACAAGCCGCACTTCCAATGGTGGCAAGATAAGTATTTTTGGTTAATTTTTATTATATTACTAGCTAATACCCGGTGCGCGTTGCTGCGCCTCTCAATGGAGGTTTAATTGAATTTGATGTTACTGCAAAAAGTTAACACAAAACTTCACACGGTTTACACATGTAAATTTTAAAATGTGTGAAAGCAATCTTTTTAAAACGATTTTTCTAGGATTATTCTAGTAATTTTTGAAACTTTCTGTAATTCAAAGCAGTACGAACTACTTTCCAAATTTTGACGTAATTTACTTCCAAAAAATTTTTTTGAAAAATCGCAAGACCGACTGTTAACAGACTCAACTCCATTTTCAAGTTGCTTCACACATATAAAATTTGAGTCAAATCCGGTAACATTAAACCGGTCAAATCGTTTCTACTTTAGAGTTAAGTAACGCAAAAATCTATTAAAAGCCACTGTGCCCCACTGGGTTAACGGAACTACACTTTCTCTTTGGGCAAAGCAGTATTGCGCAAAATTGGACGTAATTTGCTTCCAAATCACTCAACAAAATTTTTTTGGGGCTATCTTTTTAGCCAAAGCAGTACTTCGCAAATTTTGACAATATTAGCTTCCAAAATTATTTTGACCAACCGTCGGGCCGACATGGGTTAACAAATTCCATATCTGTTAATAGTGTCAACTCAATTCTCACAGGGGAGCACGTATACAAAATTTAAAGAAAATCGGTCAAATCGTTTTTAATTTAGAGTTAAGTATTGAAAAAACCTATAAAAAGCTGTTGGCCCCAATGGGTTAATGCAAGTCAATAAAATTTTTTTCTGAGTTTTCTTTTTAGCCAAAGCAGAATTTCATAAAATCGGACAAAATTCGGACCCAACATTTTTTTTGACACCCCGTCGGCCCAACATGGGTTAATAAATTCCAAAACTGTTAATAGTGTCAACTCAATTCTCAAGGAGCATCACGTATACAAAATTTGAAGTCAATTGGTCGAACCGTTTCGAATTTAGAGTAAAGTATTGAAAAAACCTATAAAAAGCTTTTGGGCCGCAATGGGTTAATGGAACTCAATAAAATTTTTTTTGGGGATTTCTTTAAAGGTAAAGCAGAATTTCGTAAAATCGGACAAAATTTGGGCCCAAAATTTTTTTTGACCACCCGTCGGCCCGACATGGGTTAACAAATTCCAAAACTGTCAATAGTGTCTACTCAATTCTCAAAGAGCATCACGTATACAAAATTTGAAGTCAATCGGTCAAACCGTTTCGAAGTTAGAGTAAAGTATTGAAAAAACCTATAAAAAGCTTTTGGGCCGCAATGGGTTAATGGAACTCAATAAAATTTTTTTTGGGGATTTCTTTAAAAGTAAAGCAGAATTTCGTAAAATCGGACAAAGTTTGGACCAAAAATTTTTTTTGACCACCCGTCGGCCCGACATGGGTTAATAAATTCCAAAACTATTAATAGTGTCTACTCAATTCTCAAAGAGCATCACGTATACAAAATTTGAAGTCAATCGGTCAAACCGTTTTCATTTTAGAACAAAGAAGTTTAAATACTTGCACCACAGCCCCAACTTGGCGGTCCGTTAGAGCAAAATTTTTGGGCCACGATTTCTTTCCGTACCCAAAAACCCCTATATACAAATTTTCATGAAAATCGGCTGGACAGTTTAGGAGTCTATTCGCTACATACAAACAAACAAACAAACAAACAAACAAACAAACAAACAAACATACACACAAACATTCCCTTTTATATATATAGATTTTATTTTCTATTCTATATTATTTGATAAAAAAATATATATTCTAACTAAACAAAACTTTCACACAATTAACACAGGTTTTTAATCTATTATGAACATTAATTTTTTTTTCTTTCATAATATATATTTCGATTTATTGTAACAACTTCGATATAATTTAAGAATTTATATTTTATTTTCAAAATTAAAAATTTATTTTAATTTAAAACACGCGTCGGATTTGTTTTGTTTACAAATAATAACTTGTCAAATTTAATTTTTTTATTATTTATTTCTCATTCATCTCCTAGCAGTAAACAAAACAAATATATCCATCTCCCTTCCTCTTATGTATGGATGTTGATGCTCTAATTTTATTCTTTCTAGATTCTCAATCTTTAATATTTTTTTTTTTTTCACTTTAATTGTATTGATAATTGTAAATTAGATTACACTAAAATTACTACATATAATTTTATGTGTTCATCTCTGTTTTGCTAACTTAAATAAATTAATACTCATTATGCTATATTAACATTAAATTTTTTTTTTTTTTATATTAAAATCTAAATTACATGTGGTATTACTTTGTGTGAGTTTGCGACTGTAACTTCATTCAATAAGGGCACATATAGTGTTTCGCCATTATATCGTGCAAGATGTAATGGCGAAAGAGAACAAGAACTAGAACTGTGAATACTTTATTGACAAATCAAACTAAAGTTAATTCATCAAAAGACGCAGCAGATTTATTGGATCATCACTGATGAAGATGAATTCGACAATTAAGAAGATTAATTATATTTTTTTTCTTTTTTTTTTACATAACTTATATTCTGATACTTTTTTTTTCATTTTCTTTTTTGTTAACTTTAATATGCATATGCATGATTTTTTTAACTTTAACTTTAATACATTCAAAATTAATCACTTTTTTAATCAAAATATTATTTTAGACACAAATTCTTTCAAAACACTGTATTTAAATTCAAGAAGTTTACTAAAAAAATTCGATAAAGTTGATGAAATTGTTAATCAATTTAACACATTTGTGGAAGCGATAGTTATAAGCGAAACGTGGTTATTACAAGGTGAAGAAATATTCACTAATATGCCGCACTACAATGGTTTCCATTCAATCAGAACGAGTCGGCATAGAGGCGGGGCGTAAGTATTTTTCTACATAAAAATATTAGTGGACATATAATTTATGAAAACTCAGATAACTTTAATAACATTCTTATAGTAGAAATCCCAAAAATGAAATTTAAATTGCTAGGAGCTTATCGATCTCCAAATGCTTGTAATTCTATTCCCGATTTTTTAGCAAAAATAGATCAACTTACACAAAACTTTAAAAGTATTGTTGAAATTTGATCTTTTGGATCACGAACATATGTAGATTGCTTAAAATTGAACGGGTATACTATTCTTAATGCAAACACACCCTCAATGCCAACTCGTACTAGTGAACATTCTTCTACCATTATCGATCATTTTTCTACTGATCTTTTACAATACGATTTTAATTTGGCTATCTTTGAAAACTCTATAACCGATCACAATATTTTGTTATTGCAAATTAAATCAAATGCGATTAGTAAATGCACTTTAAAGAATAATTTATTTTATACTAAAAAAAAAAAATCAGTTCAAGAATTCAATCATTACCAAAATTTTAATTTAGAACATGTAATTTATAAAGATGTTATAAAACAATGGATTTCAATAATTGATTCTAACACTCAACCATACAAAATAAAAAATAAAAACCGGTTTCTAAAACCTTTTATGACAAAAGATTTATTACATTTGTCTAAAGAAAAAGAAAGATTATATAAACTAACAACAAGTTAAGAAACAGTCAGTCGGTGCAACCGACTTAGAAATACCCTACACCTATTTGGTTCAAATTTAAGGATATATCCATAAGTCATTTTAACACCATAAAAGCTGTTATTAATTTGATCGTAAGACATAGCTAACCAAATTAACTTTATAATACTAAAAACATTTTCTAATTCTTTATTCATTCTTCATTAAGTTTAGACGTATTTTTTTTTACTCTAATTTTAATATTTAATTATTTTTAATAATAATAAAAAATTCTTTTATTTTTTGCTTAATTAACAAGGTTATTAAAATTAAACCTAATTAAGAACTTAAATATAATATTTAAAATTTAAAAATAAAATTTAAAAATAAAATTCTTCAAGTGCAAATTTTTTTTTTAAATAGTGACCTACTTAATTTCATTAACAAGTAAAGTCACAATATAAATAAACAGTTAAACAATAAATAACTAATAAAGTAAATTAAAATCAGAATACTAATAATAAGTGATTCATCATCTTTATTTTTTTTACTTAACATTATATACAATTTACAATGGATTTCAAATGCAGCGTAGAAAATTGTTTAGTCACCGATATGAAATTCGATATTAAATGCAAAGGTTTCTGCAATCGTAAATTTCATGGAGTCTGCTTAAACGCTCCGAGAAACTGGTACAGCAGCTTTTTATCGCAGCACTTTGTTTGTGAAAGTTGTCTGGATCAACAAAATTCTCTCGGACAATTTTCGCGGGAAATCAAAAAGAATATTAATGATGTCAGGGACAACTTCCAAGGAACAATTGTTAAATTATTGGAAGTTGTAAAAAATAACTCCGCCAACTTTTCAGAAATGGAAAAAAATTTTGAATCGCTAAACAATAGCGTAATTAGTTTCAACACAGACAACAAAAAATTTGTTAGAGATATAATAAAAGTTGAAATAGGTAAATTAAAAAATGAAATTTTAATTTCCAATAAATTACCTCAAGATACAAATAACTCACACAATATGGAACTAAAAGATTCAATTGATAACTTATCTAAAATATGTGTTTCTATTTCTGAAAATGCGAGCAGGAATGAGATTTCATTGAGCTTCAGGGATTTAGTTTTGGCTGATTTAGATATTCTCAAGAGTAAAATGGAGGAGATGCAAGAATTTATGAAAAACCACAATAATTCTCATCCAAATCAATACAGCTCAAATAAGTTACCTAAATCATTGTTTGACGAATTTAACGAAATAAATAGCGCTGGGTCAGACAAACTCAAAAATGTAGCAAAGGAAAAACAGGACGATATTTCAATGGATATTGAAAAAGAAACAAAAGTTGTCGATCCACCAGATGCTATAAGTAAGCCGAAATTTAACATAAGAATTTCGAAACTTAGCGTTAACACAACTGAAGTCAAACTGGCCAAATACATAAGAAGCAAGTTGAAATGCGATGATGTTCACTGCAAATTAATAACACCGAAGTGGCTGAAGTATAAACCGAACTATCACACATTTAAAGTTAGTGTTCCGGAATCAAAAGTGAATGAAATTAAAAACAGGAGCTTGTGGCGTATAGGAACCAATATCAGCAGTTTCAAAAGTTTAGGTAAAAATAATTTAAGGACAAACACACAACATTCAATAAACACAAAACATTCTAAAAATAATAAAACAAACACTAAAAATTCAAACAATAGAAATACTAATTTGCCTAAAATTATTAAAACAAAAAATAAACAAATCAAAAAAAAGGATAATAATAACAATAATAACAATTATAATAATAATAATAATAATATTAATAATAATAATAATAAAAATAATAATAATAATAATAATAATAATAATAATAATAATAAGAATAATAATAATAATAATATTTTAAATTCAAACAAAACACAACCCATTTTATTAACACAAACACCTATTAAATTTCAAAACTATTTGCCTCCGTCGAACTTAGTTACATATTCACTAAATAAGCCCAATTTAATTGAGACTCCAGCCATTAATACAAGTTCAAGTGCGTCTAGCACAATGTGCAATTCAGTCATTTCTGAAAATTCATTTTCAATTTCAAATCCAAATTCAAATTTAATTACAACAACACCAATTACGTCTAAACAAAAATATTCTAACTTCATTCAGGGACAAACCTTTAATGCTGGCACTCCGTGTACTCAGAGCTTAAACGTAAACTGTAACACGACTTCAATTAACGATAAGCCAATTGCATCGGTTTCATCCCAATCTATTGCAAGTTTTGTTAATCCTATGTTACCTCCTATAGTCAGATTAACGAAAAATGCTGTAGCTAATGACGATCATACGTATGTTTTATCACGTTTTAGAGATCAAAAAATATACGAAAATGTAAGGCTATATTTAGCTTACTTACATAAGGAGGATGACGACCTTTGTGTAGATGGTAAAACCAAACTCAATATTAAAATTTTTATTGATCAAGAAGGTTTGCCTTCTAACCCTAAGGAATTAATGAAATTATACTTAAAATATCATGAAGGTTTCGGTGCTTCGTCCAAATCGGTTGAAAAAGATTTACAAGCTTATTGTAGTCACCTTAAAAGTAAGAGAATCGATTATTTGCAAAAAATTAGGAAAAGTAGTAATGATTTTTTTCGTCCCCTTAGCGGAAGAAAATAACATTAACACTAATCTTATTTTAGTAAATACAAGATCTAGCTTTAAGAAGTTAAAACCAACAGATAATAAATGTAATCTTAGTGACAATCTCAAAATCTTCTACCACAACTGTAGTGGTATGAGAGGTAAACTAAAAAAATTATATGTTGATGCTAAGTCTTGTGACTTCGTTGTGCTTGCTATTACCGAAACATGGCTAAACGATTCCTTCATAAATGAAGAAATACTGGACAATAATTGGTCGATTTATAGAAAGGATAGGGACTTTTTCTCTACAAACTGCACCCGTGGAGGCGGTGTTTTACTTGCAGTAAATAATAACCTTTCTAGTATTCCACTAATCACTAGGACCTCCCACACTTTCGATCACCAATTTATTAGAGTAAACTTAGGTAATAATTTTCTTTACCTAGGAATTGTTTACTTTCCACCAAATTCTGACAATTCCTCATATTCTGAATTTTTCGATATTTATCACGATATTATATCTAAAATGAATGAGGATGATTCAATTTTTATTTTTTAAGCATTTTCGTTTTTTTGTTTTAAAATTTAGTATATAGTACAACTTTTTAATTTTTCATTGTAAATTTTTAACTTAGTAATCAAATTTGTATTTTTCTTTGTTTGTGCATTTTGTTAGCTTTAATTTTTTTTTGTTTTTTTCAATAGCTGTAAGATATTTTTTGTAAAAACCTTGTTTTGGTTTAATAAATAAAATAAAATAAAAATAATTACACTATCTCTTAAAAAATATTACAAATTCTTACTAATTTATCTATTTAAAAATATTAAAAAACAAACAAACTTGAAATAAATGAAAATATATTTATTCCAATTCAATTACAAAATGAAACAATTCTAATTATTAAAATTTGTAATAAAAAAATAATCAAAGCATAATATATTTAATAATCCCAATTTTTAAAAATTGCAATTATTTTAAATGGTTAGTTTATATACCTAATAGAAAAGCTTGCAAACGCAAAATATGCAATAAATGTATTTCTAAAATACAATTACAAATTTGGACTTTTTCATATAATTCATTTAAATATAAAAATAAATTTTACATAAATGCAGCAAGTACCTTTGAATATAGCTCAACCACTACAATTAAGTCTAGATTTCGGAGACACATAGGACATAGGAAATATATTCTTTGGCTTTGAAATTAAACTCAACCAGAACCAATTCCCATGGTACTTTCATTACTAGTAACCTAGAGTTTAAATTTCATCAAAATACCGGCATTATTTTTTGAGTTATGGTGTTTCTAAGATATATGTTTGTTAGTCCTTGAACTTGTCAAGGGTTCCAGAACCCCAAACCATGGTACGATTTCGCCCATATGCAGTCCCGTCATACTTTCAATACTAGTTAACCCTTGTATACAATTGGAATGTTCTATCTTAATTTTAAGTTACTAGTTTTATTAATTTCGATGATAACCTTTTACACGTTTGGGGGTCTAAGAGAGATCCTGAACCACCACTCCAAATTATCCCAAATTAGGGGAGCACGGAAGAAATATTAAAGAACACCCTGGGCCAAATTTGATGCTTCTACATTTGTTTCAAGTTACTATCTTTATTAATTTCGAAAATATGCTTTAAGGTCCTCGGAACTGAGTGCCTGGTCCCCGACCCACTAATCCAATGGGGCTCAAATTTCAAAGACACTTACGCAATAGGAAGGGACACCCTGATACCAAATTTGGAGGTTATATCTTCATTGGTTTCGGGATTCCGCTAGTTTGGCCTAAATTCGATCAAAAAGTTCTCAGTTCCAAACCCATTGTCCAATCCTCACCGTACGTAGTCACCGCCGTAGTTTCATTACCAATAACCTACAGCACAAATTTCATGAAGATAGCCTCATTAGTTGTTGAGTTATCGTGATTTTTAATATATGTTCGTTATCCCTGACACCGACTAAAAGGTTCAGAATCCGAACCCATGGACTAATTTCGCCCTTATACAGCCCGCGCTTTACTTATAGTACTAGTTAACCCTTGTACACAATTTAAACGGTCTATCTTAATTTTAAGTAACTATTTTTAGTAATTTCGATTATAAGCTTTTAAAACTTGAGAGGTCTGAGAGGGGTACTGAACCACCACTCCAATTGATCCCAAATTAAGGGAACACGCAAGAGATAGTAAAGAACACCCTTGTTGCAAATTGGAAGCTTCTACATTTTTTCAAGTTGTTATCTTTATTAATTTTAAAGATATGCTTTAAGGTCTTCAGAAATGTGTGGCTGGTCCCCGACCCAGTAGTCCAATGGGACCCAAATTCCCAAGACACTTAGGAGATAGGAGGGGACACCCTGATACCAAATTTGGAGGTTCTATCTTCATTGTTGAGTTATCGTGATTTTTTATATATGTTCGTTAGCCTTTCGATCGATTAAAAGGTCCAGAATCCGAACCCATGGGCCGATTTCGCCCATATGCAATCCCCGCCATACTTTCAGTCCTAGTAACCTACAGTTAAAATTTCATCAAGATAGCTCCATTATTTTTTGAGTTATCGTGCCTACGGACGGACGGACGGACGGACATGGCTATATCGACTCAGGCGGTCACGCTGATCACAAATATATATACTTTTCCATATCTAGCTCGCTTCCTTTAGGTGGTTACAAACACCATACAAAAGTTAATATACCCCTTTACCTATTCTATAGGTGTAGGGTATAAAAAAATACCCTAATAATTTATACATAAAAGAAGAATTTAGAAAAATAAGAAACCAGTTTGAGAATAAAAAAAAAATTAAAAAAAAATCTTTTATTGATAATCAATGTTTATTAAACTTAAAAAATCCAAAAAAAATTGTGGCAAATTATAAATTATTCTCTCTATAATAGGCCTAATATTTGTAGTAATTATGTACCAGAAAATATCGTTTATAATGTTGTTACTGTGTGTAATCCACGGAATATAGTAAATTATTTTAATAATCATTTTCTTTCGATTGCATGCTTTTGGAATCAATCTAGTTTAATTGTACAGAATTATAATGAATACAATTTAGATCTTTTATTTAATGAACATCAATTTTTTTTTCACTTTACCAATAATATTTACCAATATAGGCTGTGAGCAAACACATAAAGAATATTTCAGCCCTGCTCATTATAAGATCAGCCTGCTCAGAAAAATTTTTAACGATTTGGCTCTTTTCCAGATGAATTAAAAATAGCTAAGGTTAGACCTTTACATAAGTCCGGGCCTATGGGAGATCCTGATATTTACAGAGCCATATCTGTCCTTCCGGTAATTTCGAAACCATTTGAACGAATTATCTTTGATCAAATGTGGACACACTTTGCGAAGACCAATTTCGTCAATAAGAACCAGTTTGGATTTATTCCATTATCAAGTACGACTTCAGCCTGCATCGAAGTTATTAACATGATTCAGGGGTCAATGTCTCAAAACAAGATAACTTCATTAATAAGTATTGATCTCCAAAAGGCATTTGATTCAATTGATCATGACATTGTAATGTATGCTGGATGGTATTAAAAATGTATTGATGACAAATCAATACGGTACTGTGTGATCTTCTAACAGAGGTTGGCCTATGACACAGTGTAGTAACCGATATCCAGTTTTAAATGAATAACACAATTATTTCCTTTATTGGCAAAGCCAAGAAAAACATTTTTTTTATTTTACCAAAAACCCTTGGTATTTATACCTTTTTTCCAATTACAAATACATATAATTTAATTACAATAAAGATTACTAATTTCTACTAATACAATTAATATTACACAAATTAGTTCTTACATTAAAAATTTGGTTCTAGTTACTTTAACCCAAATTTTTTTATATATTGGTATGCTACAAATAATAATTCACATAGTGCATTCCAAGAACCTCTTTAAGTGGGTCACTAGGTATTCTGTACACTCCGTTCATTAAGACTAAGAATATACCACACACAATGTAATGCATTGCTTATAATTATTATTAGTAACATATGGTATATTCATATTACGAACGAAATGGAAACAGAAAGAAAAAAAAAAAACCAAAAATTTAGAATGCAATATGATCCTTTAATTTGTAGCATATAATTATTTTAATTATAAGAATTGTCACAATAATGCTTAAACAATTATTTGCAGTGTATCACGGAATACAACTTATTGCAGTGTATTATGGAATTGAATGTAGATACACTACACCCTCACCCTTAAGAGAAAAGTTATTTTGTTTTTGAAAGAATAGAAAATAACTTTTTATTTTGTATTTAAGCATTATAGTTTACAAGTACAAATTCTTATTATTTTATTTTTGTTAAAATTATTTTGAATTTTTTTTTATTTTTAAATGAAAAATTTATTTAAAATTGTATTATTAAAATATTTTTTTTTTGTTTCTTACATTTATCTTTATTTTGATTAATTTTAAAGTAATAGGTATTTATTTTAGAGTTAATAAGTAATTTATTTATTTTAATATTATTATTTTCAATAGTAAAATGTTTTTCTTTATAATGTGAAGTACAACTACTTTAATTTGATATCTCAATTAATTTATAAACTAATTTAAAAAAAAAATGTTATTGTATGTTTTTAAAAATAATTTTTTTTTTTTTTGGAATTACTTAATATTGTGATATTTCAATGTCTTTTAAATTACATAAATTTTTTTTTTTAATTGATGTAGGTTAGTATCGTTAGAATGAAAAAAACAATCCTTTCTATATAATTTCTGTAAATTTCTTTAGCATATTGTTATGTATTTCTTTGGTTTTCCGGTTCATTTCTACAATCGAATTTACGTTATTTTGTTTAATAATTTTGTACGGGCCTTGATAAGGTGTTTGATGTTTTTTTCTATTACCTAACTTAACTAATACTAAATCTCGTACTTTAAAATTTGAAGGGTTGACATTTTCGTCAAATTTTTCCTTCCTATCTATTTTTACTTTCTTTATAATCTCTCCTGTTCTATTTATAGATTCACGGAGTTTAACTTTTAATTCATTATTATAATCATCTAAATTATACACAGGATTTTTACTTGTTATAATGTCATTTGGTAAATATGCAATTTTTCCAAATACTAATTCGTAGTGTGTGTAAATTGTGTCTATATGTGGTGTCGTATTGTATGCAAAAGTATAGTAAGGTATCCATTTGTCCCAGTCATTGTCATTTGAAAATGCAAGAAGAAATTCATTTAAAACTCTGTGGTTCCATTCAATTAAACCTAAAGTTTGGTGGTGATATGGAGTTGAAAATTTTTGTTCAATATTAAAACTGTTACAGATATTGTCCATTAATTCATTATTGAATTCAGTACCTCTATCTGATTTTAATATTTTGAAACATCCATATTTAAGAATGTATTGTTCTACCAGTGTTTTAGCTACTGTAACGGCGTCTTTTGTTTCCATTTGATAAGCTACTACATATTTTGTCAAGTCACATTGTATTGTTAATATATATCTAAAATTATTAGACATTCTTAACGGTCCGACTGTATCTATAGATACTATTTCAAAACTTGTTGTTGGAGTATCAGTTATCACCATTTTTTCTTTTACGTTTCGTACTTGTTTATTATAAGCACATAGTTTGCAATTAGAAATGTACTTTTTTACCATTTTAGACATGTTTTTCCAAATATATCTTTGTTTTAATTTTATGACGGTTTTTCTTACTCCCAAATGCCCTCCGTAAGGTGCATTATGGTATTCATCAATTAATTTATATTGCATAATAGCATCATTTATTTTCTGTGGGGGTATATATACAAGTATGTTAGTGGAAGAGTGATTCATATTATTTTTATTATTCAATATATTTTTCTGCAGATTATTATATAAATTTTTAAATTCCATTTTCGGAATATACTGGAATATATCATCAGTATCACTTAATGCAAGCTTGCTTGATTATCACTACATCTTACTAATACTTCATTTTTAATTTTATTTATTTTAGGTACCTTACTATTTGAATAAACTATAAATTTTAATTTTATTAAATTTTTGACGTCAGATATGGACGTACAGTCCCAGATATGAAGTTACGCAGGCTTCGGTTGAAAACTGTCATCCCTTTTATTTTTATCATTTTTATTATTATCAATGCCTCTATTTTTTATAGCAGACATCCCCCTAGTCATCACTAACATGTTTTTCACGGATTCATCATTATTTTTCGGAATCATACTCTTAAGTATGTCCGAGTCAATTTTTATTCTAGACAACGCATCAGCGTTAGTATTTATTGTTCCCTGCTTGTAAATTATTTCGAAATCATAATCAGATAAATCTAGTCTTATTCTTGTTAATTTTGAAGATGGATTTTTGTGTGAAAAGAGCGAAACTAAAGGTCTGTGATCTGTGATCACAATAAATTTTCTACCGTAAAGGTAAGGTCTAAAAAAATTTATTCCCCAATGAATCGCTAATAGCTCTTTTTCTATAATTGGTTTGTTGATTTCATGTTTATTTAAAGATTTACTTGCATAAGAGATAGGTAAGTCATTTCCTATTTCTCCTTGCGAAAGAACTGCGCCCAGTGGAAAATCTGAAGCATCAGTTGTTAGTACAAAAGTTTTATCAAAATTAGGATATTGTAAAATAGGTGGACTCATTAATTTATTTTTTAAAGTTATGAATGCATTTTCACATTCATTTGACCATATAAATGGTTGATTTTTCTTTAATAACGAATTTAGACATTTAGCTTTTTCTGCAAAATTTGCAATAAATCTTTTGTAATAATTACAGAAAGCTACAAATCGTCTAACTTTGTCAGCATTTTTGGGTACCGGGTATTCTTTTATTGCTTTATGTTTTGCGGGATCGGTTTTTATACCTTCGCTTGTTATCAAATGTCCCAAGTACACAACTTCGGGTTTTAAAAAACAACATTTATTTGGATTTAGTTTTAGGTTGTATTTATTTAATCTTTCAAAAGTTTTTATTAAATTTTCATTATGATTTTTTATACTACAACCAAAAACAATTATGTCATCGACATAAAGAAAAGCATTTGAATTTAAACCGGTTAATGCTATAGTCAGCATTCTTTGAAAGCTGTTTGATAAAATTTTTAGACCAAAAGGTAATCTTTTGAATTGAAAATGACCATCTTGGGTCGAAAATGCTGTTAGTGGTCTAGAGTCCTTATTTAGTTTAATTTGATGGAAAGAACTAGTCATGTCTAAAGTTGAAAAGTATTTGGCTCTTCCTAATTGGTCGAGAACGTCTTCCAAACGCGTTAAAGGAAATTTGTCATTTACTATTTTATCGTTTAGTTTACGAAAATCAACTACTAAACGCCATTTCTTTTCATCTTTAGTACTTTTTTTCGGTACTAGTAATAATGGTGAGTTGTAAGGGCTTATAGATGGTTCTATTAAGTAATCATCTAATAATTTTTGAACTTGTTTCTTGATTTCCTCTTGTTGTGATTGAGGTAATCTGTAATTCTTTATATATACCGGATTGTTGTCTACGGTATTTAAATTTTGAGTATAAAAATTATTTGTAGATAGTGGTTCATTATCTAAATGGAAAATATTATGACATTTTTCAAATATTTTTAACAAAGTATCCTTTAGAACATCATTTGTTTCAATATTTATTAGTTTTAAGATTGCTTCTAATCGTGTTTTATCTTTTGTTATTGTTTTTGTATTGACTAAAATGTTATATTGTTTTAAAGTATTACATTGGATTTTAATTTCAGAATCAAGTACTTTTACTTCATGGTTATTGGTGTTAAAAATTTTTTGTGACTAATCCCTTTACATGGTATGATCGTATTGGCTATAAATACACCATATTTTATTTCTTTATTTAAGACTATACTATCTTCTTTAATATTAATTTTTATTGGATGTATGATTTCACTTCTAACGGGAATTGTAAAATGTTTTATGTTCAAACGTCTAGTTCTAATTGGAATGGTTATTTCTTCTTCATTGATACCTAATGTTAAAGTATACGTTTCATAGTCTATTTTACACATATACATTACTAAGAAGTCTCTACCAATTATACCGTCAGTAGATATTGGAAAATTTTCATCTACAAGATGAAAAGTATTATATATGAATTTATTAGAAATATCTAGTTTTATATTTATTGTACCGAGTGAGCATACTTCTTCACTCGTTATACCTGTTAATTTACATTTTGCTCTTTCATTAATTTCGTATGAGCTATTATTCGACTGACAATTTTCTTTAAAAATTGATATGTCAGCATCTGTGTCTATCAAAAATTTTAAATCTTTATTATTATATCTTAAAATTATAAAGTTTGTCAAATCATGATTAAAATTATATATCTTTAATGGAGAGGATATCCGATCAGTTGAATTTTCTATTAAACTGTCGGTCCTTCTATACCTAAAAAATGGTTTTGGTTTTGGTCCTCTTCTTGGTTATTTATTATATTTATTCTCCTAGAGTTATTATTATTGTTCCTGTTCCTATTAAAATTATTTCTATTATTATTATTATTGTTATTATTTCTGTTGAAGTTGTTATTCTTATTGTTTCTATTGGAATTATTGTTATTATTGTTATTCCTATTAAAATTATTGTTATTATAATTATTCCTGTCAGAATTGTTGTTCCTATTATTATTTCTAAAATTGTTATTCCTATTGTAGTTGTTATACCCTACACCTATAGAATAGGTAAAGGGGTATATTAACTTTGGTATGGTGTTTGTAACCACCTAAAGGAAGCGAGCTAGATATGGAAAAGTATATATATTTGTGATCAGCGTGACCGCCTTAGTCGATATAGCCATGTCCGTCCGTCCGTCCGTAGGCACGATAACTCAAAAAATAATGGAGCTATGTTGATGAAATTTTAACTGTAGGTTACTAGGACTGAAAGTACGGCGGGGATTGCATATGGGCGAAATCGACCCATGGGTTCGGATTCTGGACCTTTTAATCGGTTTCAGGGCTAACGAACAAATATAAAAAATCACGATAACTCAACAACTAATGACGCTATCTTCATCAAATTTGTGCTGTAGGTTACTAGTAATGAAAATACTTCGGGAATTGCGTAAGGTCGGGATTGGACCATGGGTTCGGAACCTAGAACTTTTTGATCGAATTTAGGCCAAACGAGCATAATTCCGAAACCAATGAAGATAGAACCTCCAAATTTAGTATCAGGGTGTCCCTTCCTATTTCCTAAGTGTCTTGTGAATTTGGGTCCCATTGGAGTAGTGGGTCGGGGACCAGCCACACATTTCCGAAGACCTTAAAGCATATCTTTAAAATTAATAAAGATAACAACTTGAAAAAATGTAGAAGCTTCCAATTTGCCACAAGGGTGTTCTTTACTATTTCTTGCGTGCCCCCCTAATTTGGGATCAATTGGAGTGGTGGTTCAGAACCTCTCTGAGACCCCCCAATGTGTAAAAACTTATCATCGAAATTAATAAAACTAGTAACTTAAAATTAAGATAGAGCGTTCCAATTGTGTACAAGGGTTAACTAGTATTGAAAGTATGACGGGACTGCATATGGGCGAAATCGTACCATGGTTTCGGGTTCTGGAACCCTTGAAAAGTTCAAGGACTAGCAAACATATATCTTAAAAACACCATAACTCAAAAAATAATGCCGGTATTTTGATGAAATTTAACACTAGGTTACTAGTAATGAAAGTACCATGGTTCTGGTCGAGTTTAATTTCGAAGCCAAAGAATATATTTCCTATTTCCTATGTGTCCCCGAAATTTAGACTTAATTGTTGTGGTTCAGTTATGTTCAAAGGTACTTGCTGCATTTATGTAAAATTTATTTTTATATTTAAATGAATTATATGAAAAGGTGTAAATTTGTAATTGTATTTTAGAAATACATTTATTGCATATTTTGCGTTTATAAGCTTTTCTATTAGGTATATAAATTAACCATTTAAAATAATTGCAATTTTTAAAAATTTGGATTATTAAATATATTATGCTTTGATTATCTTTTTATCACAAAATTTAATAATTAGAATTTTTTCATTTTGTAATTGAATTGGAATAAATATATTTTCATTTATTTCAAGTTTGTTTGTTTTTTAATATTTTTAAATAGATAAATTAGTAAGAATTTGTAATATTTTTTAATAGATAGTGTAATTAGAAAACGTTTTTAGTATTATAAAGTTAATTTGGTTAGCTATGTATTACGATCAAATAACAACAGCTTTTATGGTGTTGAAATGACTTATGGATATGTCCTTAAATTTGAACCAAATAGGTGTAGGGTATTTCTAAGTCGGTTGCACCGACTGACTGTTGCTTTACTTGTTATTATTAAAATTGTTGTTATTATTCCTGTTAAAATTGTTATTATTAGAATTGTAATTCCTACCTTGAATGTTATTATTTGAACGAAAATTGTTGTTGTAGTTGAAATTACTATTTATATTCCTATTGTTATTATTATTTTTGCGACAATTGAAATTGTATACCTTGCTTTGGTTTTGTCCATTACTAGTATCCAACTCCAAAGAAAGATTTACAGCTTCCGTGAAACTCTTTGTTTGTGAAGCAAATATGGTACCTTTATTTGGTTCGTTTAAACCATTTTTAAACACAAAAAATGCATTTTTATACCCTACACCTATAGAATAGGTAAAGGGGTATATTAACTTTGGTATGGTGTTTGTAACCACCTAAAGGAAGCGAGCTAGATATGGAAAAGTATATATATTTGTGATCAGCGTGACCACCTGAGTCGATATAGCCATGTCCGTCCGTCCGTCCGTCCGTCCGTCCGTCCGTCCGTCCTTCCGTCCGTAGGCACGATAACTCAAAAAATAATGGAGCTATCTTGATGAAATTTTAACTGTAGGTTACTAGGACTGAAAGTACGGCGGGGATTGCATACGAGCGAAATCGGCCCATGGGTTCGGATTCTGGACCTTTTAATCGATCTAAGGACTAACGAACATATATAAAAAATCACGATAACTCAACAACAAATGACGCTTTCTTCATCAAATTTGTGCTGTAGGTTACTAGTAATGAAACTACTTCGGGGATTCCGTAAGGTCGGGATTGGACCATGCGTTCGGAACCTAGAACTTTTTGATCAAATTTAGGCCAAACGAGCATAATTCCGAAACCAAAGAAGATAGAACCTCCAAATTTGGTATCAGGGTGTCCCCTCCTATCTCCTAAGTGTCTTGGGAATTTGGGTCCCGTTGGAGTACTTTGTCGGGGATCAGCCACACATTTCCGAAGACCTTAAAGCATATCTTTAAAATTAATAAAGATAACAACTTCAAAAAATGTAGAAGCTTCCAATTTGCAACAAGGGTGTTCTTTACTATCTCTTGCGTGCTCCCTTAATTTGGGATTAATTGGAGTGGTGGTTCAGTACCCCTCTCAGACCTCCCAAGTTTTAAAAGCTTATAATCGAAATTACTAAAAATAGTTACTTAAAATTAAGATAGACCGTTTAAATTGTGTACAAGGGTTAACTAGTACTATAAGTAAAGCGCGGGCTGTATAAGGGCGAAATCAGCCCATGGGTTCGGATTCTGGACCTTTTAGTCGGTGTCAGGGATAACGAACATATATTAAAAATCACGATAACTCAACAACTAATGAGGCTATCTTCATGAAATTTGTGCTGTAGGTTATTGGTAATGAAACTACGGCGGTGACTACGTACGGTGAGGATTGGACAATGGGTTCGGAACTGAGAACTTTTCGATCGAATTTAGGCCAAACTAGCGTAATTCCGAAACCAATGAAGATATAACCTCCAAATTTGGTATCAGGGTGTCCCTTCCTATTGCGTAAGTGTCTTTGAAATTTGGGCCCCATTGGACTAGTGCATCGGGGACCAGGCACTCAGTTTCGAGGACCTTAAAGCATATTTTCGAAATTAATAAAAATAGTAACTTGAAACAAATCTAGAAGCTTCAAATTTGGCCCAGGGTGTTCTTTACTATTTCTTCCGTGCCCCCTAATTTGGGATCATTTGGAGTGGTGGTTCAGGACCTCTCTTAGAGCCCCAAATGTGTAAAAGCTTATCATCGAAATTAATAAAACTAGTAACTTAAAATTAAGATAGAACGTTCCAATTGTATACAAGGGTTAACTAGTATTGAAAGTATGACGGGACTGCATATGGGCGAAATCGTACCATGGTTTGGGTTTCTGGAACCCTTGACAAGTTCAAGGACTAACAAACATATATCTTAAAACACCATAACTCAAAAAATAATGCCGGTATTTTGATGAAATTTAAACTCTAGGTTACTAGTAATGAAAGTACCATGGGAATCGGTTCTGGTCGAGTTTAATTTCAAAGCCAAAGAATATATTTCCTATGTCCTATGTGTCTCCGAAATCAAGACTTAATTGTAGTGGTTCAGCTATGTTCAAAGGTACTTGCTGCATTTATTTAAAATTTATTTGAATATTTAAATGAATTATATGAAAAGGTCTAAATTTTTAATTGTATTTTAGAAATACATATATTGCATATTTTGCGTTTGTAAGCTTTTCTATTAGGTATATAAACTAACCATTTAAAATAATTGCAATTTTTAAAAATTTGGATTATTAAATATATTATGCTTTGATTATCTTTTTATCACAAAATTTAATAATTAGAATTTTTTCATTTTGTAATTGAATTGGAATAAATATATTTTCATTTATTTCAATTTTGTTTGTTTTTTAATATTTTTAAATAGATAAATTAGTAAGAATTTGTAATATTTTTTAATAGATAGTGTAATTAGAAAATGTTTTTAGTATTATAAAGTTAATTTGGTTAGCTATGTCTTACGATCAAATTAATAACAGCTTTTATGGTGTTAAAATGACTTATGGATATGTCCTTAAATTTGAACCAAATAGGTGTAGGGTATTTCTAAGTCGGTTGCACCGACTGACTGTTTCTTAACTTGTTTTCATTTAATTTTGTTACAACATCTTTTTCTTGTATTGTAGCAGTTGTACCTAGTGATTCAATTTGCAATTGATTCAAATCAGCCGTTAAGGATAATATTTTTTCTTTATACGAGTGTATAGAGAAATTATTTTGCTTTATATTATTGAGTAAATTTTGTATTTGAGGATCCGTTTTGGTGCATTTATATCTTGAATTTAAAGTGCATAAAACATTTTTTAAATCGGAATAGGTCGTAATTTCGGGAGTTGGACCAATCGCAGTTCTTACATTATTACTGAGTTTCACATTTATAACAAATTTAATTAGTGTTGCTTGACCAACTGCAGATAATGTATTTATCTGCAAAATGGTTAAGAATGAGTGGAGTTCCTTGGAATCTCCTTTAAAAATAGGAATTGCTTTACTTGCAATATCTAAATTAAACTTTGACATGTTTGAATTTATGTTTGGGTTAGGAATAGTTGGATTAGAATTAGGATTTTCGTAGTACTGTAACTGTTGATTTAAAATTTCCTTAGTCTTGTCATATAATTTTTCAAATGAAAGAGTTATAGTTACTTGTTTATCTTTTTCTATTACTAAAATTTCTTTTTCAAATTTTAATTTCAATTTTGCTATAATGCTAATTTTTTCTTCTATTGTCTTTTTGGCTAGCAATCTGTTATTTTTCTTTAAATTAGTATGCAAATTTCCTAAAATATCTAAAATAGAATTGATTTCTTCCATTTACTAGACTATATAATAAAAATTTTTTTTTGAAAGAGAAAACCAAACAACTATAGATTAAAAACAAAAATATTATTTTCCTTTTTAAGATTTATTTATTTATATTTTTTTTTTTTTTTGTTTTAAGATTTAAAAAAAAAATTTATTTTATGAAGAAACAAACATATATAAATTTTTTTTTTTTTTTAAATTTAAAATTATTTTATTATGGAATAAATTCAGACATTAGTTATATTGCCGATTACGGCTTTTTTTATAAAATTTTTGTACATTTTATGTACTTTAAACAAAATATATACAGTTATTACTGTAACAATTATACCCAAACCCAAAAAAAAAATGGTGGATGGATATGATTGCGTTTTCGGTGGTGTTAACTACTGAATTAAACCACCCCATCTATTAACTTTAAATTTTAAATTAGTACATAAAAAAATATTAATTTTCAATATTATTTTTTTTTTTTATGTAGAACTTTGTACTTCAAATCTTGAATTTCATGGATTTTATTCCATATTTCGCAGCTCTGGTCCCATGATAGAATACCTTCGCCCTCCTTTAATATGCGGTATAGGGCAGCTAGTTTTCTCCTTACATTGGCTAATTTGCCACTTCTACGCTTTCTAATTTTTGTTATAGAATCGTTTGACATTGAAGAGAGAAAAAATAAATGTATATAATTTTTTTTATTAATATTTGAAAGAAAAATTTGTAGTATCCTCTTCTTTTTTTTTTTTTTTTGGATTTATGTATTTATGTATTGAAAATGATGATGGCCATATAATATATATTATAGATTCTGGCCCACGACACTGTCTATTCCTGGTGACAGTGTGGCGGGGTCGCCATGTAATGTATGCTGGATGGTATTAAAAATGTATTGACAAATCAATACGGTACTGTGTAATCTTCTAACAGAGGTTGGCCGATGACACAGTGTAGTTCCGTAATTGATTTGGATAATTTTTAGTGCATTATCCAATGCACTTTTCTAAACATTTAGGCGTGCTGCGCCGCTATCCAGTTTTAAATGAATAACACAATTATTTCCTTTATTGGTAAAGCCAAGAAAAACATTTTTTTTATTTTACCAAAAACCCTTGGTACTTATACCTTTTTTTCCAATTACAAATACTTATAATTTAATTACAATAAAGATTACTAATTTCTACTAATACAATTAATATTACACAAATTAGTTCTTACATTAAAAATTTGGTTCTAGTTACTTTAACCCAAATTTATTTATATATTGGTATGCTACAAATAATAATTCACATAGAGCATTCCAAGAACCTCTTTAAGTGGGTCACTAGGTATTCTGTACACTCCGTTCATTAACACTAAGAATATACCACACACAATGTAATGCATTGCTTATAATTATTATTAGTAATATATGGTATATTCATATTACGAACGAAATGAAAACAGAAAGAAAAAAAAAAAACCAAAAATATGGAATGCAATATGATCCTTTAATTTGTAGCATATAATTATTTTAATTATAAGAATTGTCACAATAATGCTTAAACAATTATTTGCGGTGTATCACGGAATACAACTTATTGCAGTGTATTATGGAATTGAATGTAGATACACTACAATATTCTGCTAATGAAACTTAAAGCAGCTCATTTTTCAAATGACGCCGTACAATATATAAATTCGTACCTTACCAATAGGAAACAGTATGTTCAAATTGGTGAAATTGGCAGTGAATTTAATTTGGTAAAAAAAGGTGTACCACAGGGCTCCATATTGGGTCCCTTACTATTTGTAGTATACATAAATGACATTTTTGAACTCCCTTGTAAAGGAACTATAATCTTATATGCTAATGATGCCTTGCTGGTTTACAGTGAATATTCTATGGCAGCAGCATATGAAAGCATGCAAACCGATTTAAATACATTAGATGAATATTTTAGCAATAACAAATTAAAAATTAATATAAATAAAACCAAATACATGGTGTTGAAAAAATCTGTGCCAAATAATTTCAAAATAATTATGAATAGTGAAATCCTTCAGGGAACTGATCTTATTAAGTATCTCGGTCTATATATAGACAAAAATTTGAAATGGTCTTATCACATTGACCATATTAAAAATAAAACTATTCCGTATGTATTCCGTATATAGACAACGCTACATTTTTCCAAAATCGACTCTATACAATATATATTTCGCACATAAACATTCCCAGTTTATTTATCTAAATGCAATATGGTCGACTTCTCCCGCATATAAATTGCATGAAATACAAGTTTTGCAAAATAAGACATTTTTTTAGAAAGAGAGCGTCAGCGGGTTGACACGTGTGTAAATGCGCTGATTTTCTTAATTAATTTTAAAAAGTTTTAATAAAAGTTATTACATAAAAATATAAAAAATTAAATTATAATATATAAATCTTTAGAATTTTAGTATTTGATTATATATAGATTGTGAGTTTGTTTTAAAACAAATGTATTAAAATGCCAAATACTGAAGTGTGCAATAAATGTAAAATTGCAATTAGAGGAGAGACTGGAAGAAAGTGCGCGGGAGTATGTGGAAAAATATTTCACTCTGCGACTAAATGAAGTGGTTTAGATCAGAGTGTTAGTAATCTGGTTGACACTAATAAGTGTATGCTAAAATTTATGTGTGATGATTGTATTACATACATACAAGATGTTGATATGGTACTAAAAGAAGTGCAAGATAGTGTAATTAAAAACAATATGGTATTAAAAGACATGCGAGAAAATGTAAATAAAAACAATGTTCAATTAGAAGAATACAAAAATGACTTTCAAGCATGTTTAAAAAAAAGTGAAAATGAAATGAAAAACTTATTAGGAGCAATAGAAAATAGATATATTGAAAGATTAAAAGATATGAAAATTACCGAAAAAGCATGTGAAAATAGCATATCAGAAATAAAAATACTTGCAGTGTTGAAATGAAAAAAATAACAAATGTAGTTGAAAATTTTAAAGAGATTAATAAATCAAAATTAATCTCTGAAGTCTCCTACGTAGACAAATTAAAATTAGCAATTATAGTTAAACCAAAAAATAATGTGCAAGAAAGTAAAAGAACTAGAACTGATTTAAAAAAAAAAACATTGATGTGTGTAATTTGCCAGTAAAAATAAACAACATGCGTGAGAGAGTTAACGGTACAATGTCTATTACTTGCTCAAATAATGAATCAGTAAAAACAATTGAGAGTGAAATAAAAGAAAAAATGGGTAGTAATTATGATGTATTAGTACCTAAAGTACATGATCCAAAAATATTAATAAGTGGGATGGACGAAAAGTATAGTGATGAGAAAATTATTATTATAAAAATCAAAATAATATAGTTTGCAAAAAAATTAAGTGTTTAAAAATTTATAATTCGTATAATAATGAGTTAAATAATGCTATAATTGAAGTTGATGCAGAATCTTTTAAAAAAATAATGGAATTAAAAAAAATTAGATTAGGTTGGAATATTTGTCCTGTTTATGAAAAAATTAGTGTGTTAAGGTATTATAAATGCTTAGGCTTTAATCATACAGCTGATAAATGTAAAAACGAAAAAAGCCTTTGTCATAGGGGTGGTGAGGAAGGCCATAAAAAAAATGACTGCACAAAAGATGATAGTGAAATACATTGTGTAAACTGTGTAAAGATAAAACAAAAATTAAATCTACAAGAAGCTGAGTGCAATACATTGCATTTACCATTAAGCCACAAATGCAATGTATTTCAAAGAAAACTTAAGCAAGAAGAAAACAGAATTAATTATTAGCAATTAAATGAAATACAGTGCATATATCTTAATATTCAAGGCTTAATCAATAATTTTAATGAACTTTAAATAAATATAACAAATAGTAATATAGATTTTGTTTGTTTAAGTGAAACTCATTTAATAAGCTGTAATGAAGATTCTTTAATTCAAATTGAAGGATATACTTTGTTTCGAGTGGATAGCAATTCAAAACACACTGGTGGAGTTGCATTTTATATTAGAAATTATTGGAATATTGATATAATTGGTCGGGTTGCGTTAGAGTATGAATTATGGATATTAGGTTTAAGAGTATCATATAGTGATAAAATATTTTATCTTACTGGTCTTTATAGATCGCCTTCAAGACATCTAAATATGGAGTCAAATTTTTTTATTTATTTTAATAATATAATTGAAGATCTATGTGAAAAAGACAATGTAATAATAATGGGAGACTTTAATATTAATTGGTTAATTAGTAATAATTGTAGTAATAAGATGATTGAAATAATAAATGATAATGCGTATAAACAAATAGTGACTGATTCGTAGATTCATACAAGAATTACTAATGCGTCTAAAACTTTAATTGATTGGATAATAACGAATATATATAACAATATTGAAGCTAAAGTTAATAATCAGTACAAAATATCTGATCATGAAACTCTAGATGTTCGAATAAAAATTAATAAAAATCGAAAAGTTATTAGTAAAAAAGTAAAAATAGTGAAATACAATAAAGAGAGGTTTATAAATGAAGTTGTTCGTAATGACATTTGTACAACATACTATATAAATTGTAATGCAAAAGCAAATAAATTTAGTAACAGTTTACACAATATTATTAATGAATTTGTATATGAAATAAATATAAATGGAACTATAATGTGACTTAAATAGATTAAAAATGCAAAAAATAAATATGTATGAAAAAGCCAAGTACACAAATGATGTTAATGATTGGAATAATTATAAAAGTGTTAGAAACTTATATAAAAATCAAATAAGCTATGCAAAAAATCAATATGTTATAAATAACATTCAAAGTGCTGTAGATCAAAAAGACATGTGGAAAAAGATTAAAAAATATATATTAAAAAAACAATATAATAAAATAAATAAAGTGATATTTGATAATGTTTTAACAGACGATCCTTATAAAATAGCTAATAAACTTAACGAATATTTTGTTAATAGTATTAATGAAATAAATAATAGTATAAATACGAGAACTTTTATAGATATAATATCAAACAATAACAATAGGTTTAATTTTAAAAAAATTTCAAAAAATGAACTTAAAAAATTAATTATGAATATGAAAAATAAAAAAGATAATTTTTTATAAGTCCTCAAATGATTGTTGACATTTTTGAATTAGTTGGAGAAAATTTATTATCAATAATAAACAGCTCATTAGAAATGGGAGTATTTCCTGATAACTGGAAAGAAACTATAGTTGTACCCATTGAAAAAATGAGTGGAACAAAAAAAGCTAATGAGTTTAGACCGGTAAACAGATTATCGATTGAATCAAAAATGATGGAAGCAGTAGTGAATGAACAGTTGGTGAGTTATTTTGAAAGTAATAATTTAATCTCTGAAAACCAATCAGGGTTTCGAAAAAACCATAGTTGCGAGTCACTTATAAATTTAGTAACTACTAACTGGAAAATAGCAACTCATGAAAAAAAAGTAAAAGTTGCTGTTTTTCTTGATTTGAGAAGGGCATTTGAAACAATTAGTAGGAATATTTTACTCATGATGGTTTTCATCATATCTTACAAACAGATATCAAAGGACTAAAGTTAATAGGGTAGTCTCTGAATCAATAAATGTAACACTGGGTGGACAACAAGGTTCGGTGCTGGGCGTTTTACTTTTTATAATATATATTAACGACATGGAAATGTGGGTAACTTTATGTAAGCTTCTGCTTTTGGCTGATGATGCATTATTATATGTGGTTGGAAGATCGGTGGAAGAATGCATAGAAAGTATAAATTTTGATTTAAATAAACTTAATGATTGGTTTGATAAGAATAAGTTAAAACTAAATGTAGAAAAAGCTAAATGTATGTTTATTAACTGTTAAACAAATGATAATGTTAAAATTGGTAATCAAATAGTAGAGAAAATATATGAAATTAAATATTTAGGCATAATTATAGATAGGAAATTAGAATTTAAACAACATATAAACTGTATTTGTAAAAAGCTAACTAAAAAAAATCTATTTTTTATCGCAAATTCGAAATCAATTAAAGTTTCAAATTGCAATTCATATTATAATACTATAATTAAGCCTCATTTTGAGTATAGTTCAACAGTAATATTTATGTCAAAAAATGCAGATAAAAATAGGTTACAGAAATTACAAAATAAAGCTATGAGAATAATACTTAAAGTAAATAGATACACATCAATTAATTACATGTTGAGAACTTTAAAATGGTTAAGTGTTAAACAAAGAATTATATTGAATGTATTAGTAATAGTATATAAAATGAAAAATAATGCATATCAAAATTATTTATGTAGTAGATTAACATATTGTAATGATATTCATAATTATAATTTAAGAAATGCACAAAATTTTAGGTTAGAATTGTTTAGGGATGAATGAACTAAGAATTTATTAATGTATAATGGGCTAAAAATGTTTAATGAATTTCCAATCGAAATTAAAAATATAAACAATATTAATAAATTAAAAAAAAAGGTTACAGAATATGTAAAAATTAATTTTTGATTAGAAGTAAATAACTAACTATCTATATAAATTTTAAGAAACTGAATTATATTATGTAAATAGAATATTAACCAAATAAATGAAATGAAATGAAAATTAAAGGCAATAAACCGTTTATCTCTTTTAACCCCATCCAACACACTTTACAGTGAAAAATTGTTATCTGTTGATAAATTAAAGGTCTACGAATTATGTATACTATGTTATAAATTGGTTCACGATAAAATTAAATCTGGGGTACAACTTTCTAAGGTTTGTGAGGTTCATAACTATAATACCAGGGGAAGAAACAATTTGTCAATTTTAAATTTCGCTCCGAACAAAATAATTTTTTCAGCTATTAATAATTACAACAATTTGCCTCTATATTTAAGATTTACCGATTCTATGGTCCTATTTAAACGCTTATTAAGAAAATTTCTTATGACTATCTAATCCAATTGTGTATTTCATAACTTAAAAAAAAATATTTTACCTAATTAAAATTTTTATATAATAATATAAGAACTTATTGTTATTAATATAATTTTGTTGCCTAGAGTTAAGTGTTAACTATTGTAATAATAATAAAGAGGTTCGCCACAATTGCTAAGCACTTTTTTGAACCTTTGAATAATAAAAAAAAAAAAAAGATAAAAACTGTTGAACTTTGATATAAGTCGTTTTCTTACTCTGAGTGAAATAAAATTATGTGTAAATCATTAATTAAGGAGGGCAAATCGTACATATATTTATTTCTAATTTCAATTTCTAAATTTTTAAAATTTGTTCTATTTGTTCTTTTCTTTTTTTTTTTTTTATTTGTTTTAATTTTAAATTCAAATATAAATTTCATTCAATTTCAAATTAATTTTAAAAAAATTTCGGTTTTTGCTTATCTTTCTATTCTTAAAATTTTATATTCATTAATAATTAATTTTCTTTGAAAATTGCAAACTTTTGTTTTTTTCGTGGGTTGCAGACGAATTTTCATACCGTAGAATGCCATTTAAACTCTGCAAAGCCAGCATTCCTAGCCCTTTGTGAAACGCAAGTTAGTGGCCAAAAAGATAATTTTAGTATTACAGGCTACTCACTTGTTTCACATTTCGTCCCTAAAAGAGGATTCTCTATCTTCATTAAAAATGACATCGTTTTCAACATTCTTCATAAATATAAAGCTTCTAGCCCAACCTTCCATTACATTTGGGTCAAAATTCTCGGTGGAAAATATGTCATACATTTCTGTTTCTTATACAGATCACCCAACTCAAATGAACATGAAACTGCTACGGAGATTGAAAATCTCTCTAACCAGATAAATGAAATTTTGGAGTCATGCTCAAAAACTGAAATAGTTCTGGCTGGAGATTTCAATGTCCATAACAGAGATTGGCTTCATTTTTCAAGTAATTCTTCTTTGAGCCAAAACTCAATTGGGAAGCAAGCTGAACTGTTTTCATCAATGTTTTACCTTTCTCAACTTGTCCAAAATCCTAATAGGGTCCCTGACTGTGCTGATCAAGAAGGTTACCTCTTGGATCTGTTTCTGACTACACATCCTGAAAGGTATGTGATTTCAGTAGGTTGTCCCCTCCATTTTTTGGTGAAAACAAGCTCCCATATTAACACAGTGATCAATAGAAAGACTCCTCCCAAAAAACTGGTATGGAATTATAATCGTGCCAACTGGGAAGGTTTACACAACTTTTTTAAAGATTTCGATTGTTCAATGTGTTTTCGCAGTAAAATGTTAACTTTGCTGCAAATGCGATCAATGAAACCTTGGAATGAGGTTGTTCATACCTCACTCCATGAGAAGTATTCAACGAAAACGGAATGTATGGTTCAATCGCATTTGTAGTAAAGCAATTCATAATAAGGAGGAGACTTTTAAACGTTACAAACGCAATCGGTCGGAGCCTCACAGGGCCAACTATATAATGGCCAGAAATAGATGCAAGAGAGTTATAAATAAACAAGAGTTATATTTCAACCAAAGAATAAAACGTTGGTTGCTCCACATGCCAAAAAACAGCAAGTCCTTTTGGACGTTTACAAAGGGGTTAAAGGTGGACGTAAGTGAGTTCTCTTTTCCCCCACTTGTTGATAAAAATAACAGAATTGTGTTAAATTCTAAAGAAAAAGCAAACTTGTTCGGTGAACAATTTGCATCCAATACAACACTGCCGCAGTCAACACAAAATCCACCTCGTATTCCACGCGTTGGCTGTTCTTTTGGTAGAATTTACTTCAGGGCACGAACAGTGATGAAAATATTGAAAAATCTTGGACGCAAACAAATCGGCCGGTCCGGATGGAATCACTTCATTGGTTCTCAAAAAAACTTATTCCCCTATTTCAAAACCTGTCCGCAACCTTTTTATACCCTACACCTATAGAATAGATAAAGGGGTATATTAACTTTGGTATGGTGTTTGTAACCACCTAAAGGAAGCGAGCTAGATATGGAAAAGTATATATATTTGTGACCTCCTGAGTCGATATATCCATGTCCGTCCGTCCGGCTGTAGGCACGATAACTAAAAAAATAATGGAGCTATCTTGATGAAATTTTAACTGTAGGTTACTAGGACTGAAAGTACGGCGGGCGTGCATATGGGCGAAATTGGCCCATGGGTTCGGATTCTGGACCTTTTAATCGGTCCAACGGCTAACGAACATATATAAAAAATCACGATAACTCAACAACTAATGACGCTATCTTCATCAAATTTGTGCTGTTGTTTACTTGTAATGAACCTACTTCGGGGATTGCGTAAGGTCGGGATTGGACCATGGGTTCGGAACCTAGAACTTTTTGATCGAATTTAGGCCAAACGAGCATAATTCCGAAACCAATGAAGATAGAACCTCCAAATTTGGTACCAGGATGTCGCTTTCGATTTCCTTAGTCTCCTTGAAATTTGAGCCCAATTGAAATAGTGGGTGGGGACCAGCCACTCAGTTCCGAGGACCTTAAAGCATATTTTCGAAATTAATAAAGATAGTAACTTGAAACAAATGTAGAAGCTTCAAATTTGGCACATGGGTGTTCTTTGCAATTTCCCGCGTATCCCTCTAATTTTGGATTAATTGGAGTGGTGGTTCAGTACCTCTTTAGACCCCCAAATGTGTAAAAGTTTATCATCGAAATTAATAAAACTAGTAACTTAAAAATAAGATGGAACGTTCCAATTGTGTACAAGGGATAACTAGTATTGAAAGTATGACGGGGACTGCATATGGGCAAAATCGTACCATGGTTTCGGGTCCTGGAACCCTTGAAAAGTTCAAGGACCCTTTAAAATAATTGCAACTTTGAAAAATTTGGATTATTAAATATATTATGCTTTGATTATCTTTTTATCACAAAATTTAATAATTAGAATTTTTTCATTTTGTAATTGAATTAGAATAAATGTATTTGCATTTATTTCAAGTTTTTTTGTTTTTTAATATTTTTAAATAGATAAATTAGTAAGAATTTGTAATATTTTTTAAGAGATAGTGTAATTAGAAAATGTTTTTAGTATTATAAAGTTAATTTGGTTAGCTATGTCTTGCGATCAAATTAATAACATCTTTTGTGGTGTTAAAATGACTAATGGATATGTCCTCAAATTTTAACCAAATAGGTGTAGGGTATTTCTAAGTCGGTTGCACCGACTGCCTGTTTCTTTACTTATTTTCCTTTCCTTTACTTTGGCAGACAACAGCACCCTTGTGGCTTCCTATAAATTTCGTAGTCGCTGCAACATTAAACAACAGATTAACACAAGAGCAAAAAATTTCATGACTAGTGAGAATGATAAGTATATACATGTACGCATACAAAATTTACGTTCAAATGGTCAAACCGTTTCTTTTTAAGAGTAAAGTAATGAAAAAATCTGTAAAAAGCTGCTGTGCCGCAATGGGTTAATGGAACTCAACAAACCTGTTTTTGAAACTTTGACCAAGCAATATTTCGCAAAATTGGACGTAATATCCATCCCAATTTTTTTTGGAAAAATTGTCGGGTGGCAAGGGTTAACAAATTCCAAGTCTGAATAGAGTGAACTCCATTCTCAAAGAGGAGGACATATACAAAATTTTAAGTCAATCGGTTAAACCATTTCTAATTTATAGCAAAGTAACGAAAAAACCTATAAAAAGCTGTTGGGCCGCAACGGGTTAACGGAACTGCACAAATATTTTTTTGAGGCTTTATTTTTAACCAAAGCAGTACTATGAAAAATTGGCCCAAACTAGGGGTAAATCTGCTAGTATATTTAATTAATAAAATTTTTCAAAATTGTAATTATTTTAAATGGTTAGTTTAAGTACCTATTAGAAAAGCTTAAAAAGCAAAATATGCAATAAATGTATTTCTAAAATACAATTAGCTTCTAAAATCCGAATTCATGGTCCGAACTCGACCAGAACCAATTCCCTCGATACTTTCATTACTGGTAACTAAGAGTTTAAATTTCGATATATGTTATTTTACGATATATGTTTGTTAGCCCTTGAACTTTTCAAAGGTTCCAGAACCCGAAACCATGGTACGATTTCGCCCATATGCAGTTCCCGTCATACTTTCAATACCATTTATTTTTAAGTTAGTATTTTTATTAATTTTGATAATAATTTTTTACACCTTGGGGGTCTAAGGAGTCTAAGAGAGATACTGAACCACCACTCCAATTGATCCAAAATTAGGGGGACGCGCAGGAAATAGTAAAGAACAACCATGTGCCAAATTTGCAGCTTCTACATTTGTTTCAAGTTACTACCTTTATTAGTTTCGAAAATATGCTTTAAGGTCTTTGGAACTGAGTGGCTGGTCCCCGACCCACTACTCCAATTTGTTCCAAATTTCGAGGACACTAAGGGAATAGGAAGAGACACTCTGCTACCAAATTTGGTTCTATCCTTTGGTTTCTGAATTATTCTCGTTTGGCTTAAATTCGATGAAAATGTTCTAGGATCCGAACCCATTGTTCGATATCAACAGTACGCAATCCCCGCCATAGTCTCATTACTAGCCCATTCGTTAGCCCTTCGATCGATTAAAGGATCCAGAATCCGAACCCGTAGAGCAATTTCACTCATATGAAATCCTCGCTGCACTTTCAGTACTAGTAACCTACTGTTAAAATTTCATCAAAATAGCTCCATTAGTTTTTGAATTATCGTGTTTTTTCAATACATGTTCCTTAGCCGTTTATATAATTTTCATATGAAACTGATTTAAAAATCTGAATTTTTCTTTTAAGAGATTGTGATAATCTGTTTAAAATATTCTTATCATCGGGGTAACGTGATTGTTGCCATCTACGTCTAGCCCTTTATTTTTAGTTTTATTAAATCAGTTATATCTCTAGGATAAGTATTTACTGACCAATTATATTTGTGTTATTTCAAGCATCTTTTTGAATTATATTAATAAAGCCTTCTAGTTCTAAATCTAATTGTTCTTTTGATTGTAAATTTATGTCTAAATTAATTTTATTTGCGATTTCGTACTTTAAGCTTAACCAATCTTTGGTATTATTTGTCAGTGTGGGCTTATTTAGTTTTTTTAGTTATTTTTTAATTTAACTCTAGTATGACAGTAGAGTAATCAGAATCCAAGTTATGACTATGTTCTAAATTTATAAAGTAGCTTAAAATTATTTTGGTTATAAAGAAGTCAATTAGATCTGGAGCTTTGATGGTGTCTATGGGCAAGTAAGTTGGTTTGCCAGACAAATGATGGCAAAAACCTAAAGCTTGAATAGCTTTTCTTAGCTCTCTACCTCTAGTTGAGGTTGTTCTAGAACCCCAATCTGTATGCTCGGTTATTTGAATATATAGATATTTTCTTTATATTGCATTTTGGTGGACAATATACTGCACCAACATTAAAATCTTGTATAGTAGATGAAATTTTTATCATAGAAAGTTGAATTTGTTCATATTCAATTTGAGATTTCGTCAAATTTTAGCAATAGATTTTGCATCAAGTGCATCACTTCATTGTCATTATGTTTAGGTTTGATAACCTTAATTTCTTTTTCCGTATTTTCTATAGTTTTTCCTAAGTTTTGCACATTGTCATTACGTTTAGGCTACATAACCTTACTTAGTTTTTCTGTTATAATGTTTTCCTTAATATTAGATTTTAGTGCTTGAAAGTATAAAACACCATTCGCAACTTTACTAGATATAAGTGGTGAAGTTTTTTTTGATGCTTTTGTTACATTTGATTGTTTGGGTTTGCGAATATTCCATCTTCTTTTCTGTAATTCTTTTGCTACCAAACCACATTTATAACTAGCGCGGTGTATCTCATTGCAGTTTGCACGTATGGCTTGGATTCCTAGAACATTTTACACATTTAGACTGTCTTTGGCAATTTTTGTGTATGTCTAAAGCTCTGGCATATTTTAAGGAATGAACTTACTACTTCTGAGAGCCTCAATTTTCACTCCCATGTGCTGTAAATATAGTATTTTGTTTATTTTACTTATTTCCTCATTATCAAAAGATAGCATAAATAGTGGAGCTTGGTTACAATATTTATATTTTTATCACTAGTTTTCTTAACTTTATTTGTCACATCTAAACATATAAAACATCTACTAATAAGTTCTTTTTTTATATCTTCTGGCTCACATGATGGGTGAAGATTTCTTACTATAACTTTATTTGGTCTAGTCAGTTTACTTTCATATGTATGACATTCCAACTTGGCTTTATTTATAGACTAGCAGATTTACCCGGCGTTGCCCGGGAGCTTGCAAATTGCAAAAAAGCTAGTTTCGGCCAATTTTTCGAAGTATTGCTTTCGTTAAAAATAAAGCCTGAAAAAAATATTTGTGGAGCTCTGTTAATCCGTTGCGGCACAACAGCTTTTTATAGGTTTTTTCGTTACTTTGCTATAAATTAGAAATGGTTTAACCGATTGACTTCAAATTTTGTATATGTCCTCCTCTTTGAGAATGGAGTTCACTCTATTCAGACTTGGAATTTGTTAACCCTTGCCGCCCGACAATTTTTCCAAAAAAAAATTTGGGGTGGATATTACGTCCAATTTTGCGAAATATTGCTTGGTCAAAGTTTCAAAAACAGGTTTGTTGAGTTCCATTAACCCATTGCGGCACAGCAGCTTTTTACAGATTTTTTCATTACTTTACTCTTAAAAAGAAACGGTTTAACCATTTGAACGTAAATTTTATATGCGTACATGTATATACTTATCATTAATACGACTGTTCAAAAAAAAACTTTTTGTAAGTAAATTACGTCCAATTTTTGAAAGTAGGTAAAACTTCTTTGAAATAGGGAATGTTTAAAAAAATGTTTTGTCGAGTTCTTTTAACCGATTGCGAAATAAAAACTTTAAAAAACAGTTTTAACGATTATCTCAAATTTTTCTATACGTTTTTTTTCTGCTTCTTGACAATTTGGTGCTCCTTGAATTTTTATTGTTATTATTTAATAATTATGAAAAGTTTCAAATGAAATTTGATAAATTTGTTGAAAAATTGCTAGAATAATCCCTAAAAAAATCTTTTTAAAAAATTGCTTTATTACATTTTAAAATTAACATGTACACCATTCTTGTGTTAACTTTTTTCAATAACATCAACTTAAATTAAAACTGCATTGAGAGGTGAAAAGGGTATACTAAATTTGTCATTATTTAAATTTAAAGATATTATTATTCGGATTCCTTATTAGCTTTATTTTTATTATTATTAATATTTTCATTTAGCTTTTGCTTTGACTATTTGAGAGCAAAAAAATTAGTCTTATTAATTAAGTGAGCTTTTGGAATTAAGGTTAACTTGCGTTAATATAAAACATTTGAAAATTTCATTGAATCTTTGTGCAAACGCGTAAACAGGTCAAAACCAAATTAACCCTTGTGGGTTTAAGCAAATAAAATTTATAGAAAAATTCAAGACGTCGTCGTGAAAAACGGGTTAATCGATCTTAATCCTAAAACTTTTTGCAGCCTCTCTTTTGGCAAGCAAAATCATCCTGTAAAATCGGACACAATTCCGAAAAACAATTTTTTTTTTTGCAATTGTACAAAAAACGCGTAAACAGGTCAAAACCAAATTAACCCTTGTGGGTTTAAGCAAATAAAATTTATAGAAAAATTCAAGACGTCGTCGTGAAAAACGGGTTAATCGATCTTAATCCTAAAACTTTTTGCAGCCTCTCTTTTGGCAAGCAAAATCATCCTGTAAAATCGGACACAATTCGGAAAAACAATTTTTTTTTTTGCAATTGTATAAAAATACAACAAATTTCGGTTGCTAAGAGGTACACTTGTGCACAATTTCAAGTCAATCGATCAAAACGTTTTGACTCATTATCAAAAACAATGAAAGAGTTTCATTGCGCCCTCGTGCCCAAACGGGTTAACCGAACTCAACAAAAATTTGTGCCAGTCTTTCTTTTCGACTGCAAAATCACCCTGTGAAATTGGATACAAATCGGAAACACTAAAATTTTTGGAAGCCCGCCAGGTCGAAATCGCTTAATTTATTCCAACACAATTTATACAACTAATTCCGGTTGCTAAGAGGAACATTTTTGCAAAATTTCAAGTCAATCGGTCAAACCGTTTTGACTCGAAATCCAAAAAACGAAAAAGCTTAAAATTTATAAAAATGTGGCATAGCCTATGTCACCCCCCGGGCTCTCAATATTATTCGTTTAAAATTTTGTGACAATCGGATCAGTGGTTTTCACGTGAATGCTGGACAAAAAGATGATTTGCACAGATGTACCTTTTAGCAACCGGAATTATTTGTATAAATTTGGTTGGAATAATTTAACCCATTCGGCCTGGCGGGCTTCCAAAAAATTTTGTGTTTCCGATTTGTGTCTAATTTTACAAGGTGATTTTGCAGTCGAAAAGAAAGACTGGCACAAATTTTTGTTGAGTTCGGTTAACCCATTTGGGCACGAGGGCGCAATGAAACTCTTTCAATGTTTTTGATAATGAGTCCAAACGTTTTGATCGATTGACTTGAAATTGTGCACAAGTGTACCTCTCAGCAACCGAAATTTGTTGTATAAATTTGGTTGGAATGAATTAACCCATTTCGGCCTGGCAGGCTTCCAAAAAAAATTGTGTTTCCGATTTGTGTCCAACTTTACAGGTTGATTTTGCTTTCCAAAAGAGAGGCTAGAAAAAGTTTTAGTTAAGTTCGATTAACCCGTTTTCCACGACGACGCCATGAAGTTTTCTACTTATTTGTTTTGCTTAAACGATTAAACGAATTTTATTGAAAATTTTGTATAAGCATTTTAATTATAAAAACCCACAGGGTTAATTTTGTTTTGACCTGATTACGCGTTTTGCACGAAAATTCAATGAAATTTTCAAATGTTTGGTATTAACGCAAGTTAACCTTTATTCCAAAAGCTCACTTAATTAATAAGACTAATTTTTTTGCTCTCCTTAAATAGTCTCAAATAGTGCGAAAACTAAATGAGATAATATTAATAATAATAAAATTACAGCTAAAAAAGAATCCGATTAATAATATCTTTAAATTTAAATAAACATAACATTGTATTTCCCTATCTTTTTTCGTAAATCCTTGTTTTTTTATCTACATTGCAGTTGTTGTTGATTTTTAAAAAAAGATTTCAGTATAAAATTGCAGTTTTCTTCAAATGAAATCTAAAAAGCAAAAAATTTTATTTCGTATATATTATGCTTAAATACATAATATTTTAAAACAGTTTTTTCAAAAAGGAAGCCTACATTTCTCTCATAAAATCATAAAAAAACGAGGAAGAGCGCAGTAGAACTTTCAGGTAGGTGCAAAACAAAATATAAGTTGAAAAGCAGGTTTTTAAACCTTTTCTAAACCATCGTAATTTTCGCTCTAACCATCCGACCTTATACTTCCTTATAATTTACTTTCTAAGTGTTAATTTTGACGAAAAGGGTACATGAATTAGCAGCAGTTTCTAGCCTTTTGTTATATATTAGATTAGAAGGAAAATAAATTCGTTATGACTTAACATTTAAGTTAACATTTTAAAATTGTTTTTTTTTTTTTTTTTAGTTTATGTCTGTTAATATATTGGAATAACATTAATATTAGAAATCATTTTTAAACATTTTGATTTCTTTTTTTTTCCTATTTTATCAAACACTAAAAATTATCAAAAAGAAAATTTTGCTATACCTCAACACTTAAGTTAACATTTTAAAATAGTTTTTTTTTTTTTTTTTGTGAAGTTTATGTCTGTTAATATATTAGAATAAAATTAATGTTAGAAATCATTTTTTAACATTTTGATTTCTTTTTTTTTCCTATTTTATCAAACACTAAAAATTATCGGAAAGAAATTTTATTATACCTCAACATTTAAGTTAGCATTTTAAAATTGTTTTTTTTTTTTTAAGTTTATGTGCGTTAATAACTAAAAAGTTAACTATAGAAATAGTATGTTACCATAAATAAAACATATACATAGAGTACTCATCTAGAACAAAAAATGTTAGTCAATTTTATTGATTTGAAATCACCCCAATACGGTATTTGAAATCACACCAATACGATATTTGAAATCACTGCATTATCGTAAAAAGATGACCTTATTTTTGGTATACACAGTAATCAAATTGAGATTATTGCTTTGCTTTATTTTTATTTTTCTTTTTATTTTGTTTGTTTGTCAATCGATGTATGTACAACTGTTTACATTTCCTTATCAAGTTGAACGATTTCTTTTTAAAAAATTTTATATAATATTTTTATTGTTGTTTTTTTTTTATTCAAGCACTAAATGCTAATCTACCAAAAATGTAAGAAATTTGAATGTATTTTTTGAAAATTTTTAAACTGTCTCGTCAGATGAAAAAAGTGTGTTTGCAGGCATTGTTTGAAATTTTAGAGCAGTGCAGATTTTTATTTAAAAAAGTATTCCACAGTTCTTAAAAGGTTAGCTTTCTTTAAGAAACAAAATTTAATTTAAAAAAAAACATTATTTACTTAAAAAATCAAAATAAAAATTTAAGGCAAAAATTAAAAAAGAAAAACAGGATTTATCTTTATGTAGCATTATTAATAGGCAGTTTCATTTGCGTATCGAAGCCAAACAATTTTTCAAAATGAATTTTAAAAGTGTTAGTGAATGGTCCGAAGATGAAAAAAACGTAGCAATAAATTTTCATTTTAATTCACCAAAAGGGTTATAAATTTTTGAGAAATGAAGTAAAGCTTAATTTGCCCCATTTTAGTTCCCTTAATAGATGGATCCCCTTAGTTAGTTAGTTAGAGTTAGGTATTATATTCTCAGAAAAAGATTTAATTGAAAGGTTGGCCGTATTGATATTCGATGAAATAGCCATTAGAAGGCTATACTACAATATTGCACTGGATGAAATTAGTGATTTTTCTGATTAAGGTTCCGGCAGAACAAAAGACATCGTAAAATACATACATATGTATATTTTATAATGTGTATTTACATACTTAAAGGGTTTTTTATGCCGAATGGAATATGAATTTTGAAAGCTTATTTATATACTTTTCCATAATATATTTTACTTGGCTTTTTCCCTTTTAGAATTCTAAATTAAATAATAAAACAAATTTTCAATAAAATAAACAAAAATTTATAATTATATTTTTTTAGTATATAGGTAGGTAGTTAAAAACCTAAAAATTATAAAAAAATTTTACATACCTATTTTAAACTAACAAAAATTTAAAATACATAGGTACATTAGAAGACAATTTATGGAATTATTTTTTAACGATTTGAAAGATTTGGAATAATGCAAGTAAAAAAATATAAAGAAATTTCATTCTTCTTTTTCTATCAACATTTTTTTATTTTATAATCAAAATATACACAAACTGCATACATACATGATACAGCGATTGATATGATATACATACAAAAAAAAAAAAAAAAACAAAAACGAGAAGAAATATATACAAATATAAACACATCGATTGACATACAAAAAAAAAAAATAAAAAAAAACTAAAAATTAAAATAAAAATAAACTAAAATACGATAAAGTTGATTTTAGGAAATAAAAAACTTGTCTAACTTTTTGTTCTACGTGAATACTCTGTGTATATAGTTACTTTATGATGTTACGGGTATAAATAACACTTAGCATAACATAGGACACGCTAATCAGCAGCAGCAGTTTGTCTTTTATTATATTTAGATTTATTCTGTATTTGCATTGACATGTATTGGCGGAACTAAAAGAATATGTATGAGTATATACATATGTACATATTATAATTATATAAACAAAATAAATAGTATAACCTAATATAATGAATACAACTAGATGTGCACTCCCATATAAAAATTTCGTTATTTTAAAAAAAAAACCCCAATGTAGGTTTGATGTTTTATTTTAAAAAATAAAAAAGCTTTTAAGAGAGTTAAACATATAAATATATCTCGTGACTGTCGATTAACAAATCAAAACAACGATCATTTTTAATAGTCTTATGTACGTTCATGCTGTTCTGTTAAACTTTTTTTTTTACCGAATGAATTTTAATACAGTTTTTACTTTCTCAAAGGTTTTTAATAAATGACGATTAACTACTTCACTAAAAGGTTTTTAAGATTGATTGCGTACTCGTATATCAGTAGTATGTATATGCCGGTTCAGCGGCGGAAGAGCTTTTTTAGAGCTTTTTTAATGCCGTTTCAGCGGCAGCAGGAGCTTTTTTCGGCAGTTTTCCTAAAGTTATGCAATAAAATTGTGATAAGTAAAAAGTTTTGTGCTTTTGAGTATTTTAAATTAAGCTTAGCGATTAGAATATCAGTTATGTTTAAATTTCAAATTAAAACAATAATAAGCTTAAACTAGTTTGAGTCTTTGAGTATTTTAAATTAAGCTTGGTTGTTAGGATATCAGTTATGTTTAAATTTCAAATTAAAACAATAATAAGCTTAAGCTAGTTTGAGTCTTTGAGTATTATAAATTAAACTTCGCGGTTAGGATATCAGATATGTTTATATTTAAAATTAAAACAGTAATAAGCTTAAGATATTGTGCTTACTGTTCTTAATTAAATATGAAAAGTTTTTAAAGTTTGGTTTAAATACAAAGTTAATATTATAAAAGTTTAAGCTTGATTTAATATTTCTATGAAAATTAAAAAAAGTTTTATAAAGTAACAAAAATAAGCTTAAGCTATTGAGCTGAATATTTTTAATTAGATATGAAAAGTTTTTTAAATATCAGTTATGTTTAGATTTCAAATTAAAACAGTAACAAGCTTAAGATATTGTGCTTACTGTTCTTAATTAAATATGAAAAGTTTTTTAAATTTGGTTTATACTTAATATTATCAAAGTTTAAGCTTGATTTAATATTTACGTGAAAAATTTAAAAAATTTAAAGCTGATAAAGCTCGTTCATTATGTTTCAAAAATTAAGCTCCCAACTGCCATTTTAAATTTGAAAAGCTTAAAAAATCGATGAAAATTTTTTGTTTGAATATTAACTTAACTGCAAAAGTTTTGAAAAAAATGAAACAAATAAACGTTTGAAATTATATTGTTAATAATATAAAGGCGTGATCATGAATCCTCCTCATCCTCCTTGGCACTACGGCCCATAGTGAGTCTTCGCCTCCCTAATTATCTGCTTCCAATTATTTCTGTTTACGGCATTCGTTCTCCAATTGTGTATTTGTAGCTCGTTTACAATTTCACGAAAATTATCTTTCCATCTAACTCTTGGTCTGCCAACTGGTCTTTTTCCAACTGGATTACCATAGAAGATTCTGGATACGGACCTGTCGTTTGGCATTCTGGAAATATGACCTGCCCATCTTAATTTTTGTATTTTAATATACGAACTTAATTGTAAATCTTTAAATTGTTGTATGCATTCTTCATTCGTTCGAAGTCGAAGCGATCCTTCTGACGTTCTGACAGGACCCAGAATTCTTCGGAGAATCTTGCGCTCAAAAATGTCTAATTTTTCTTCTTCATTTTTTCTAAGGCTCCAAGTTTCACATCCATACGATACCACTGGTCTTATCAAAGTTTTATACAGTTTTATTTTTGTTTTCCTTGTGATATAGTTTGATTTAAAGATGTTTAGCATGGAGAAATAACATTTATTTCCAGATTTCAGTCTTTCGTTTATTTCTGCATTATTTGAGCCTTCTATGTCAACTACTGATCCTAAATATTTGAAATCTTTAACACTTTCAAATTCCTTGTGTATGTGGTTGATTTCTTGCTGTTATTTGGGTTTTAAGGTACTTTGTTTTCTCTGCATTGACTTTCAAACCAAATTGGGCAGCTTTTTCTTGTAATTTTATAAAGTTTTCTTTTACAACATTTATGTTTCTGCCTATCAGGTCGAGGTCATCAGCGTAGCCTAGAATTTGTGATGATTTACACCAAATTTTGTTTCAATCTCTGATGCACGGATAATTTTTTCAAGTGCCAGATTAAATAACATTGGCGCTAGCCGATCTCCCTGTCTCACTCCTGTTTTTGTTTCAAACGGTTCAGAGAGGTCACCTTGAATGCGGACACAATTTTTACTGTTTTCAGTGGTCATTTTTGCCAGGTTGACCAGTTTCTTTGGGATTCCCAGTTCCACCATTGCGTTCCATAGGGGACCTCTTTGTATGCTGTCGTACGCTTTCATAAAATCTACAAAGACGTGATGAGTGGGGATGGAAAATTCTCTACATTTTTCCATTATTTGTCTGAGACTAAAGATTTGATCAGTTGTAGAGCGACCAGCTACAAATCCGCTTTGATATTCGCCAATTATATCTTTATAATAGCATTCCATTTTTGTGCATAAAATGCCAGCCAGTATTTTGTATACGCTGTTTAATAGTGATATTCCCCTGTAGTTATTGCATACCATTTTATCACCCTTTTTGTGTAAAGGCACTATGACGCCTACTGTCCAATCATCCGGTATCCTTTCCTGCCTCCATATCATTAATATTAAATGATGAATACGTCGGGCCATTCCCGCACCTCCACCTTTAATCATTTCTGATACAATACCATCTTTACCGGGTGTTTTATTGTTTTTCAATAAATTAATTTCTTTTTCTACTTCACCTAAAGTAGGTTCGTTAATATACGGTTCAGCCGTAAGAAAAACCTGATTGGTACATATATCGGTGTTACGCTCATTTAATAAATCGTCAAAATATGCTGCCCATCTTTTCAGAATTTCATTTTTTCCCTGTAGAATATCCCCATTTTCGCTTTTGCAACATATAAGTCTTGGCTGGAAGCCTTTCTTTACTTTGTTGACTTTCTTATAAAATTTCCTGCATGCGTTGAGCTCATTTGATTGTTCGATTTGTTGCATTTTTCTATCAAAGCATTCTCTTTTTTTTTTTCTATTTATCTTTGTAGATATTTGTCTTTTTTGCTTGTATATTCTATTGTTCGTTCTTGTATTGCATTGTAGCATTTTTTCCCTAGCGGTATTTTTTCCTTGTAGAGCGGCTTCACATTTGTTGTCCCACCAGTCATCACTACTTCTTGCTCTACGTGCTTGTCCGAGAATTGTTTGACCAGCACTAGACAAAGTTTCCTTGATAGTACTCCACTCTTCTTCAATGTTTTCTACCGCTCTTATTTCATTTAATTTATTACTTACGTGACTTTCGAAATTTTCCTTAGTAGTAATGTTATTCGATTTTTCAACATTCCATTTTACCGTTCTGTTACCTCTTTCATTTTTGATATTGGCAATACGCGCTCTGTACTTTGCCTTTACCAGAAAGTGATCTGAGTCCGATGCTGCGCCCTTAAACGTTCATATTACCAAAGTGCCTACCATCAATTAGAATATGGTCTATTTGGGATGTATATCTTCCACCCGGAGCTAGCCAAGTAGCTTTATGTATATTTTTGTGCTCAAAGCACGTACTGCTCACTACCATATTTCTCGTTTGTGCAAAATCTATAACTCTGCATCCGTTATTGTTACTAATAATAGGCTGTGTTTCCCAATTGTTGGTTTATATACTTCTTCCCTGCCAATCTGAGCGTTAAGGTCACCTAGTATAATTTTAATGTCATTTTTAGGTAATTTGTCTATTACATTATTTAATTGATTGTATAATATATCCTTTTCTTCATCATCCTTCTCCTCTGTTGGGGCGTGTACACATACAAAGGATATATTAAAAAATTTCCCCCTGATTCTTATGCTACATAATTTCATGCTTATTAGTTCATATGAGATAACATCTACTTTTTTGTTAACTATAAATGCAGTTCCGAATAACCGCTTTCCGTCTTGATTACCGCTAGAGTATATCGTAAATGATTCTGAGTTAAATACTTCATTACCATTCCATTTTGTTTCTTGAACTGCTAAAATATCGATTTTGTATTTAGAGCACTCTTGTATCAAACTTTTTAGGGCACCTGCTTTGTATAATGTGCGCTGATTCCAAGTTCCGATGTTCAGATCATAGTCCTTATTTCTTGCTTTAGGTCGTTTACCATAGTTTCCATCTTTAATCCGAGGTATTTTGTAGGGTTTCGTAACAAACTTGTGTTTTGCGGGATGGGGATGTTAACCCCAAGCCCAACCCCCATCTTTGGAGGGCCATGATGATACATCTGGGTATTTAGTCCACTGTGTTGTTCTCTATGGTTATACCGCCAATACTCGGTCGCCATTGCCTCATTTGTTTTAAAAGGGTTTCACCGTGTGAAAGTTGAGGTTGACACTTGGCTGAGCTAGGCTATATATTCGCATCTCAAGCCCTTGGAACGCCAATGTGATCATGAATACAAATTGAGAACGTGATCAAGTTCAAGTTAAACAAAAAAAAAAAAATAAATAAAACTTGGTTTTAAAAAGTTGTTTTTAATATTAAATAACAGCATAGCATGTTTTACTAAAGGTTAATAAATTATTATTCATTAAATAATATCTTTTTTATTTATCTATGAATCATGGTTTTTATCAAAACCAAGCCACCTAACCAAAACTTGATTTCCTTTTTTTCTTATTATTTTTTCTACAAGGTAAACATTAGGAAATTTAACAGATGTAAGTTCAGGTTCGTAAAAACTGCCTTTAATTTGTTGTTGTGTGTAATCAAGTAAATTGTATGTTATTGATTCAGTTTCTTATCAGACACAGACCAAAAATGATTAATCCATTTACAATGATGATAGCGGGACCATCTGGATGTGGGAAAACAACATTTGTGTGTAATTTAATTGAAAATATTGATAGATTGATTTCTCCGAAAATTGAAACAATAAAATGGTGTAACCCAGAAATTTCTGCTATTCCAAAAAATCTAACTTTTTCTTATATAGACTTTTATACCAGTATCCCAAAAGAATTTAGTGGTAATGAAAATAAACCTACGTTAATTGTTCTAGATGACTTAATGTTAGATTCTGCAAATAAAGAGGTATGTGAGCTATTTACTAAAGGTTCACACCATCGTTATTTATCTATTATATTGTTAACACAAAACGTTTTTCATCAAGGAAAATTTTCAAGAGATATTTCATTAAATTGTAAATATTTAGTGCTTTTCAAAAATCCTCGAGACAAATCGCAAATTTTTCCTCTTGCTAGGCAACTATATCCAGAAAATATAAAGGGTTGAGAGTATATAATGAGTCAGCATCAAAACCTCATGGTTATATTGTGTTGGATTTAACACAAGACATTAACGATTTATTTCGTATTAGAACTAATATTTTTTCCAAAGAATATTGTATATGTTTCTGTGATACGGGTGATTTGAATAACAACTGTCAAAAGTATGAAACGATTGAAGAAAAACCAACATATATTACATGTACTAGGAAAGTGCAACAACAAGATATTTCGTAAAAATATTCTTAAATATTGTGATGATAATATTATAAAAACTATTGCTGAAATTGCAATCAATATATTAAATGGTAATAATAAAATATCATCGGCACACAAAGCAAAATTAAAAAAACATAAAAAACAATTAAGATTTCTAGCCTGTGCTAAGAAAAGTATAAAAGCCAAAAGAAAAATATTAGTTCAACATGGTGAGTTTTTACCAACTCAAATCGGAACTATATTATCTGGTGTAATAGGGAAATTACTCAGTAAGACATAATGCAGCGAATGATTGTTATGTCACCAGAAATATTTTCAAAATTAAGTAAATTATTTCAAGATGATAAAAACTTGGATTTATTAGATCAAAAAATGAAAAAAGTTTTATATGATAAAAACTTAAAACCATTGCAAAAATGGTACTTATATCGTCAAAATCCCCTCAAATATGGAATTAACAAAAGACACGCAAAAAAATTTCCAGAAAAGGCTAATAATACTACATTTGATACAGGCACTCAAACAAAATTCTTTTCTAAACGAAATGCATATACAGAAACTGAATTATCTAAATACAAATCAACACAGACTAATTTTGTACCATTAGTTACTGATGAAGTGTTTGAATATGATCCTAAAAAAGAGTATTCAGATATGGATATCGATTTAGATGATGAAAATTCATTTAGAAAATTAGCTCAAACTGAAATGTTGAAAGACGAAAAACTAGTACAAAGACCATCACTAAGTTCTGATTATCGAATGTTTGAAACACCAAGTGGTGATGTAATTACCGTTGCTGTACCATCTCTTGAAAAAAAAGACACTAAGATCGGCCGGTAGTTCAATTTCCTCAACTATACTTTCACAGTTTCCTGAAACAAAAAAACGAAAATTAAAACCTTTACTAAGAAGTCCAAAACAAAGAACTTCATCAACACCGGAATGGACAACATATAAATAGTGCAACATTTTATGTCTTAAAAGAAGTTAACAAAGATGGATAGGCAAGATGACTTCTATGTAACATTGTTTAGTAATGATAATTTAAAACTGTTTCCTGAAAATACTTTAGCTTCATTCGAAAATAAATTGTCTATTCACTTTGATTTAAGAAACGGAAACTGGAAAGTAGGTCTTTCAGAAGTTTATCTGAACGATTTCCTACAAACGGAAAAATTTAACAAGGAGAATTGTGCTCTTATAAATATTGCGGAGTATAATGTTTATGTAAGAAACACTGAAAAACCTCTTGAAAAAATTAAAGTAACCAAATCTATAGGTTAAACATATTATTTATATGACGATTCGGAATTACATTTGGATGATTGGAAATCTAATTTTTTGCCAACACTTATTAAAAATATAACTCCTAATCCGGGATTTACTCGAAACCAAGTTTTCAAAGAATTTTTTAATGAAGTTTTGACATATATCACTAATACTAAAAATTATGATAATGTAACTTTTCAAAAAGTAGCAGATCAAAACAAAAAAGGTTTAATTCGAATATCACAGACTTTTGATGAAGACAGCTTCTTTATAAAAGTTAACCACAGTTATAATGTAAAAACATTGCTAAATGAATTATTTCGACAGAAACAAAATATAAAAAATTTCAAAACAAAATTACCTGAACTATTTAAATTAGCTATTGCTAATAATAAAGATGAAATTAATGGAATGGTGATGATATATTCAGATATAGTTCAATCTTCTGTTTTTGGAAGTAGCAAAGTACGTGCATTAAGAGCTATCAACGTAGAAAATTGCAGAATACCTACAAATATTGAATTTGAAAATGTCCAATACATACATATAGAAAACAATTGATTTGAAACGATAGCGATTAAAATTTGCAACCAATACGGCGATGGAATAAATTTTGTTTCCAGTTACTATCCAACAAAAATTGTACTGCACTTTAAAAAGCAATGATTGCTTAAAAACAATATAAATACTACTACTCAAATATGATATCATATCAAACATGGAAAGAGCTTACGTGAGATATTATTCCTCTCAAGTAGGTGAAGGAATCAACGATATTGGACCTCTATTACAATTTTATCCAGCTATTCAAAGAGGTCGTGGTTTTGGAAATATATTCGGAAGCTTAATTCGTTACTTAAAGCCAGTTTTTACATCAGGTTGGAACTTAATTGAAACAGAGGCTCTGAACACAAGTAAAAATATTTTGAATGATATAGCATCTGGTGCAAACATAAAAGAAACTGTAATTGATCAAAGTAAAGGTGGCATGAAAAATCTAAGAAAATCAGTAGTTAATAAACTGCATTCGATGTATGGTGGAAGGCGAAAAGCCATAAAAAGACGAAGCAGTATAGAACGACGAGCAGTTTCTAAAAAGACACATTTAAAGTCGAAGCGACGAAAAAAGCAAATTAAAACCTCTGATATATTCAATTAAATATGGAGTGTATGAAATCTGAACTTGATCTTTTTGCATAATTACCAGTACAAACAAGTATATTGCGTTCAGAAAAGGTAGCATACAATCCTTTAGCTTCTTTAGAAGCATCACCATCAACTATTGAATTTGTTTCGCTTGGAAATGGAGATACATATCGAGATTTATCGTCAACCTACATCAAATTTAAAATTCAAATATTAAAAAAAGATGGATCAGTTTGGAGTGCAAATGATAAAGTAGGAACCGGAGCTGATGCAAAAGCAGCCTCGCAGCACAGTGTTGTAAATAATTTATTACACTCTTTAATTAAACAATGTAATGTAACTCTAAATGGAAAAAACATCACTCCTTCAGACTCATTATACCATTATAAAGCATACTTAACTACTTTACTAAATTATGGTACAGATTCCAGTCAAACACATCTGGAAGCATCTGGTTGGGAATTGGATAAACCAAATGTAAATGATTTTAACAATTCTGGTTCTAAATCAAGGCAAAAATTATACAATAATTCTACAATAGTAGAATTAATGGGAAAATTACATGTAGCTTTTTTCAACACTTCCAAATTACTTTTAAATAACGTTGACATTCGAATTGCTTTGGCATTAGAAAAGCAAGATTTTTTCTATTTTTCAATGATTCAGACGAAAGCTATTTAAAAATTCTTGAAGCTACATTATACATGAAACATTTAACAATTAATCCTAGCATATTAATAGCACATAATACTGTTTTGGAAAAGGCTAACGCAAAATATTTTTATACGAGAAGTGAAATCAAAACATTCACAATTCCAGCTAACACATCCAACATATCATATGTGAATGGAGTGCCTACACCAAACTCTGCAATTGAAACCAGTTTTACATCGAATATCAATTGCGATTCTCGTGCATATTTAACATTATTTAGCGGAACAGGTATACATCATTCTGATAAAGGCCATCAAATTTCAAAAGAACTATTTTCAAAAGGTTATACAATACTAGCTTTTGATTTATCACCAGATGGTTCTGGAACTGATACATGTCAAAGTTTATTAAACCAGGGAGTAGTAAAGATTGAAGCAAGACTCAGTTCTCCATTAACTTCAACATTAACATGTATTGTGTTTGCAGAATTCAATGCCAGTATCGAAATTGATAAAAATCGCAACGTCTACGTAAACATATAAAAGGAAGCATAGTGGAGCATCTCTATTCATTTGAAAATGGCATACGCTCTAGTAGATTTATCATTCTGTACGGATGATAACAATACAATATTTCCTAAAAACCTTTCTGTGGCTGGAATAAAAGAAAAATGTAAAACTATTGTAAAGGAATTAAAGTATAAATTCCCAACCAAAGATTTAAAAAGAACGGACATCAAGAATTACTCTTTTGGACATATGGACAATGAAAAAACAACTAATAATTTAATAAATTTGCTTGAAAAATTCGATATAGTGTTCACAAATGGTAAACTTAGAGTTGAATTTTTAACGGCATACATAAGTGGAAATACTCAGCTAATTGATATTTCCCGTTTACAAAAAAATGAATACACTTCAGATAACGAAAGCGCTGAAATGTAATAGTGTCACAAGTAAATTGTTTAATGCTGTTTTTGCTCTTGATCAAATACCGAAAAATATTTCAAAACCTGGTATTTTAGTAATAAACACCGACACTTCTACCGAAAAAGGAACACATTGGTTAGCAATTTTCTCGCCAGTTCAAGGCTGTATAGAATATTTTGATTCATTTGGAAATCCACCATTCCACAATGAGATTGTGAAATTTCTACAAAATCAATCAAAATGTTTTATTTTCAACAATAAGCGTTTACAAAGTGACCTTACATCAGTCTGTGGACAATATTGTTGTGTATATTTATGGATGCGATGTAAGCGCGAGAGCATGAAAAATTTTATTAATTTATTCAACGCAATGTCATCCCCACCCAAAAACGATAAAAAAATACAAATAATGTTTCGGAAAATTTTCAAAAAATGTTTACGATAAAAACTATAAATAGAAAACTTTCGAGTTATAAAACTTTAACAACTTAAAAAAACATGGAGCCAACATCAAATGCTGAAGTATTTATCGAAAAACAAATAAACAACGATAACGACAAAGCGCAACAAAAAAATCTTTTATTAAGCTATATTTACTATTTGGATAAAAAACAAACAATAAAAATACAAATTGGATTTAATGTTGAAAATTTAGCTGCAACAATAATTTTTCAGCGTCATCGCAAAGTCATTAGCGAGATGAATTATTTGCAGTGGCATTCTTTTTATGTAGATTTTACAAACATTCAACCTAAAATAAATTGAAATAAATTTCCACTGAAATTAAATCATACAGAACAAACTAAAAAACTAACATTGTTACTAGATGAGTACACCCGCTTTTGCCTTATGTTGGACTTTATACAAGCAGTGATGTCATATAACAATGGAGCTGAATTAAATGTGCGGGAATATGTATTCAAGTATTTCGACAGATGTATTGAAAGGAATAAACTGAAATTGGAACAAGAAGATTTTTATATTCCTATGAATTTACATATAGCTCAGTGTAATTATTCTAGACTATTTTATGATGACCATTGTTTATGTCTGAAAAAATATATTGTGCAACAATAAATAAAACGAATATTTTTTAAAGCCAATTATTATTATTTTCTTTTATTAAATGCATGTACAAGTTTGTACAATTTTTTACAGCACATCTTTGCAACAAATTTTCTGTATTATGATGGTGAGGGCAAATGGTGATGTAATTCTTTAGTTTCTGTAGAGATGGAATTTTGTGATCTAAATTGATAACTTTTACTGAATTTGAAATAAAAGTGTCTAAAAATTGCTTTTTTTTAAGACCTTTATACAACTTTATACAACTAGATCAAATATAGTTGTTAAATGTTCCTCAAAGACATTTTTAACTTTTAAATACTCTATAAAGCCATCATTCCAATCCATGTTATTAATGTTCTTTTTGTTGTACTCATTTTGTCGTTTAACATCACTATTTAACTCTTCAAATGAGTACGGTGCTTTAAATATAAAAAACACTGGTATTAGAGAACCATCAGCTATCAAAGAAAATTCTTTCAAAAAATATTGTTTGTTATTTCCAATAACAAATTGTAAATCAACTATAGCTTTTCTGCTACCACTGTTGTTGTTGTTGCAATTCATTTTGTTCTTTATTATAATAAAAAAAAAAATTAATAACCTAGCCTTTTATTTATAACTCTGATTTCATAAAAAAAAAAGTGGGGATACCTAGATATACTATAGAGCAGTAAATTTTTAAAACTATTAACGGACCTTCACAGACCGTTTTTGGACTTTCACAGACCGTTTCGGACCTTCACAGACCGTTTTCGGACCATCACAGACCGTTTTTGGACCTTCACAGACCGTTTCGGACCTTCACAGACCGTTTTCGGACCTTCACAGACCGTTTTCGGACCTTCACAGACCGTTTTCGGACCTTCACAGACCGTCTTTGGACCTTCACAGACCGTTTTCAGACCTTCTTAGACCGTTTTCGGACTTTCACAGACCGTTTCGGACTTTCACAGACCATTTGCGGACCTTCACAGACCGAAACTAGTCTTGAATACAGGCCCCTCGCGCCAAGGGGCCCCCTCAGCACCAACATAAGTATCTGAAAAAAAAAAAAAAATTTTCCTTTCCTTTCAAAATAAATAAAAAAAAAAAATAAATTCTTTAATATTAAACTTTATTTATTTAAAAAATTTTTCCTGCGATTCGATATCAATCGATGGAATTAATTGAAATAACGCCATATTTTTTTTTTTGTCTTTATCCCGTCTCAAAAATTTAAAATAAAACTGCGCTCTATTCAATTCCTCTAATTCCGGTTCGTTTGACAGAACGGGGAGAAATTTTCGGATTTTTGGCTTTTTAAGTTCCAGCAGGTGCGCTCGTAAAAAAGGCGCACGCGCGCACGTACAAAGGGCGGCCGCGCGCACGTACAAGGGGTCGCCGTCGTCCGGGAAAATCCGAACCACTAAAATCAACTACCTTAAATTACACCATAAAAAAAAAAATCAGAAATGAGAGTATCAATATAGAAGCATAAAGAAGAACAAGAATTGTGAAATTACATATATATCAATGCGATTATTACTTTCCTTTCAAAATAAATAAAAAAAAAAAAAAAAAAAAAAAAAACAAATTAAATTCTTTAATATTAAACTTTATTTATTTCAAAAATTTTTCCTGCGATTCGATATCAATCGATGGAATTAATTGAAATAACGCCATATTTTTCTTGTTTTTATCCCGTCCCAAAAATTTTAAATAAAACTGCGCTCTATTCAATTCCTCTAATTCCGGTTCGTTTGTAACTTTTTTTGAAAACCTGTCCGGCATGAAAAATATAATTTTTTCATTGGTTATCATATCTTCTACCTCACAAAGCACCACCGTTTGGCCTCTTTTCGTCTCTAGAAAGCGCCAGGAAAGCACCTCGTATATTTTATTTTTGTGTAAAATATCAATATTATATTATCACTCGATATTTTTCACTCGAACCCACTCCCAATTCCATTAAACTTTTTAAAAAACCAGCCTAATTATTGAAAATAGAAAAATAAAAATATAAAACAAAAAAAAAACCAATATCTTACCATATTGTTTGTTTTATTTAGTAATATGTATTATGTACTCTTAATAAAGTAAATAATTTTTAATAATAGTAAAGAAAAATTGTTGTTCTTATATATGAAAAACTTTATATATGACTTCCCCACTCATATAACAAATAAAATAAAAACCAACTAACTAACTCATTATGCAATTATTTTTTTTTTTTTCTCTTGTTTTTTAAAGTTAAAATTCTAATGCGATACAACATTGTTGCAGTATTTGAAAAATATCATATAAATTAAAAAGTTGTGAAGGCTGCTGCAGCTGCGCGGTGCCAAAAAAATATTTTAATAGATTTATTTGATTTTATGATTAGAATAGTAATGTGGGCGGCGGCGCGCCTTTCTAAAAAAGTTAATATGCTAATAAGATGCAACATTGTTGCAGTATTTGAAAAATATAATATAAATTAAAAAGTTGTCCAGGTGTTAAAAGTTGGATTTATGCAGTTTTTTTTTTTTTTTTCTTTTGTTTTTTAAAGTTAAAATTCTAATACGATACAACATTGTTGCAGTATTTTGAAAAATATCAATCAAATTAAAATGTTGTGAAGGCTGCTGCAGCTGTGGTTTTTAAAAGTATATATATATGATCTTATGTTATAATCCATTTTAGTTACCAAATAATTATTACTTAAATTAAAACAAAAAAAAAAAAAAAAAAAACAACTCAAAATGAGTTCAGCAAATAAAAAATCAAATCGGAATGCAATGAGTGGAAAAAAATTTTCACAAGGCCGGACAATCTTAAAAGCCATAAATGTTCAATTAATGTACAATTAAAACATAAATGTGATTTATGCCGAAAAACATTTGGCAGAAAAAAAAATTTATTGGAACATTTAAAAAACCACAGAGAAGGTTATGAAAATACAAAATTTAGCAAGAAATGCAAAACAGCCATCTCAAATAATTTGTGGAATTACCACATTCGGACAAATGAACATAAGAAAAATGCAGCAGAAGTCATTAAAACTAATGTTAGGTGTATTAATGAATGTTTTCAAAATAGACTAGAAACATTTATTAGAGATAATGATGATGAAGGCGTATTAAACCCATCACACTTTTTAGAAAAGGCTCAAACCGATATTATTGAATTTTTGAGGCAATCACTAAAAAAGCACAATGTCATTAAGGCGAATCTGGAACTTTTCGGTGAATATATAAAACCAACAGAAGAAGAGTTTGAAAATATATCAATCAAATCTTTTCAAACTCGAATGTTAAGCATAAAACACAGGCAGACGATCTTAATGATTTTTTTGAAAATGCTAAAGACGTTATTCAACAACAAGCAGAAGACTTCCAAGAAAAGGATAGTGGCTGGGCGTTAATTAGGATTTTACACGTGGAAATAAATATCAATAAATATGAACCAATCCACGTTTCTAGTTATATTAAGTTACCAAAAAACATAGAAGATAAAAAAGCCTGCATTAATATCCACAATAATGATAACTTCTGTTTTAAGTGGAGTTTAGTATCAGCCTTACAAACTTGCGCTGAAAGTGCAAAACGAACATCTTCATACAAAATTAGTGACACTTCTCAACCCACAGTCAAGCTTGAGTTTGGCGATGTTTTACAACTTAATTTTGGCAATATGCAATTTCCAACTAAATTGTCTGAACTAAATTTATTCGAAGAACTTAATAATGAAATAAGCATAAATTTGTTTGGATTGGAAGTCATTAATAAGAAATATGAGGTTGTAGGGCCATTTTATTTGACAAAATGTGAAAAAAAGTTTCATGTCAATTTATTGCTTTTGGAAAGGGATGAAAAATTTCATTTTGTTTACATAAAACATTTATCAAGATTAATAAGTAGGTCTGTAACAAGGAATACTCATCAAATTTTTATTTGTAATATGTGCTTGCAACATTTTCATACATTAGAACAACGTGACTTACACAAACGCGAATGCAATAAAGTAGTTACAAAGCTTCCGTCTGTTGAAAAAAATACACTGGAGTTTAAGAATTATCAACAACAATTTAAAACACCTTTTGTTATTTATGCCGATGCTGAGAGTATTTTACAACCTATTGCAACATGCAATTCTGATTCCACGATGTCTTCAACAACAAACATTCATCAAAATGTTCCAGTAGCTTTCTCTTACTACATTAAATGTTCTTTTGATGATGGTCTAAGCTGTTTCAAAGAATTTGTTGGAGCTAACTGTGCTAAGGAATTTATCCAATCATTGGCAGAAACATGCAGTGAATTATATTCAACCTTCTTTATGAGTTCAAAACCGATGAATCCGCTAACACTGGATGAGCAGCTACAACAATTGGTTCAAGAAACGTGTCACATATGTGGTAAGCATTTAGATTTTAATAATAGAATTAGAGACCATTGCCACTTTACTGGTAATTATAGAGGTCCTGCTCATTCTTATTGCAACTTATTGTATAGACGATCAAATTTTTTTCCAATATTTTTCCACAATTTTTCCGGCTATGATTGTCATCTTTTATTTAAAGAACTAAACGAAGTGAATGGACATATTGGTGTCATTCCTTTGAATAAAGAACGTTATATTTCATTATCTAAAAAAATTACAATAGATAATAATCATTCATTTTATTTACGTTTTCTCGACAGCTTCAGATTTATGGCTTCTAGCCTTGATTCATTGTGTAAAAATTTAAATGAAAACGATTTGATTCATATAAAAAAAGAATTCAATAATAATGAAAAATTTAAACTTATAACTCGAAAGGGAGTTTTTCCCTATGAGTATTTAAATTCCATTGAACAACTTGACGAAACATGTTTACCGTCGCAAGACAATTTTACCAATCAAATGACAAACACACCATGTTCCGATGAAGACTACATTCATGCAGTTAATGTATGGAATACATTTAAATGACAAAATTTATGGGACTATCTTAAACTTTACCTTAAAACAGATGTACTTATTTTGACTGATGTTTTTGAAAATTTTCGAAAAATATGCTCCAAAATCTATTCTTTAGATCCTGCAAATTTTTACACTACACCAGGTTTATCATGGGCGGCTATGTTAAAATACACTGATATAAAATGAGAGTTGTTAACTGATGTTGATATGTATAATTTTTTTAAAAAAGGGATACGTGGTGGAATTAGTCAGTGCTCACTTAGACATTCAGTGGCAAATAATAAATTTATGGGGGAATCTTATAAAAAAAACGAACCTTCCAAATATATAGTATATGAAGATGCCAACAATTTATATGGATGGGCAATGATCCAATATTTACCTCATAAAGATTTTCAGTGGGTTGATACTCCTGAAAATATTGATGTGCTTTCAGTTGCCGATGATTCACAAACTGGTTACGTTTTAGAAGTGGATTTAGATTACCCTCAACATTTACATGATTTGCACAATGATTTTCCTTTTTGTGATGAAAACAAAGTTCCACCGAAAGGTAAAATTCCTAAACTGTTAGTTGACTTAACAAACAAACGCAAATATATCATCCATTATCGAAACTTAAAACAATGTCTTCGAAACGGCTTGATTCTCAAAAAAATTTATAGAGTACTAAAGTTTACACAAAGCAATTGGTTAAAAAAATATATTGATTTAAACAATGCACACAGGTCAATGGCTAAAAATGCTTTTGAAAAAGATTATTTTAAATTAATGAATAATGCTGTTTTTGGTAAAACAATGGAAAATGTAGATAAAAGAAAAAATGTCAAAATAGCTACATCTTGGGAAAGTCAAGGAAGACATTTAGGCGCTCGAGCGTTAATAGCAAAACCAAATTATCATAGTCACTCTAGATTTACTGAAAACTTGATAGCCATTCAGCTTAATCATACAAATATATGTTATAACAAACCTATATATTTGGGATTTACGGTACTCGAACAATCTAAAATTCTTATGTATGATTTTCATTATGATTATATTAAACCTAAATATGGTAGTAAGGTTTTTTTAAATTATACAGACACTGACAGTTTCATTTATACTATACAGACAGATGATTTTTACGCTGACATATTTAATGAAATATCAAAACGTTTTGATACATCATCACAAGTTCATTAGATAATAAAAGGTATGTAACTGAAGATAACATAAAACATATGCTATGGGGCATATATATATTAACTTTGTATATTAACTTTGTACTTAAACCAAAACTATAAAAACTTTTCATATCTAATCAAGAATATTCAACTCAAAACCTATAAAACTTTTTTTCTATTTTCACAGAAATAATAAATCAAGCTTAAAATTTTGAAAACGTGATCAAGTTTAAGTTAAAAAAAAATTAACAATATAATTTTAAAGGTTTAATTGTTCATTTTTTTCAAAACTTTTGCAGTTAAGTTAATAATCATAATCATAACGGACGAGTTTTATCAGCTTTGAATTTTAAATCAAGCTTAAACATTAAATCAAGCTTAAACTTTGATAATATTAAGTACAAGCGAAATTTGAAAAACTTTTCATATCTAATTAAAAATATTCAGCTCAATAGCTTAAGCTTATTTTTTTTTAATTTATAAAACTTTTTTTTAATTTTCACGGAAATATTAAATCAAGCTTAAACTTTGATAATATTAACTTTGTATTTAAACCAAGCTTTAAAACTTTTCATATTTCATTAAGAACAATAAGCACAATATCTTAATTTGAAATTTAAACATAACTGATATCCTAACAACCAAGCTCGATTTAAAATACTCCAAGACTCAAACTAGTTTAAGCTTATTATTGTTTTAATTTGAAATTTAAACATAACTAATATTCTAACCGCTAAGCTTAATTTAAAATACTCAAAAGCACAAAACTTTTTACTTATCACAATTTTATTGCATAACTTTAGGAGAACTACCGAAAAAAGCTCCTGCTGCCGCTGAAACGGCATTAAAAAAGCTCTAAAAAAGCTCCTCCGCCGCTGAACCGGCATATACATACTACTTATATCAGTTTTATAATTTATTGGAATATGCGAAAAAAAAAAATTTAAGAAAAAGAAAATCTCAAAATTAATACTAAGTAAGTAAAGTATAAGTTAGTATAAAGTCGGATGGTTAGAGCGAGAATTACGAATTGTATAGGGTTTAATAAGATCAGTTTTTATTGAGATATGTGTTTGAAAATGCGAATAAATTTATAAAATATTATTTTTTTCGCTTAGGATTTTTATTTATTCTTATTGATTCAGAATTCAAAAAATTATATTTTTAAACTTATACATGTCGTACGACAGGGTTTCTCCATAGTCGTAATATAAAAACAGAAGAAAAAAACTTAGTTTCTTTTCTTGTTTTTATCCATCTATTATTGGATTATGACATAATGATGCTTCTTATAATCTCAAAATAATGAAAAATTGTTCAATTCGTAAATTTGTTTTCTTAAGATCTTATTCAGGTACTTGTAAATTGGTAATGAATTTAGTTATAATAACAACTTCATGGTGAATATATTTATAGTAAAAAAATGTATGTACAAGTACGAAGGTAAATAAATTAAAAAATAGTATACATAGGTACAAAACAATATTATAAATATAGTTTGCTTTTTCATTTAGTTTATTTTAACTAGTTAAATTTATAAGTATATCAATTCAATCAATAAGTCAAATAACACGTAAAATTATTAATATTTGTTAAAATTTTACAAGTTTAGAAATAAATGGCTTTCGGTTTTGAAAATAAATATTGCACGGGAATAAAAAATTATTAGATTTCGTAATTCTCGCTCTAACCATTAGACCTTATACTTACATATACTTTACTTGCTTTTGACAAAAAGGGCACATGAATTAGCAGCAGTTTCAAGCATTTTGTTATATATTAGATTAGAAGGAATAGAAATTTGTTATAACTTAACATTTAAGTTAACATTCTAAAATAGTGTTTTTATACCCGTATGACTATATAGTCCAAGGGTATAATAAATTTGCCATTACGTTTGTGACGCAGAGAAGGAGGGGAGAGGGGGGGGGGGTGGTAGATATAGACTCAAGTGTATGGATCGGATCAGAATCGAAAAATAAATCGATTTAACGATGTATGTCCGTCCGTCCGTCATCACGATAACTCAAAAAGTAAAGGAGCTAGGATTATGAAATTTTCACAAATTCGTTTTTATGCAAAAACCGGAATCGCTATTTAAATCCATTTTGGTCCACGGGTTCGAGTACCTGCCATACAACTCCTTCTTTTATTTTCCTATTTTTTTAAAACACTAAAAATTAACGAAAAGAAATTTTGCTATACCTCAACATTTAAGTTAACGTTTTAAAATTGTTATTTTTTTTTTTACGTTTATGTCTGTAAATATATTAGAATAACGTTAGTGTTAGAAATCATTGTTAAACATTTTGATTTCATTTTTCATCTATTTTTTTCAAACACTAAAAATTAACGAAAAGAAATTTTGTGATACCTCAACATTTAAGTTAACATTTTAAAATTTCCTCAACATTTAAGTTAACATTTTAAAATTTTTTTTTTTTTTTAAGATTATGTCTGTTAATATATCAGAATAATATTAATGTTAGAAATCATTTTTAAAAATTTCGATTTATTTTGTTTTCATATTTTTGCAAACACTAAAAATTAACGAAAAGAAATTTTGCTATACCTCGACATTTAAGTTAACATTTTAAAATTGTTTTTTTTTTTTTTGAAGTTTATGTCTGTTAATATATTAGAATAACATAATAACATTAATGTTAGAAATCATTTTTAAACATTTCGATTTCTTTTTTTTACATATTTTTTCAAAAGCTAAAAATTAACGAAAAGAAATTTTGCTATACCCTAACATTTAAGTTAACATTTTAAAATTGTTTTTTTTTTTTTTGAAGTTTATGTCTGTTAATATATTAGAATAACATTAATGTTAGAAACCATTTTTAAACATTTTGTTTTCTTTTTTTTTCAAACATTAAAAGTTAACGAAAAGAAATTTTGCTATACCTTAACATTTAAGTTAACATTTAAAAATTCTTGTTTTTTTTTTTTTACTTTATTTATTTACAAAACTTCAAAAAAAATTTTATTTAATAAAGTCATTGAAGCTTTGTTCCATATGGGATTTAAATAAATCAATTTTGATATAATATAAGATAAGTATATTTGTTTTAGTACATCTTTAGAGAAATACTTCCTAAGTCTTTTTATGATAAAAGCATAAGGCGTAATTTTTTTTAAGAGTTGATCAATGTGGTCATTCCATTTCATTTTGCTAGCTAATAATAGTCCTAAATAATTAAAATTTCTCACAACTTCGATTATACTTCCCTTTGCGTAAAAATTAATATCTGAAAATTTTCTGTTTTCGAACAACATGATTTTAGTTTTTTTGAAATTTAGAAGTAATTTGTGTTTTGTAAGCTATAGTTCAATAGAATTCAGGTCTGATTTAATGTCATTCCTTAATTCATTCTCGTCACCTATTGCATATTTAACTACAGCATCATCCGCATATAGTTGAATTGTGCCTTTCAAATTTATATTTGCAAGATCGTTTATGTAGAGTTTGAATAAAAGGGGTCCCAGAATTAAACCTTGAGGCACACCTTTTATCATTTTTTTGATTCACTAAGCGTGATATTTATACTCACTTTCTGACTACGTTTCGTTAAATAAGATTCGAAGTACATTTGTTCGTTAGTATTAACATTAATCTTTGAAAGTTTTAGTAACAGTATTTTGTGGTCAACGCAATCAAATGCTTTTTGCAGGCCAAAGAAAAGGCAGCCAACAAGTCTACCATCATCCATTTTTTTGGAAATAAAGTCGGTTAAACTTAGGCACGCCGCTGTAGTATTTGATTTGTTTTCGAAGCCAAACTGCTTACAACTTAAAATTTGGTTTGTTTCAATAAAGTTATCTAACCGGCATTTTGCTACGGTTTCAAAAATCTTCGAGAAACAGCTTAGCACGGAATTTGAGCGATAGTTAGTTAAATCAGTTGAGTCACCATTCTTGTAAATAGGCATAAAAATTGCTGTCTTTAGTGAATTTGGAAAGATAAATGTAGAAAAGGAGATGTTTATGAAGTGAATTAAGATTGGAGATAGCCTTTCTTTATATTTTTTAACAAATTTGGCGGAAATGTTATCATGACCTGTGGCTACTGCTAGTTTAAGATTATCGATGATAGAGTCTAATTCTAGTTGGTTTATGGGCGTTAAATGGAAGCTTACATTCGGTGTTTGTGCGAAGTTGTTATATACACGATGTCTATAGGTTGTTGACAGACATTGATCTCTTTGGTCACATTGATAAAGAAATTATTCGTTGCTTCAGCTATGTCGGTTTAATTTTTCAGATTTTTCTTATCTATATTTAGAACCTTTAGTTGGCAGGAGGAGGCTTTGGGATCTTTATTGTACATTATTTTGTTGTATAGGTCCAATAATTTTTTACAATTACTTTAATCTCGAGCAATTTGGTCAGTACAATATTTCTTTTTGGCTTCAACTATTAAATTTTCTACTTTCTTTTTATAAAAATTGTATAACTCAGTTTCATACGGATCGTTATTATATTTCCTTTTATATTTATAAAATGAATCTCGTAAATTTGTAGAATTTAAGATTTCATTTGTTATCAAATAATTTTTTTTTTTTTTTTATATGAAATGGTCTTTGTGTTTCTTGCCACAAGATTGTTTAATTCATGAACAACTTCATCAAAATTTTCTGATGAGTTAATTCTAGACCATGTATTGTCATTGTTTATACTTTCATAGTCTAGAATTGTCTTGAAATGATTTGTTTTTTCAATTATAGGCTTGAGATCTATACTTAAAAATAGACTATTATGATCAGATAGGCATGTATTTGCTATATGAAAAAAATATTTATATTTAATTAAGTCGGTTAGAAAATGATCGATTATAGTTTTAGAAGACCTACCAATTCTTGTTGCAAATTGAGTTGGCATATTGTTATAAATCAGAAAACCATTAGTATTAATAGTATTGATATAGTATTTTGTATCGTAATTATTTGAGTTGAGTATATTAATATTGAAGTCACCTAATATTAACGATCTCTTATACGTTGAAAGTATTTCATCTAATTTTATAAGAAAAGTGTTGATATTTATTTCATGAGATTTATAAATGCCTATAATGTTAATATTATGTTTTAATAGCTTGACACACAAAACATTTGATTTCTCAAACTCAAATTCACAATTTATACTGCTACTAATTTTATCGCTTATATGGAGAAGTATGGAGTGAAACCTTCTAAATTAAAAAAATTGTTTTTAGATTTTTGTAACCATATTTCAGTTAATACAATCACATGTATTTCACACGAAAAAGAATTGAGAAATATTTCCAAATTATTGAGCTTATTTCTTAAACTTTGAATATTTAAGTACAAAACATTTAAGTTATTTTTATATTCACCACACTTCTTTTTGTTCAAACCTATAACGTATTCAACATTAATGTTATCTTGGACGTTTATGAAATCATCTGTTTGCATTTTGTAAACAGTAAATGTAGGGTTTTTCAAAAACCGGTCTTTTTTGGATTCGCCGAATCCGATTCCGATTCCAAATAAAAAAGCATAATATTAATTTATAAAAAACTATAATTGTATTAATAAAAATTCAGTAAAAAATTAAAATAAGAATATAAAGTTCTACTTTTGCTAAAAAAAATATAAAAAAACAAGTAAAGAAACAGTCAGTCGGTGCAACCAACTTAGAAATACCCTACACCTATTTGGTTCAAATTTAATGGGAAGTTCATAAGTCATTTTAAAACCATAAAAGATTTTATTATTTTGTCCTTAAGACATGGCTAACCAAATTAGCTTTATAGTACTAAAAAACATTTTCTAATTACTTTATCTATTCAAAAATATTCCAAGTTCTTACTACTTTATCTATTTAAAAATATTAAAAAACAAAAAAACTTGAAATAAATGAAAATATATTTATTGCGATTCAATTACAAAAGTTAAAAAATTTGAATTATTAAATTTTGTGATAAAAAGCTAATCAAAGCATAATATATTTAATAATTCAAATTTTCAAATCGATTAAAAGCTTCTATAATCCGAACTCATTAACCAAACTCGACCAGAACCAATTCTCATGATACTTTCAATACTAGTAAACTACAGTTTAAATTTCTTCAAAATAGCGGCATCATTTTTTGAGTTATGCTATTTTTAAGATATATGTTTGTTAGCCCTTGAACTTTTCAAAGGTTCCAGAACCCGAAACCATGGTACGATTTCGCCCATATGCAGTCCGCGCTGTATTTTAATACTAGTGAACCCTTGTACACAATAGGAACGTTCTATCTTAATTTTAAGTTACTATTTTAAATAATTTCGGTTATAAGCTTTTAAACCTTGGTAGTTCTAAAAGGAGTACTGAACCACCACTCCATTTGATCCCAATTTAGGGGGCCACACAAATAGTAAAGAACATCCTTGTGCCAAATTTGATGCTTCTACATTTGTTTCAAGTTGCTATCTTTATTAATTTTATAGATATGCTTTAAGGTCTTCGGAAATGTGTGACTGGTCACCGACCCACTACTCCAAAAATCAAGTACAAAAATCAAGAATACTAAAGAAATAGGAGTGGACACCTTAATACCAAATTTGGAGGTTCTATCTTCATTGGTTTCGGAATTATGCTCGTTTGGCCTAAATTCGATCAAAAAGTTCTATGTTCCGAACCCATGGTCGAATCTCCCAGTATACCTACATGATCTTTACCGACCCAGTATACCTACTTTATTCTTTATTCTTAATGAAAAAAAATGAAGACTATCATAAAAATTTTTATTTACAGCAAGTAGTAATGCAAAATCTGTTAATGCAAAAAGTAGTAGAAAGCGTAAAATGCATTCCGAATTGTGTACAAAGGTTAACTATATATTTAATAATTAAAATTTTTCAAAATTGCAATTATTTTAAATTGTTAGTTTATGTACCTATTGGAAAAGCTTATAAATGCAAAATATGCTATAAATATATTTCTAAAGTACAATTACAATTTTAGAACTTTTCATATAATTCATTTAAATATAAAAATAAATTTTAAATAAATGCAGCAAGTACCTTTGAATATAGCTTAAGTATTGTACACAATGTCTTAATTATATATCACCTTTGGTAATAATTCAATAAAATGTATGATATGATTAACATTAAAAAAAAGGGATTTAACCGTTTATTAAAAAAATATTTTATTTTTAATTTGTAAAATATTACACAAAATATGTTTTATGGTAAAATTCTTAGCCTTTCAAAAATTTAAAAGTGTTAAATATAAACGGAAATAGGAAAAAACCCTTGTGTATCAAATTTAAAGTTTCTATCTTCTTGAATTTCGAATATAAGCTTTTTAGTTTTGGGATTTCATAGGAGGCATCTGAACCAACACTACAGTTAAGTCTAAATTCCGAGGACACATAAGAAATAGGAAATATATTCTTTGGCTTCCAAATTATACTCGTTTGGCTTTAGATCGATCAAAAGCTTCTAGAATCCGAACTCATTATTCGAACTCGACCAGAACCAATTCCCATGGTACTTTCATTATTAGTAACCTAGAGTTTAAATTTCATCAAAAAAGGAGCATTATTTTTTGAGTTATACTGCTTTTAAAATATATATTCGTTAGCCTTCGAACTTTTAAAGGTTCCAGAACCCGAAACCATGGTACGGTTTCGCCCATATGCAATCTCCGTCATACTTTCAATACTACTTAACCCTTATACACAATTGGAACGTTCTATCTTAATTTTAAGTTAATATTTTTATTAATTTCGATGATAAGCTTTTAAACCTTGGGGGGTGTAAGAGGGGTACTGAACCACCACTCTGATTGATCCAAAATTAGGAGAACGGGCAGGAAATAGTAAAGAACACCCATGTAGCAAATTTGAAACTTCTACATTTGTTTGAAGTTACTATCTTTACTAATTTCGAAAACATGCTTTAAGGTCTTTGGAACTGTGTGGCTGGTCCCCAACCCACTACTCCAATTGGTGCCAAATTCCAAGGACACTAAGGAAATAGAAAGAGACACCCTGATACCAAGTTTGGAGGTTCTATCTTCATTGGTTTCGGAATTATGCTAGTTTGGCCTAAATTCGATCAAAAAGTTCTAAGTTCCGAACCCGTTGTACATTACCCACAGTACGCAATCACCGCCGTAGTTTCATTACCATTACCCTACACCATAAATTTTATGAAGATAGCGTCATTAGTTGTTGAGTTATCGTAATTTTTTATATATGTTCGTTAGCCCTTAGATTGATTAAAAGGTCCAGAATCCAAATCCTTGGGGTGATTTCGCCCATATGCAGTCCGCGCTGTACTTTAAATACCAGTTAACCCTTGTACACAAGTGGAACGGTATATATTAATTCTAAGTTACTATTTTTAATAATTTCATTTATAAGCTTTTAAACCTTGGGAGGTCTAAAAGAGGTACTGAACCACCACTCCAATCGATCCCAAATTAGGGGGACACACAAGAAATAGTAAAGAACACCCTTGTGCCAAATTTGAAGCTTCTACATTTTTTCAAGCTGCTATCTTTATTAATTTTAAAGATATTCTTCAAGGTCTTCAGAAATGTATGGCTGGTCCCCGACCCACTACTCCAACGGGGCCCAAATTTCAAAGTACACCAAGGAAAAAGAAAGAGACACCCTGATACCAAATTTAGAGGTTCTATCTTCATTGGTTTCGAAATTATGCTCGTTTGGCCTAAATTCCATCAAAAAGTTCTAAGTTCCGAACCCATTGTACAATACTCACCGTACGCAATCACCGCCGTAGTTTCATTACCAGTACCCTACAACACAAATTTTATGAAGATAGCGTCATTAGTTGTTGAGTAACCGAGATTTTTTATATATGTTCGTTAGCCCTTAGACCGATTAAAAGGTCCAGAATCCGAGCCTATGGGCCGATTTCGCCCCTTTGCAATCCCCGCCGTACTTTCAGCCCTAGTAACCTACAGGTAAAATTTCATCAACATAGCTCCATTATTTTTTGAGTTATAGTGCCTACGGACGGACGGACGGACATGGCTATATCGACTAAGGAGGTCATGCTGATCACAAATATATATACTTTTCGATATCTAGCTCGCTTCCTTTAGGTGGTTACAAACACCATACCAAAGTCAATATACCCCTTTACCTATTCTATAGGTGAAGGGTATAACAAGATTTAAATTTGAAAATTAGTAGTATTAAAAAAGTAATATTATAGAATTTTTAATTTAATTTGCTATTTAAATAAAATTCTTTTAAAAATAGCAAGGAATTGAGTGATTTGTCTGATAAACGAGATCGTATCTTTGTACAAAAGCTTCCAGATAAAGAAAAAGCTCTTTCTGAAGATGTTGAAGTCGGCTTAATACTTAAAAGAGCCTCGTAAAGTTTTTGCAAATTATTTGTTCTTTTTCCTGTGTTTTTAAATAAAGTAAATTCTTACTATTAAAATCACATTTTTCTTTTGGGTCCTCCAATCCTTTTTTTAAAATCTCATCCAACTCTTTTTCAATGGATATAGTTTCTGATTCGTCAATTTCTGTTGATACGTGGATATCGTTTGAATCTTCAATTTCTAGATCTGAACCAAAAATCCTCATCATTGTTTCACTAGCTAAATTCAACACATCTTTAGATGGAGTACTATTTGGGTCTTTTAAACATTTTAATAGTTTCATTAAATTTATATTTAAACGTTCTTCAATTCTCTTAGTTAAATTTAGTAATAGTTCAGAGCTTAATATTGTATTAGCTTCAGATAGTTTTTTTTCATAAAGTTAATAGCTAACTCAACAGAAAGTAAAGTAGCATCCTTATGACTTAGAGCTTCTATTGTTAATTTAATTGGCTTAAGTGCATTGTATCTTTAAGCAATTCAAAATCCAAATTTCTTAATAACTCGGTTAAATTAAATTCAAGAAGAGCTTCTTCAACATAAATTCGTACTTTTAAAAATTACCTATCATATCTACAATAGAATTCCATCGAGTTTTTACGTCTAATTTCATTTGCAATTCATTTCCTAATCCAGCCTTAATTTTTGTTTGCAAAAAGTCATTATTTACTGCAGAATATTTAAAAAGCTTTACTATTTCTCGAACTTTTTTAATACTCTCATAAAAATTTAAGGATTTTTCGAATTCAACAGCATCAATATCAATTGTATTTATTACATCAACGAAGCTATTTTCATCGGTGAAGTTATCTTCCTCTAAAGTCTCAACATCAAATTCATTGTATTACGCTGTATGATCGTGTAAAATTTACTTTTTGTAAAGCGTATCGCAAACACCAAGTTGCAGACCATGATTCAAACCAAGCTGATATATTACAGGCGATTCTCGTCCATATTTTACCATCATTTTACAACCGTCACTGGTGGACGAAACTACATCAGTTTTAAAATTTAAATCAAAACTTTTTAAATGATGTGTAACCAAAGAACCAATTTAGATGCTGAACATGATCCAATCACTCTAACTAAACCAAGATTAAATTGTACTTTCTTGTCATCATCGTGTAAATTGATGTTTACGTACCTCTTCATACGAATACTGGTCCAGTAATACTAATTCGTTTATTTTGTTTTAGTTTATTTTGAAGCAGGATCAACATTTCTTTTTTTTTCTTCTCAAAATTACTTTGGACAAGCATCATGACACCGGATTCGTTCTTAGGTAAATTATAACCACATTTAAGAATTGATTCTCGAATAAATATGGATCTAGTGATGGCTCTAATTGATATCCCTCTAGAAGCCGCTAGTTCAGATACGATATCTTCTAACGTTCTCTTTGTTGTTGTAGTGTAATAATATTGATGTTTTTTGTTTTTTATTTTAAAATTTATCCGCAGTTTCTTCATCTTTTACAGTAATTCCATGTTTAACTTTTAAATGTTTAGCCATTGATGATGTAGAATGATCCGTATATAACAAAATAGTGCTGCATTTAGTACATTTTACTTTTGCTTGTTTTGAATTGCTAGTTGTTGGTTCCACGGTAAAATAATTCCAAAGTTTAGATCTTTTGCTTGCCACAGTTAAGGTCATATTAATTTTAGGAAACTTTAATTTAAAGTTATATTATTATACTTAAGTAATTTTTTTAAACCAATTTTCAAATATGAATTTGAAAAATTAAACTGCAACTAAAACAAACGAGAGCCCTAAAACGTCAATACAATTTTATTCACCATGGCAACAGCATAAAATCCAAAGACCAGAAGCTACTAAGTTTCATTTTTTTTTAATTTTGAAATTTTTAGTCAAGTTGCCACTTTTAATTACCAAAGTTTCTAATAGATGGAACAACTAATTTTATTTTTTGTTATAATTAAGCATATTTATTTTAATAGTGAATTTCACATCGAGCGACAATTGGGAATCGGGATTCGGCGAATTTCAGAAACGGATCCCGATTCCGAATCACAGGGGAAAGATTCGCCGAATCCGATTCCGAGTTATTCGGTATGAGAAACCCAAAGTAAATGTCATTTTTGATATGTAGCTTGTTTTCAATTAGAAAGTAAATACATAAGTTTAGAAATTGTTTGTATAAAAAGAAATTGTTTGATTTGTTAATTATATTATGTAAAGTTAATATTTTGGGTTTTGTGTTATTTAAAGTGATATGAATATTCTGTTGATTATATAAAAATAAAAATAAATTTTTTCGTGTGTATATTAATTTTAAGATAAAAAAATTGTATTTAGTGTAATTTAGGTTATATGAATTAATTAAAATATAAAAAAAACGAGGAAGAGTGTAGTAGAGTAGACTGTGTCAACTCTGGGATACCCGTATGACCATAACATAAACATTATAACATCCCGTTAATTACTTTTGGCAAAATTTCAAACATTCAGCTTAATTAGGTGTAGAGTAATGCTCATATAAAAGAAGGAGTTGTATGGCAACTACTCGAACCCTTTGCAGTAAACCAACCAAATTTTGCAGTAACTTTGGCCATTACACTAAACTATTTTTTGCAAAATTTCAGACACCAAGCTTCATGAGGTGTAAAGCTCAGGTACTCCAACCCTCTGGAGTAGACCAACCAAATTTTGTTGTAACTAAGTTCCATTTTTGTTGCTTCGAATCTCAGCTTCAGTATACATAATTTATTTTTGGTTTTTTCCTTATGTTGGTCAATTATTTTTATACTGATGATTTCATCTTCTGTTAATGTGGAATTTTGGTGTTGAGATATTTTTAATATTGAGTCCTTAGCATTTGAGATGCTCATATCGACTCCTGGTGGTAGCCCGGCAATCACAATATCGTTTTTCCTTTCAAGCTGTTTTGGTTCATCTGTTATTACTTCTAATTTTTTTATTTTTTCTTCCAAAGACTTAGTATAATCCTCAATACAACTTACTCTCTTACTTAATTTTTGTTGGTTGAGGACCAGACACACAGTTCCGAAGACCTTAAAGCATATTTTCGAAATTAATAAATATAGTAACTTCAAACAAATTTAGAAGTTTCAAATATGGGTACATGGGTGCTCTTTACTATTTCCTACGCGTTCCCCTAATTTTGAATCCATCAGAGTGGTGGTTCAGTACCCATCTTAAACCCCCTAAGGTTTAAAAGCTTATCATCGAAATTAATAAAAATAGTAACTTAAAATTAAGATAGAACGTTCCAATTGTGTACAAGGGTTAACAAGTATTGAAGTATGACGGGGACTACATATGGTCGAAATCGTACCATGGTTTCGGGTTCTGGAACCTTTGAAAAGTTCAAGGGCTAACAAACATATATCTTAAAAACACCATAACTCAAAAAATAATGCCGCTATTTTGATGAAATTTAAACTCTAGGTTACTAGTAGTGAAAGTACCACGGGAATTGGTCCTGGTCGAGTTTGGTCAATGAGTTCGGATTCTAGAAGCTTTTGATCGATTTGAGGCCGAACGAGTATAATTTCAAAGCCAAAGAATATATTTCCTATTTCCTATGTGTCCCCGAAATTTAGACTTAATTGTAGTGGTTCAGCTATGTTCAAAGGTACTTGCTTCATTTATGTAAAATTTATTTTTATATTTAAATGAATTATATGAAAAGGTCTAAATTTGTAATTGTATTTTAGAAATACAATTATTGCATATTTTGCGTTTATAAGCTTGTCTATTAGGTATATAAACTAACCATTTAAAATAATTGCAATTTTGAAAAATTTGGATTATTAAATATATTATGCTTTGAATAGCTTTTTATCACAAAATTTAATAATTAGAATTTTTTAATTTTGTAATTGAATTTGAATAAATATATTTTCATTTATTTCAAGCTTTTTTGTATTGTAATATTTTTAAATAGATAAATTAGTAAGAATTTGTAATATTTTTTAATATATAGTGTAATTAGAAAATATTTTTAGTATTATAAAGTTATTTATTTTTTCTTCCGAGTACAGTCCTCAATATAACTTACTCTCTTACTTAATTTTTGGTTTTCTTTTTTAAAACTGCATTCTCATTAATCGTTATATCAATTTTTTCCGCAAAAAAAAATTTTTATTTTATTTTTTACGCTCAAAAATTGCACGTCCGTTCAGTTCGACTGACCATAAATTATCAGTTAACATTTTAAAATTGTTTTATTTTTAAGTTTATGTCTGTTAATATATTAGAATAATATTAATGTTAGAAATCATTTTTTAACATTTTGATTTCTTTTTTTTTCCTATTTTTGCAAAAACTCAGAATTAAAGAAAGGAAATTTGTCTATACCTCAACATTAAGTTATAATTTTAAAAATATTTTTAACGTTTTGAAAAAAAATAAGCTTCTAACCGGAAGTATTTTTAAACTAGAGAATAACGGGTAAAAAGATACACGAGCATTTTTTTTCCATATAATACGAATTGCATGTTTTTGAAAGGTCAAAAGAGGGTGTATCTTATTAAAATAAGCACCGCCCCAACAAACTATACCATACTGCAATTTGGACTGAAAAAGTGCGTAATAGACCTTTGTAGTGATTTTATATGTACTGTACTTGCTAACATAGTAAAGTTGCCTTTTCACCTTATTAAAATATTTTTTAAGATATTCAGAGTGTTCAGCCCAAGATAGTTTAGAGTCAAAAATGAGACCTAAATATTTAAAAGATTCAACACTTTCAATTATGAAGCAGTTATTATCGCAGTGATTACTGCCGTTTAGGTTAGAAGTAATAAAATTATTAATTAAACGAAATTTGAAGCAGTAAATAATAGCAGTGATATGTAAAGTGAAAGTTAAAGGCTTGATTTCGAGTGCCAAACGACATGAATTTAGTTTTAGAACTCATTACCAGCTTGAGTTTAGCAAGCCAGTGCCTTAAAATATTTAAATCATGATTAACAAAAACAACCAAATCAAAATTATTTTTACATGAATAAGTAAAAGCTGTATCATAAGCGGTTTCAAGGCCTTCAAAAAGCTGTATAAATAAAGAATTTACATAAATAAGAAAAAGGATGGGTCCAAGGACAGATCCTTGAGGGATACCACATAAAATGTTACCAATAGTATGTGTGTCCTCTATTCGTACAATTTGTTTCCTATTAATAAGGTATGATTTGAGCCATGATAAGATAAAGCCTCGGAAACCAGCATTCTGCAGTTTAAGTAAAAGTATCTCGTGATCAACCAAATCAAAAGCTTTAGTAAGGTCAATGAATAAAGCTGCACAAATTTTACTAGAATTTAATCCCCCAACAATTTCATCACAAAATTTAATCAATGCATCTTCAGTGGACTTACCCCTTTGAAATCCGAATTGATTAATATTAAAAAATTTATTTTTGGTTAAAAATTTAACAATCCTATTTTTCATTACTTTTTCAAACATTTTGCAAAACGAGGATAAAAGGGAGATCGGTCTATAATTATTGTTATCGATTGGGCTACCTTTTTTAAAAAGTGGAATCACTATGGCTGTTTTTAACTTATCAGGGAATACTCCTTTAAATGCTAAAACTAAAAATTATTATTATTAATATATTTGTCTAGGATGAGGTGTAACAAACGCATTCAATTAAATGTGTTTTGTTGGATGTGTTCAATTATAAATTCTCCTAAAAATATGCAAAAAAATTTGTCTAGAATTAGGTGTAACAAACGCATTCAATTAAATGTGTTTTGTTGGATGTGTTCAATTATAAAGTCTCCTAAAAATATGCAAAAAAATTATCAAAATTATTTTGATGGAAAAATTTTTTGAACAAAAAAAAAATAAAAATTCTGTGGAACACGAATGAAAGAAATTTATGTAGATTGCATAATCCTACCCACATTGCATACTTTTAGGATGTGTTTTATTTTCTCATAATCAATATAAAAAATTAAATCAAAATCTGTAGGTAATAAATTTTAATTATTTTATTGACCTTTCTATTAATTTTATTTTTATTTTAAATTTTCTTAAATATCCATTTTTTTTTCTAAAAAATTTATAAAATTTTATTGATTTAAAGTTTCTTTTTGAAAATCCTTTTGGAAATTTTTAATTTTTTTTTTTTTCCAACTTTCCTAGAAAAACTGTATTGGTACCACCTGGCTTTATTGTAAATATTTTGAAAGTTATGATCTAAACTTTATTTATATTTTCATTCATTTATTCATTCAGATAATTTTTTAAGCATCTAAATTTTCCACCACCATTTTTCCAATAAAACGTATATTTCTTTTGATTATTGGATATTATAAATTTGAACTTTCATTTATTATTTAGCTATTTTTAGAAAATTCAACATTTCCTTTAATTGTGTCTATTTAGTACCAGTGGAATTTGGGTTTTATACAATTCGACCACACCATAAAGTAGGGCGCTTCCCACCCCTTAAAGCTAAAGTTATTTTATTTAAAACATTAAACTTCTTAATTAAACAACTTCGACATTAGATATGAGTATTATTATTATTATTATTATTATTATTATTATTTATTATTATTATTATTATTATTATTATTATTATTATTATTATTATTATTATTATTATTATTAATATATTTGTCTAGAATGAGGTGTAACAAACGCATTCAATTAAATGTGTTTTGTTGGATGTGTTCAATTATAAAAAAATAAAATATTGACGTTTTGTTGGATGTGTTTTATTTTAGAAAATAAAATATCATAAATTATCATAAGCAGGCCAAAAAATATTTTATTTATTTTTAATAAAAAAAAAAAAATTTTTTTTTGAAATAAAATTTACTTATTAGTTTATGAAAAATTTCATTTCAGTTTTAAAAATCACAGAAGATTTTCTGGAAATTTTAAATATAAACATTTGTGTAGTTGGTCTTAATAATTTTCAGTAAATATCTGAAATAAGGGCGAAAGCCCAATGTATGCTTTGATGCATTGCTTGGTTTGCTTAAGCAAATAAACCAAGAAATGTATTAAAGTAATTTCAAAGTTTCCCCTCATCTCGCTCTCAACTCTACCTCATCTATCTCTCATCCCTTCCTTCATAACTTTTTAATTATTTATCTATTTAAAAGTTAAAATGGAAAAAAATTATGTAAAAACTGACGGTTGGGAAAGTGGGTTCAGGTATACAATACCTCTGAGTTCAATGCACCATAAAAACCAGACAAAATAGATTTTAAACTTAGTTAGGGTTAGGTACATTAAAAAAATTTCAAATAAAATTTATAATTTGCATTTGATAATGCAAAACTCAATTCAAAAATCAACATTTATTTAATACAATTTCACGTACATATAAATAGATACATTATTTAGCATGTTGAATAAGTACATTATAGAACAGTTAGCCTTCAAACAAGTATTTTGATTTGAATCTAAACAAAGGAAACAATATAGAATGTATAACAACATTTTTTAAAAATGTATATACAAAACATTAATAGTTGGAGAAATAAATCATTATTGAAACAAAATAAATCTATTTCACATCTCTTATTAACACAAATTTATCGAACTTAATTTTAAAAAGTACGTAATTGAATAAAAAAAAAATATTAATTGAAATTAAAAAAACATTTCACCAAGAAGGGATTTGAACTAACAGCCCCAAAATTTTATCAAATTCAAAACATAAAAAAGGTAGACTAAATAAATTATTCATCTTCAAATTTTTAGATACAACAACATATAAGTTTTTGTTTTTTTTGTACATAACTAGAATTGAAGCATAGTCTGTATTACGTAGAATGCAACGGTTACCATTTTATTTAAGAAAATGGTATTGATATATAATATATGTTTATGTAATATATGTAATTAAATTAGAAATAGTTCTTAATTAGAAAAAGTTCTTCTTTCAACTGACCTTCCGTCATTCTGTGACGGGCCAACAGCTAGTATATGATAAAATGTCAACAATTTGGTAAGATATTTTTTTAATAACATTACTAGAAACACTATCAGCATATTTCGACATTGAATTTTTCAATTTAGAAATTTATATAAAGATTTCATAACTAGTAATAGGTTCAAATAAGAAACTATTGGTAGATGCTGGCTCATCTATTAAAGTACCATCTGATATATATGAAACTTAATTTGAATTAGAAAGTTGTTGTGATATATTAATAAAAAAATTGTTAAATTGATCAGCAATAATTTTTGGCTCAGTTATTATTTTATCATTTATATTCAATGTTATACTTTTATCAGATTTGTTTCTGTTTAAAAGGTTATTTATTAGATTCCACTCTTTTTAGCACATTTTCAAAAAATTTTGTAAAAATGTGCCTATATAGCTTCACTCTGTCCGTCCGTCCGTCCGTCCGTCCGTCCCTTTTTACCTACGATTGACAAAAAAATATAAGGAATGGGTAGGTATTGCAATAAAAATAATTTAATGTTAAAACTTTTTTTTGTAGCCCCCCCCCCCCCCCGTTACGGAGCTACAGCCCCACAAAGTCGAAAAAAGCCCCATATTTAAACAGTTATAATTAGAGTTCTATAAGGTATATCTCCAACCGAAAAACGGTAACAGACAGCTGTTTTTAAAAGCCAATTGTATAGGGTTACCATACGGTACTAAAATTTACCGTTATTCAAAACTAAGTTTTACAAAATTTTTGGTCCCTCATAACTTCGGAACGGCTAAATCTAGAAACTTGAAATTTTGGGAGAAGTTAGATCTTTACAAATAAGAAAGAGTCAGTTAACAAAATTTTTTTGTCACGCCCCCTCTTTAGGAGCTGTAAGGGGTCGAAAATTGAAATTTTGCTAAAAATTTAGCTTTTAAACACCTATAACTTGAATACCTGTCAAATTTTTTTTTTATTTGTATACAAAATTTAAAGCTCCAAAACGAAAGTTTCAATAACTGTCAAAGGTTTTTCTTAATTTTGACTTTGTCCGTCCGTCCGCCCGTCCGTATGTTTACAAAAACTTTTACACCGTTTGAAATAGAGTAAAGAAATTTTAACCACAGGTAGATATTACAAAAAAATTAATTTTGTAGAAGAATTTTTTTTCTGTAGCTCCACCCGTTATGGAGCTACAGCCCCCCAAAGTTGGAAAAAGCCCTATTTTTAAATTATTATAACAAGAGTTTTGTTAAGTGTATTTTCAACCTGAAAACGGTAAAAGATAGCTGGTTTTATAAGCTTTACAAAAATTTAAAACTAAAATGTATAGGGTTACCATACGGTACTAAAATTTACCATTAAGCTAAACTCAACTTTTGCAAAATTTTTGGCCCCATATATCTTCTAAACGGTTCCACCTAGGCTCTTGATATTTTGGGAAAAGTTAGGTCCTTTAAAATAATAGGAGTCGGTTAACAAAATTTTTTTGTCAAGCCCCCTGTTTAGGAGCTATAAGGGCTCGAAAATTTAAATTTTGCTATTTTCAACCACCTGTAACTTTAACACCTGTTCAAATTTTTTTTTACAAATATGCAAAATTTACAGCTGCAGCATTATATTTCAACATACGTTAAAGGTTTTTCTTAAATTTGAAAGGGTCTCTTTAAATTGAAGAAATTGTTTCTTAGTCTTAACCATTTTTGGTTAGATAATAATATTCTAGGTAAAATTCCAAATTTTGTTGAAGTTCCAAATTGATTTCCTAGAACCGGAAAAAAATGGAAGGGTGAACACAGGAGGGGGGTGAGCAGATCCATCATAAGTTTGCTAAGCAAAAATTTGGGAACCTTCCCCATTGAAGGGCTACTAGGTCTTCAAAATTAAAACTTTTATGTTCTTATAAAACAGTAACTTATTCACCAGTGTAAGTTTTTCCAAAATTAAACGTTAACATTGAAGCTCCAACATTATATTTTGCACTTATTAACAAGTTTTCTTGTATTCTAAGTATTTCACTATTAGTCATATAATTAATTATTAATGAAATAACAAAATTATAATATTATCATAATATATATTTTTATAAAAATAAATGATAAAATACTCAGTAAGAAACCGTATATAATTTTGAAAATGTGCTTTTTAAAAACCCTTGGTTTTTTTCCCTCACTTGTTTTGAGTTTCCTTTATAATAATCAAATTTTGTTAGATAATACTTTTCCTTATAAATTAAAATGTCTTTACTAATTTCACTACACAATTTATTGTAATATTTGCATAGACGTACATTATTAGGATATTTTTTAAAAGATGCGTGGAATTTATTTCGTTTATTAATTTTTTTGACTAAGCTATTTGTTATCCATTGTTTTAACTTCTTGTATTTGTTATAAAAAGAAGTTGAAGTACAAGAGCTTAAGTTAATATGATGTAGCAAAATAGGTAGGAAATTATCAAAAGCCTCCGATGGATTACCAGCTGAAATTACTGAGGACCAAGACTCAGTAATTAAATTTTCATTTAAAATATCAAAATTAATCCTATCAAAGTTGTTGCTAATACATTTAGTTTTTGCTAACAGTAACACATTTTTGAACATTAATCCAATCATACAATGATCTGATAACTTTAAATCAAGTACAAAAGGCTCTAATGTAGAATTGTAGAATAGATTTGTGTTCTAACAAATATATGGTTAATACACGTAGCACTATTTTCCGTAATGCGAGTAGGCGCATTAATGAGTGAAGCGAAACATAACGAAGACATTAGAAACATGAAATCGTGTATATCTTTTGAACATTTTAGTATGTCTGCATTAAATTATTCAAATAATTTAAATAGAGGAGGCGGAGCTGCTACTTATGTCAAACAAAACATACAATATAAAATATTAGAAGTCATAGAACAGTTCAATACTATAATTATATCATTATGTGGTACTAGTCCAGTTATTAAACTTGCGGTTTGTTACAAAAGTCCTAGTGAAAATAATAATACATTTATATCACATTTAGAATCAATTTTTAATAGATATAAAAATATTGTTATGGTTGGCGATACTAACATTGATTTATTATCTGATACGGAGCTCTCTAGATCCTACAAAACAATGCTAGAATCTAATGCTGTAGATGTAAAGAACAATTTAAGGAAGGAAAATGCTACTAGAGTTATAAAAAACACTTGCACAATTATTGATAATGTTCTATCAAATCTAAAAAATGAAAAGTATGATTTTAAAATTTCTACTGAAGATATTGTTAACTTAGACCATTGGCTTACACCAAAGCCATTCAAATAAGGATAAATAAAGTTATAAAAAAACGTGAGCCTATTTTCAATAAGGAACTAATCGTTACAGATACCAAAAAATACAAAACTCAAGTTAGCAGTCTACTTTCAACAAATAATTGTGATAGTGTAGTTAATAATTTTAATATATAAATTTAAATATTTTTAAATAAAACAAGGACACTTTGTTTTATTTGTATTTTATTTATTTTATATTATTTACTAGTAATCATTTACTAGGAATTGTTTTGTTATAATATTTAAGTAATTCTTATTACTATTAAGACCAAAACTGAATTGAATTATACTTGATAATTCTTACATTTATATACTATTTCATTTCTATATGTTGGTCTTACTTTACCATTTTACTTCTGCTATTACAACATATTACAAACGTTCTTATTCTAATTTTAGTACAATGTATTCTTATTCTAATTTTAGTATTTGTATTAATTGTTTACATTAATGTTTACATTAATGTTTACGAGAAAGAAAATGCATATTGTGCATTTTTATATTTTAGTATTTATATTGAATATTTGTATTATTATAAATGCATATTATGCATTTTTACATAAAAAGAAATGTATTAATAATTGGTATTGGAATTTACTCCAATAATAAAAAGAAATGTATTTTTATTATGAAATTGAGTTTTTATTTTTAACAACCAAAAATGAATGTTTTGGTTTATTTGATAAGTGGTTTGTAAAATATTTGGGTTAATAGGTATTAAATGAATTTTACATGTTTTAATATTTAGACATGTGTTATTATGAATGATTGTAGGAGGTCGATGAAAGTGTGGGAAAATATATTTATTAATTTGATAATTTCAGCTACTGAGGAGGTGAAATTATATTTTAAGATTATTTATTTACTTTTCTTAGAAGGTGGTAAAAAGATAAAAAGATAATATTTAAATAATGGAGCGTAATGTAACTCCATCCCCCTTAGACTGAGGCTCCGACGAAGTTATTATAATGTTTCCATTATTAGAATTTTTTTTTTTTTTTTCTTTATTTATAATATAAATTTAAATATACATAAATAATTTAGCTTTTCAGTACATAGTAAATAGATTGAGACCTATGCCTAAGGCAGTGCGGTCATATAATTTTTTGTAAGAATTATTTAACAATAGAATAAGAAAAAGTAAAACAAAGCAAAAAAAAAAGAAATTTAATGATATTCATTTACAAATTTTTCATAGGATTTCATCATAAAAATTTTCTCTTTTTTTTGTATAATTCTTCATATTTTAATTTATTAATTTTTTTTATATTCTTAAAACAGCACAACAAAGAAAATAAAAAAAAAAAAATTTTAACTTATTTGATTTATTTATGAATGTTAGTTAGTTAATGTAGGATTTAATTATTAGTTTGTTAGTATTTCTAGTTTTATTAAAATATTATGTACTAATTATAGTGGATTTAATCTTTTGTGTAAATAGATTAAGGTTATTAATTAATTTTATTTGTTCTGGAAGTTCATTATAAACCTTAAGGCAATTATATAAGCAGTTATTCTTTTGATGTGATGTTCTTAAAAGGGAAAGGTAGAAGTTCGATTTGTTCCTAGTATTATGGTTGTGTATGTCAAAATTCCTATTTAGAATGAAGTTATGTTTTAATTGATTATTAATGATTTTGTACGCAGTTTTATAGAGTTCCATTAATATTATGTTTCTTAAGCTTAGATATTTTATAGTGTATATAGAATCTGTTGGGTGTAACAAGGGCAAGCCTTGTGCAAGCTTAACACATTTTTTATGCATTTTGTCTAGTTTATTTAGATGAATTTGTGGAGCTCTACTCCAAATAGGTAAAAGATAAGTAATATGTGATTTTATATACGAGGAATATAATGTGTATATCGATTGATCCGAGAGGAACTTACGTAATCTTCTCATCAGGAATATGTATGGAGTTATATTTTTGATTACTTTTTCAATATGTTTATTCCAACTTGATTTACTGTCAAGTAACAGACCTAAATAATTGAAGTTATTGACTATTTCTACATTTACATTATTATATTGAACGGAATTAGAGAAGTTAAGAATCTTGTTTTCAAAGAATAAAATTTTGGTTTTATTTAAGTTTAATAGAAGTCGGTGCTTGGCTAGCCACTCCTCAATTAGCAGTAAATCGTGTTGTATAGATAGATGAATATTTCCCTCAGAATCATCTGCATATTTTATTACCGCATCATCTGCGAATAACTGAATACAACCCTTTAATTTTAAATGAGAGATGTCGTCGATATATAACTTAAAAAGAAGTGGGCCCAAAATGGAACCTTGCGGAACCCCTTTTGATATTATTTTTTCATCGCTAAAGTTATTTTTTATACGAACCTTTTGTTTGCGACCTTGTAGATATGACTGGAAGAATTTTAACTGACCTAATGTGAAACAGCTAACGAATTTACCGTTATCAATATTTTTGGAGATGAAGTCATTTAAAAAGAGACAGGCAGCTGTTGTGTTAGATTTTTCTTCGAAACCAAATTGTTTCTCACTTAGTATAGGATTATTTTTAATAAAATTATTAAGCCTATTTTGAATGACTTTTTCGAAGATTTTTGAGAAACTAGATAAAACAGATATGGGACGATAATTAGAGCAATCTGTTGCAGTTCCACCTTTATATATTGGTGTTATAATGGCTGTTTTTAGCGAACTTGGGTATGTGTTCGATGTGAATGCATTATTAATATGCCTGACTAAGGCAGGAGCTAGATGATCTGAAAATTTTTTTATTAGTTTAGTTGAAATATTATCGTACCCCGTAGCAGCAGCTGAATTGAGAGTTTGAATGATTTTGGATACTTCATCTACATTAGTTGGAGAGAGGTCAAAATTACTATAAATATTTCTTCTAAATTTGTCAATGTAATCAAGGTCAATGTTATTAATAGGGATATTTATTTCTTTTGTAATATTAGCGAAATACTCGTTAAAAGCAGAAGCAATTTCGTTTTCATGTTCAATTACTTTTGAGTTATGATGTATTACCTTAATAGATTGGTTTGAATTTACCATACTAGAATTGAACATAATATGTTTGTAACAATCCCATAGCTTTTTACAATTTTTAGAGTTATCAATCACTAAGTTAGAAAAATAATTTTTTTTTGCTGTGATTATTAAAGTTCTCACTATAAGTTTGTATTTATTGTATAGAGTTTCAGTATGGATATCATTTGGGTACTTTTTTTTGAATTTAAATAGCGAATCTCTTATTTTCATTTTGTCTACTATTTCTTGAGTAATCCAGGTTTTCCTCTTCTTATTTTGCTTTACGGGTACTGTTTGGGTGTTCGTATTTATGATACTTTTCAATTTCACAACTAATTCATCAAAGCTTGTGTGGGACTGTAGGACATTCCAGGAGGTATTTGAAATTATCCTTTCATAGTTTAGAACAGTTTTATAATAGGTTTTCCCCTCAGTTATTGGATTCAGACTGGTGGTTATAAAGAACATTTGATGATCAGACAGACAAGAATCTAAAATATGAAACCAGAATTTATTCTGAAAAATATCGGTTACGAAATGATCAATAATTGTTTTTGTATTTCTACCAATTCTCGTAGCAAAGTTTAGTTCAACCTTGTTGCAAATTAGGAATCCATTACTTAATAGCGCGTTTGAGTATGAATTAATTACTGCTCTATCTGTATTTAGTAGATTTAAATTAAAGTCACCTAGAATGTAGCTTTGTTTGTATTGCAATGTTATATAATCTATTTAGTCAATAAAGTCGTCTATAGAGGTTCCGTGTGCTCTATATACACCAAATATATTTAAGTTTTGTTTTGTAAGCTTAACCCCCAAAATATTACTTCTTTGCAACTCTTCGCAGTATATTTGGTAACTATTTATATCATTTTTAATGTAAATCGCAACCCCGCCGTATGACTTATCTCTATTGGCAAAGTAAGCATTATACCCTTCAATATTATAAAATTTGTTTTCTGAACTATGTAACCATATTTCCGTAAGAACAATTACATGAATCTTGTTTTTAAAATGGTTATTTATCAAGGCCTCGACATTGTATAATTTTTTCCTTAAACTTTGAATATTTAAATAGACCATATTGAAATTATTTTTGAAAGTTGAATTTTGTTTATTCGGATCAATATGGGTGAAATAATCTATATTTAATAGATTTTGTATATTAGCTATATCATGGACCATTATTAAATTTTATAAAAATTGGGTGTTCGAGATTAGTAAGTACACAAACCAAAATATAACAGTTGAGACTGGGAACAATTATTATAATGATCATAATAAGCCGAATAAAAACTGATAATTTATGTGGTTGAAATTTATTGTTGAAAATTAATGGTTTTATTGTTGAGTAAATGTTTAATAAATGTAAGAACGTAATTAGTTTGTGGAATCTAAGTTTTTTTGTGACAGATATACAAAGAAAAAATAAAAACAAGAAAAGAACAACACCAAAAACATATAATTTTAAAACATGTGTTGTTAAAATTAGATGATATTTGTTTACTACTACAAGGTGTAAGTTTTTATATATAATCAATTGATGAGAAATATAACCAGCATTTATCTCAAGGTAAGAAAGGTTTCAAGGTTTCTAAGAAGATAAATAATAATTAGTATAAGCGATAGTGCTATGATTATAAAAATACAATAGTTAAAATAGTTTGTATATCTATGTTTGGTGTGAATTTCTTCTATTATTTTTCTATTATTATTTATGTCGCTTAAAATTAATTCTTTAGAATCTAATTCAATATCATTCTCACTATTTGTTATATTTATGTTTGAGAATGGATAAATATAATGATGTTTAATTTTTAAATTATCGTTTGTAAAAGTAAATCTTTTAATAGTTATAGAGCAATCTTGAAATTTAATTAAACTATTTTTATATAACATTAAATTTTCATCATTACAGTCATGGCTAATACTAGTATCATTCAGGTTCTTTACAATAATTAGACCTGGTTTTATTTCTTTTATTATTTCTTTTGTATTTAATTTCATTTCACAAGTTGCATGAGTGGAACTTGTGATTTTATTTACACATTCATCTACTACTTCAATTAGATTCTTTTTTTGATTATCTTTTGCATTATTATAAAAAATCTGTTTATACAAATCCATTATATATTTATTATTTGGTAATACATTGTCTGATAGAATATCTATTTGGTCAGGTGTCAAGATGTTTCTAGTCAAAATATTAAGTTTGCTAGATAAAATAATTTGTTCAATGTCGTCTATATGATTTCTTAGGAGAGTAATATCGTAATTAATTTGAAAAATGTGTTTTAGTATGTCCAGTTCGTCTTTTGCGTTAGTCGTTCCTGGTGAATAATTTTTATACTTAGATAAAATTTCCGCAATTGTTTTTTGTTGTTGTACTACATAGTTAGAAACATTTTTAATTTGTTCTGAGAGTTGGTTATTTATCGATATCTGTTTGTTAGATTCTGAGATAAGGTCAGAATTTGATTTAGAAAGTTGATCTAGTTTTTCCTGAATCAGTTCTTTATCGTCGTTGTCCATATTGCCAGTTAAAAATTTTATTGTTGAGCCTACAAAGTTTACTAAACCTCTTTTTGATCTTTTGTGGGTATTTGGTTTTAACCCGTCAATTTTAATTTCTAATAAGTGAAAATTATGTATCATAGTTAAGTAGGCAGGGTCGTTTAAGTTGATGTGATTTTGTATTATCATGATGTTTTCTTCTATGTGGTCTCTATTTTTTTCAAATTGTGATATGTTAATGATGTGTAGGGCTCTCTCATAGTCCCTTATTATTTTAATTGGTCCATCTTTAATTATAATGAATCCGTTGTTATCATTTAGATTTTGTATCTCGATTTCCCGTGATAAAACCATTGTTGGTAATAGTAGTGTTATTAATATGAGGAGCATTTTCTGTAAGTATTGATTATTTAATAATCTTAGTTTTGGATTGTATTTGAAGTATTATTTTGGAATTTTTTAGATCTTTTTAAATGGGATTTATAATATTTATATCCGGTATTAGTGATTATATGGTCATTGTCCAGTCTGTTAGCGATTATTTTTCTAAACTTAGAATTATTTTTGCCTCCTCTAATTTCTTTTAGGTACTGGGGGCCTGTTTTAATTTCGACTTCTTCTCTATTTTTGTTAAGTTTACCTATACTGTTTTCTTTTATTTTAATTATTCTGTCTTTAATGTCTTAATATTCTGATTGTCCGGTTGTACCATTACAAAAGTCAATGGGTTTTCTATTTGTTGTGGAGTGAATAGTGTTGTTGTAAAAATTTATAATTTTTAATATTTTCTCTTCTACAGTTTCAAAGTTCTTATTAGGATCGTGGCGTAGTAATCTTAAATGTTCGTTTATTGTGTTGTGAAGTCGTTCGACGTCAGAGTTAGAAGTATGATTATTATTAGATGTAAAATGAATTTGGATGTTGTTATCCTTTAAGAATTGCTGTAAAGGTATAGCTTTCAGTCCTAATTCATTGTCAACTGTTAATTGTTTAAAACTTCCTACTGAACCTAAGTATTGTAAGATTGCCCGTCTGAACTCTGTCCAAGTTTTTCCCTTAATTCTAATTGCTTGAGCATGTTTCGAGAATTTGTCGATTAAAGTTAAGAATAAGGTCTTATCTAAACTATAGAAAACATCACCGTGAATGATTTCTCCAGGTCCACTTGGTGTTTCGGTAATTTTAAATTTTTCCCTAATAGGTTTACGTTCGTATTTTTCCATATTACAGACTTCGCAGTTATTTATGTACTTTGTGATTCTATCTTTTAATTCTGGGTTGTAAATTTGGTCTTTTAGTTGTGCGAAATTCTCATTTATTCCCCTATGGTTATTTTTTATATGTTCTTTTTCAATCATGTCGGCTAAAATATTTTCGTCCGTGATATCTTCAAGTAACTTTTTGCATCTTATAATTTTCAGTTTTTTATTGTTGAGATCAGCATTATTTTTAATAGTTTCATAAAGTTTAGTGAAGAATAATTCGTCTTCTATTAAGATTGCATTAGTTCTTTCAGCACTAAAATGATTATATATTATAGTTTTAGTTGTTTCGGTGTCCAGAAACTTGGTAAGGATAGTTTTTCTAATTTTATTAAATAATTTTTCTGTTTTGATTTTAAGGGAACCGGAATTAACTCTTTTAATAATGATTTGGTTTTTATAAAAATTTATTGGACATTTTGTATCCTTAATTATAGAATCTTCTACCTCAGGTTCCTCAACGTGGTTTATAATGACTCTGGATAATGCATCTGCATTTCCATTTATCCGTGGACCTTTTTTATATTTTACACCTTTTTTATATTTTATGACATAGTCGTATTCCGAAAGTTTAAGTCTCCATCTTGTTAGTTTAGAATTTGGTTCTTTGACTGAGAACAACCAAGTCAAAGGTCTATGATCAGTTTCAATTAAAAATTTCCTTCCAAATAAATAAGGACGAAAGTATTGAGTTGCCCATACTATAGCGAGTAACTCTTTTTCAATACTGCTGTAATTTTGTTCACGACCGTTAAGAGTACGGCTTCCATAACAAATAGGATGATTGTCCTGTGAAAGAACAGCACCTAGAGCATAATTACTTGCGTCAGTTTGCAGAGTAAATTGCTTGTTGAAATCAGGATAAATTAGTATAGGGTCGTTAATTAATAATGTTTTTAATGTTTCAAAACTTTCTCTATATTCAGGATCATTTATATTCAATTTAATGTCCTTTTTTAAATATTTTGTCATGGGCTTGGCGATTTTTGAATAATCTCTAATAAATTTCCGGTAATACCCTGTGAGCCCTAAAAATTGTTTTATTTCCTTTGCCGATTTTGGTAAAGGAAAATTTTGAACACATATAATTTTTTGTGGATTGGCTTTTATACCTTCGCTTGTAATTATATGACCGAGAAATTCGGTTTCACGTTTCAGGAATTCCGATTTATCCAATTGTACTTTACGATTCGTATCCTTAAGTCTTTGGAAAATCTTGGTTATGGATTCCAGATGTTCTTGCAATGAGGTTGAGAATATTATTATGTCGTCGAGATATACCAAGCAAATTTTATTGATATAATCTGACAAGACATTGTTCATCAATCGTTGAAAGGTAGCCGGGGCTGTTTTTAAGCCAAACGGCATACGAAGAAATTCGTAATGTCCTCCTTCAACACTGAAAGCAGTTTTATGAGTGTCCTTTTCTGCTATCTCGATTTGATGAAACCCCTTAGCAAGGTTTAAAGTCGTGAAATATTGACATCTTCCGAGTTTTGCCAATATTTCATCAATGTTTGGTATAGGATACCTATCATCTATTGTTACCTCATTCAATTTGCGGTAATCTATGACAAGTCTCCATTTAGCTTTACCACTTGCATCCGACTTTTTCGGTACCACCCATACTGGTGCAGAATAAGGTGATGCACTTGGCCTAATGATATTGTTTTATAACATTCTTGGATTTGACTTTGTACTTCATTCTTATGAATGTACGGATATCTATAGGTTTTTACCTCTATTGGCGCATGTTCGGTAGTTCGAATTTCGTGCTTTATAGCATTGGTAAAAGTGAGGTTCGTATTTTTTTGATAAAAGATACGAGAAAATCTTTTAACTATAGTCAATAGTTTTTCTTCCTCTTCCGGTTTTAAATGGGTAACTCTAATTTGTTGAGATAATGGTAATTCCATTTTCTCGATGTTAAAATTCGAGTGGATTATATCCTCTGGAATTTGTTTTTCATACTTGTTATTTGTATTAATTTTAACTTTTCCCTTTTTATTTTCCTTGATAAATTTTGGTTTACTACTGAGATTTTTTATACTTTCGCGTTTTTGTTGTAATTTATTTCCAAGATTTAATGAAACGTTGGCTGTTTTTGTTTCATTTTTGATTGGTTCATTTGAATTTGATAAGTTGAATAATATAGGTATTTCTTTACCATTAATCTTTAATTTATTATTTGAAAAATTAATTTCTGCATTATATTTTCTTAATACATCATTTCCTATCAGACCGTCATATTTGTCATGGAAATTACATATTAAGAATTCGATTCTTTCATCAGTATTTCCTAATTCGAAAAATAATGGAACGCGAGCTTTAGTATCTATGGGGATTTGGTGCTTTAAAGTTTTAACCATAATTGCTTTAATTGATATTTGCCATTTAGGATGACAAAGTCCTGGATTTATAATAGAATTGGTTGCACCTGTATCTATTATGAATTTAAGGGGTGTCGTTTTTGACTGTACCACTATATAGGGTAGGTTTGCCCTGAGGCTGTCAATAGAAAATTTTCATTGACTTGCGTTTTGTTAATATCCATTGGCTCTTGGCCCATGTGATTATTATTATTATTATTATTGGTATTGTTAGTATTATTATAATTTGTGTTATTATAATTTCTATAGGTATTTTGGTTATAGTTATCGTTGTTATTATAATTATTATTATAATTATTATTATAGTTGTTATTATTGTTCTGAGGCCTAAAGTTACTTGGTCTCTTATAATTTTGGTTAGCATTGTTTTGATAATTCGTTTGACGATTATTGTTATTTTGTCCGTAATTTTGACGGTTATTGTTATTTTGTCCGTAAGTTTGACGGTTATTGTTATTTTGGAATCTATTATTACTAGCGTTATTATTTTTATAATTATTGTAATTATTGTATGTTTGTGGTCTATTACCACCATTCTGAGCGCGTTTTGGTCTTGTATTTGGAAATGTATTTGTCGTAAATGCATGTCCAGATTGGAATAAAATTTCCATAGCGGTCTCTAATGTAGTTGGGTTCCTACATGCCAGAATTGTTTTCATTGGTTCTGGTATTTTACTTTTAAATAGATTCAGTGCAGTTCTTATATTATTGCGAGCACACTCGTTTGCAGCGACTCCCGGACCTAATACTATTACTGTTTTGTTATTCAATGCCCTTAATTTATTTTTTATTTCGTTAAAGAATTCTATACTTCCGTTTTTGTAGGTTATAGCCCTAAGTTCGTCATATAACTCATCTGGAGTTTTCTTTTCACCGAAGTTATTTTGTAAAATAGTTTTAATGTCTGCCCAAGAAGTTGCTTGGCCGTTTATTTCTATTATTTCCCTAGCTCTACCTCCTAGTATACTTTTAATAATGTCTGAGAAAATTGTTTGAGATAAGACGTCGTATGTACCCAAAATAGGATGTACTCTGTCTATTAAATTAGTGAAATTTTGTAAATCTCTACTATCCCCGTTAAATTCTGGTAAGCGTTCGAGATATTTTAAAGGTTCTATTGTTAAGGTGTTTACTTGTTGTGCATTGGCCATTTTTTTTTTTTATAATTTTAATTGGTTAATGAAATTGAAATAAATGGATTTGCATAAAAAAAAATTTTACTTAACTGAATATTAAATACAACTTAATTTACAAAACTTATAGAAAACTTAAATAACTTACAATATATTGATATAGGAGTTCGTCTACTGCTACTGATGTTTTGTCGACTTGCTTTGGTTGCTTGGGTATTGCTGCTAGTTTCTTGCACTTTATTATCTCGTTCCGGCCTATTTTCTTTGCCTTCTTTACAGCTTGTTGATATTTAATATGTTTTTTATTATTATTTTTTTTATAAAAGTTAAAAATTGTTTGTATAGATTTAACTTTAATTTTAGGTTTGATATTTTCTTTTACCGACCAGGTTTTAAATGTTTCACTGGCTTGTACTGCGTTAATAACACTATTTTTTGTGAAATAGTTTTTATAAAATATATTACGATTATGTTTTTGAATTATTAATAATTTTTTAAAAAATTTATTTCTAACTGTTTTTTTCGTATACAGTTCTTGTTATTAAATTTTGTTTTTTTGCTTTTATTATCACTGTCATTTAGAAACTGTTTTGTTTTAAAATTTTTATTTATTAATTATTAATTTATATAATACGCTTAGCGCGTTTTAAAAATTTAGATTTTTATTATTATTTTAATATTGTTTAATTATACGCTCGGTGCGTTTTATATATACAAATGTATGTATATATTTATTGATTTTTTCCTTATCGGAATTGTTTGTAAATCCGTTTTTAAGTGTTAATACACAAGTGAAATTGATATCGTTCAATCAGACTCAATTGAACTTTAAGCGTTTGGTTTCTTTTGCAATATCAATTGTTTTTCACTAAACGGATCCCATCGTCGTCGCCAATTTTAATATATAAATTTAAATATTTTTAAATAAAACAAGGACACTTTGTTTTATTTGTATTTTATTTATTTTATATTATTTACTAGTAATCATTTACTAGGAATTGTTTTGTTATAATATTTAAGTAATTCTTAATACTATTAAGACCAAAACTGAATTGAATTATACTTGATAATTCTTACATTTATATACTATTTCATTTCTATATGTTGGTCTTACTTTACCATTTTACTTCTGCTATTACAACATATTACAAACGTTCTTTTCTAATTTTAGTACAATGTATTCTTATTCTAATTTTAGTATTTGTATTAATTGTTTACATTAATGTTTACATTAATATTTACGAGAAAGAAAATGCATATTGTGCATTTTTACATTTTAGTATTTATATTGAATATTTGTATTATTATAAATGCATATTATGCATTTTTACATAAAAAGAAATGTATTAATAATTGGTATTGGAATTTACTCCAATAATAAAAAGAAATGTATTTTTATTATGTAATTGAGTTTTTATTTGTAACAACCAAAAATGAATGTTTTGGTTTATTTGATAAGTGGTTTGTAAAATATTTGGGTTAATAGGTATTAAATGAATTTTACATGTTTTAATATTTAGACATGTGTTATTATGAATGATTGTAGGAGGTCGATAAAAGTGTGGGAAAATATATTTATTAATTTGATAATTTCAGCTACTGAGGAGGTGAAATAATATTTTAAGATTATTTATTTACTTTTCTTAGAAGGTGGTAAAAAGATAAAAAGATAATATTTAAATAATGGAGCGTAATGTAACTGTTAATCTCATGAAAATATTACAATTGGCCAAAGAGAACTCCACTGAAAAAAAAGTAATAAGAACAAGAAAATATAATGATTGGATGACTAAAGAAATAATAAATCTAATCCAAAAAAAGAATAAGTTATTTAAAAACTTAAGGAAAAACCCTAACTCTCCAGAAATTCAAGCCAAATTTAAAAAATTTAAAAATAGTGTCACGAAGGAAATAAAGAGAGAAAAGCAAAATTATTTTAATAATAAAATCATCACTGGGTCGGCTCATAGAAAAATGTGGAAAGTGCTAAACAACTGTATACTGAAAATGTCGTCTAATTGCAAAATAAAAAGTTATCAATGAAATAAATAACAATGGCCTTAAAATATGTGATAATTTCTGTATTGCTAATAGTCTTAACACGTATTTTAGTGAAATTGGAAACAAGTTGGCGGATAATATTATTGATGCAGAAAAATATACAGTAAAAAACACAATTACTGAACGATCTATTTTTCTAAGAAAAACAAATGAAATAGAAGGATTAAAAATCATTAAGCTGCTAAAAAATAGTTCACCAGGAGTTGATGGCATCACAGCATCAAATCTAAGGCATGTGGCAACCATTGTAGCACCCAAGCTCGCTTACTTAATAAATAATTGTTTAAGAACTGGTATTTATCCTGAATGTCTAAAATCAAGTATGGTTGTGCCAATATACAAATCAGGAGCAACCAATGATGTATCAAATTACAGGCCTATTACTTTAACAAGTTGCTTGGCAAAAATATTTGAAAAAATAATAAATAATAGAATACAGAATTTTATTCAAAAGGTAGTAGGTTTTGATGATAATCAATTTGGATTTCAAAAAGATATTGGAACCGATTCGGCAGTCTTAGCATCAACAAACTCCATAGTAAGCAAATTAGATCTAGGGAACTATGTATGTTCAGTATTCGTCGATTTAAAAAAAGCATTCGATACGGTTGATCATGAAATCCTGTTAAACAGACTCGATGAAATTGGTATAAGAGGAACAGCTCTGGATCTTCTTAGATCTTATTTACAAAATAGGAATATAGCTACAAGAGTTAATGATGTATTGAATAACCAGTGTACTATAAATAAAAGGATCAGTAAGTTCCGCAAGGATCAGTACTCGGGCCTACTTTGTATCTGCTTTACATCCATAACATCCAATGTGCTAATTTACAAGCCGATTACAAGATATTTGCAGATGACACATTGCTCATTTACAGTGCAAAAACCAGAGATGAATTAGAAAGAATAATAAATGAGGACTTGTACAAATATATTAATTGGCTTAAAGGCAACAAATTAAGTATAAATGCTGATAAAACTATATTTATCACATATAAAATGAGGAATAAAGCTGATATAAATCTAAAAATATTGATAAACAATGTCCAAATCGAAAGAGTTGATACATATAAATACCTTGGTGTAATAATTGATGAAAAACTGAGATGGGAAAATCATATCAATAAAATAGCATCCAAAATTGCGCCAATGCTTGGTGCCAGCCAATAATATATATCATGCTCATATCATGTCACATATTAGGTATAATATATGTAGCTGGTTCAGTTGCGCTACATGGCTGAAAGAAAAGGTCAGTACTTTTATAAACAAAGCAATTAAAAATTTATTTTTATTTTAAAGTTTAACTGGCTGACACCAACAGTCGAAATTTATAAAAAAACAGGATATTTGATGCTTCCGGAAATTATTATTATGGAAAAAGCCAAATCAATTTTTAAACTGGAATTGAGCAATGTGTCATCCGCAAATATTTTGTAATCGGCTTGTAAATTTATTTTTATATTCACCACACTTCTTTTTGTTCAAACCTATAACGTATTCAACATTAATGTCATCTTGGACGTTTATGAAATCATCTGTTTGCATTTTGTACACAGTAAATGTCATTTTTGATACGTACCTTGTTTTCAATTAGAAAGTAAATACATAAGTTTAGAAATTGTTTGTATAAAAAGAAATTGTTTGATTTGTTAATTATATTATGTAAAGTTAATATTTTGGGTTTTGTGTTATTTAAAGTGATATAATTATTCTGTTGATTATATAAAAATAAAAATAAATTTTTTCGTGTGTATATTAATTTTAAGATTAAAAAATTGTATTTAGTGTAATTTAGGTTATATGAATTAATTAAAATATAAAAAAAAAATTTGTATAAAATGTAAATAAGATGGTTATGAAGTAAGCTTTTTGTGTAGTGGTTGATTAAAATTAAATATATGTAATTAACGTAATTAAGGTTATGTAGATAATTTTGCAAAGAAAAAGATATTAAATATGTTAAAAATTTAAGTAATATGAGTAAAAGTAAATTTATGTATGTGTATATTAATGCTAAAATTAGAAATTTGTATTTATATTTAGAATAACCTAAGTTATACGAATTATTTAAAATAAACGTAAAAATTTTAAGTAAAATGTAAATCAGAAGGTTATAAAGAGAGTTTTTTTTGTAGTAGTTGATTAAATTAAATATATGTGATTAATATAATTAAGGTTATGTAAATAATTTAGCGAAAATAAAAATATGAAATATGTAAGAATTCTAAGTAATATGAGTAAAAATAATTTTTTGTATGTGTATATTAATGCTAAAATTAAAAAATTGCATTTAGTATAACTTAGGTTATATGAATTAATTAAAATACAAGCAAAAAATTTTAGTAAAATGTAAATAAGATATTTATGAAAAAAGTTTTTTGTGTAGTGGTTGATTAAAATTAAATATATAAGATTAACGTAATTAAGGTTATGTAAATAATTTAACGAAGAAAAAAATATAAAATATGTAAAAAAGCTAAGTAATATGATTAAAAATAAATGTTTATTAAGAATAACTAGAAATTTATTTAATAAAAAAATTTTACTTTTTTTTTTTTTAAGCGCTAACTGTTCAACTGTTAGGCTAATAAGCCTGTCTATACAATAGGTACATGTTGGAACAGGGGGTCATATTATATTCGTGTTATTAGAATTGGTCTTATTGAATTCCACATACAATTTAAACATGAGGCCTTATACATGTAGAAACGTCTTAGATTTTCAATATTTACAATTCTATTTTTTGTTTATATTGTAATATTTTATATTTTACTTATATGGTATTCTATATCTGCGAGTTATATTATTTAATTAAATTATTTGTTTATATTTTGCATTTGTTTATATTTTTATATTAAAGTATTTTTTTATTAAAGATTTATAATTATTAATTATTGATTATGCCATTAATTTGAACCCAATGGCGAATGGTAGCTGAGTCGAGTCGAAAACCAGAAAAGTTTTTTCACTTTCACTAGAATTCGAACCCGGGCTCTTCTGCATGAAAGGTCGGCACTTAACCACTGTGCCACCCAGCTGTTACTTAATATTAATTGTGTTTTTAATTTTTCAATATCGTTATATGAGTTAATATTGTACACCTTACTTGTAGCATTCTGCAGCAGTAGTATTTGATTATTATTGAACCACAGGTATTGAAAATTATGTGATGTTTTAAATTGCTTTGCAATGTAGTAGAGCGGTGACAGATGGTGACGAAAAAATATTTCGCGGTTTCCTTCATCCTTCAAGTTCAATACACTGGAATACAGACATTTGTGTAGTTTTTTTTTGCCCATAAGTTCCATTTTTGTTGGTTCGGATCTCAGCTTCAGTATACATAATTATTTTTGGTTTTTTCCTTTTGTTGGTCAATTATTTTTATACTGATGATTTCATCTTCTGTTAAGGTGGAATTTAGGTGTTGAGATATTTTTAATATTGAGTCCTTAGCATTTGATATACTCATATCGAGTCATGGTGACAATTATCGCATTTCCAGTTCAAGCTCCCTGACTTTACCAGGTCGTATGTTTCATCTGGAATTTTAGCACATTTTGAATGAAACAATTTCTGGTACTGCCTGCATTTTACCGCCCTTAACTTGGCTACGAGTGTTCTATCGCAAATGTTACATTGATTAACCATTTTTTTAATAGATTATTTATATTTTAGATATTATATTTTTAAATAGATAAATTAGGAAGAATTTGTAATATTTTCTAATAGATAGTGTAATTAGAAAATTTAGTATTATAAAGTCAATTTGGTTAGCTATGTTTTACGATCAAATTAATAACAGCTTTTATGGTGTTAAAATGACTTATGGATATCTCATTAAATTTGAACCAAATAAGTGTAGGGTATTTCTAAGTCGGTTGCACCGACTGACTGTTTCTTTACTTGTTTTTTTTTTTGTTTTGCTATTTAACTTTTATTTTGAAATGTTGAATTTACTAGTGTAATGTTTAATTTACTTATTTTATTTGAGATAATGTTTTTATTTATATATTTTTAAAATTTATGTATTTTTCTGTTTTTTTTTTTTTTTTTGTTTTTATTTTTCGCTAATTATCAGTCAACATTTTAAAATTGTTTTTTTTTTAGGTATATGTCTGTTAAAATATTAGAATAACATTAATGTTAGAAATCATTTTTAAACCTTTTGATTTCTTTTTGTTTCCTATTTTTGCAAACACTAAAAATTTACGAAAATAAATTTTGCTATACCTCAACATTTAAGTTAACATTTTGAATATTTTCTAATAGATATGATTACATTCTGAATTCATAATTCATTAAGTACAGAAGTAATAAAAAAAAAAAATATATTAAATATCACGTGTAGAAAAAAAAAAAAAAGAAAATAAATTTCTTTTTATATTGAAATTAGATCTTTATTACTAAAATTAATTGAGGAAAAAAAAGCAAAAATCAGCAGTATTAATAGTTGTTCCAACAACTATGGATTGCCATAAATGCAGAGTGAAAATTCGAGGAGAAACTGGGGTAAAATGTGCTGGAGTATGTGGTAAAATTTACCACTGTCAACCTAAATGTTCTGGATTGGACCAGTCAACTCTAGGAATTTTAGACGTAAATTCACGTTTAAAATATATATGTGATGAATGTATAATGTACATACAAAATATTGATCTGGTATTACAAGAAATGGAAAGATCAGTGAAGAAGAACAATGATTATCTAGTGGAATACAAAGAGGAATTTGACCGGGCTATTAAAAATAATGAAAGGGAAATAATTGGATTACTAAAGGCGGTAAAGGAGAGATATATGGAACGGTTACAACATATTAAAACTGAACAAAAATATGAAATTGAAAAAATGAATAAATTAACGGAAGCATTCAAAATGGAAAGTGAAAAAATAAATAGCAGTATAAAAAAATCAATACTCAAGAACGATGAACTGTGTACTGAATTGCAAACATATAGCAATAAAAATTTAAAAAATGAAAATGTAGGTCAAAATGTATCGTTTGCCGAAATATTAAAAAATGCAAGTGTCAGCAAAAAAACTGTGCCATCCATAAAAAAAGTTGTGCCTTTGATTGTGAAACCTAAGCAAAATCAAAAATGTGAACAAACTAAAGTGGATTTAAGTAAAAAAGTCGACCCAAAAAATCTAAAAATCAAAAATGTCGAAAATAGAAAAAATGGTATGGTACCAATTGAAACCGAAACAAAAGAAGAACGTGAAAAAATAAAAAATTTGTTAGAAAAAAAAATGGGAGATTATGAAATAAAAGTGCCAATTGAAACCAAACCAAGAGTGGAAATCATTCACATGGGAGTCAATTATAAAGAAGATGAATTAATAAACAAATTAAAGGCTCAGAATCCTATCTTAGAACATAGTGTGATGAAAGTGATAAAAATTTATGAGGCAAGGAAAACAAACCATACAAGGTATAATGCCATAGTAGAAATAGATAAAGACACTTTCCCAAAAATAATTGGAAATGAAAAGGTCTCAATTGGATGGGAGCGCTGCAAAGTCTTTGACGCTATACGGGTTCTACGCTGTTTCAAATGCAAAGGCTTTAACCATAAATCTGCGGATTGTAAAAATGATGAGATTTGTGTCAAATGTCATCAGAAGCATAAAAGTGTTGAATGTAAAAAGGATGACATCAATAAATGCATAAATTGTCTAAAAGTGAATGAGAAGCTAAAACTTGGTTTAAATGTTGATCATAATACCTTTAGTGTGATGTGTCAGGTATATCAAAAAAAGCTGAGTATTAAAAAACAAAAGATTGGATATTAGCAATTAAAGACTAATTTTACGGAAAACAACAACTTATCTAATCTTGATAATTTTGATATGAAAGAAAATGGGAATAAAACTAATAATAATAATAATAATAATAATAATAATAAAAATTATAATAATAATAATAATAATAATAACGAGGAAGAGTGTAGTAGAGTAGACTGTGTCAACTCTGGGATACCCGTATGACCGTTATATAAACATTATATCATTATTATTACAAACATTAATTACTTTTGGCAAAATTTCAAACATACCAGCTTTATTAGGTGAAATATAATGCTCATATAAAAGAAGGAGTTGTATGGCAGCTACTCGAACCCTTTGCAGTAGACCAACCAAATTTTGCAGTAACTTTGGCCATTAAACTAAACTATTTTTGGCAAAATTTCAGACACCCAGCTTTAATAGGTGTAGAGTAATGCTCATATAAAATAAGAAGTTGTATGGCGGCTACTCGAACCCTTTGCAGTAGACCAACCAAATTTTGCAGTAACTTTGGCCATTACACTAAACTATTTTTGGCAAAATTTCAGACACCCAGCTTTAATAGGTATAGAGTAATGCTCATATAAAAGAAGGAGTTGTATGGCAGCTACTCGAACTCACTGCAACAGACCAACCAAATTTTGCACAAAATTTGGCCATAAAACTAAACTACTTTTGCTAAAATGTCAGACACGTAGCTGTAATAGGTACAGAGAAATACTCATATAAAAAAAGAAGTTGTATGGCAGCCACCCGAACCCATGGACCAAAATGGCTGGATTTAAATAGCGATGACGGCTATTGCAAAAAAACGAATTTGCGAAAATTTCAAGATTCTAGCTCCTTTACTTTTTGAGTTATCGTGCGGACGGACGGACAGACGGACAGACGGACAGACGGACAGACGGACGGACGGACGGACATACATAGCCAAATCGATTTTTTTTTCGATTCTGATCCGATCCATACACTTGAGTCTATATCTACCCCCCCTCCTTCTCTGCGTCACAAACGTAATGGCAAATTTATTATACCCTTTGACTATATAGTCATACGGGTATAATAATAATAATAATAATGATAATAATAATAATAATAATGATATTAATAATAATAATAAAACTGATAACGATAGAATTGCTGATATTAGTACAACAGGGACGGTAATAAAAACTGTTAAAAAAATAGTCAAACCAAAAGATGATTCATCAAATATTAAAACCAAAAATAATAGAAATCTTTTAAATTTTTTATCTTTCACAAAGAAAATACATAAAAATATCACTACTGCGAAAGAATCTATAGTTGATATAGCTAATCCAAATAAAATTAAAACAAGTAATGATAAAAAACCAAGGGTTTTTATAATAATGTGCTTTTAACCGAGGGTTAAAAGCACATTTTCAAAATAATATACCGTTTCATACTAAGTATTTTATCGGAATATAATGTTCAAGCTTCAATATTAACGTTTAAGGAAATATATACGTTGGTGACTAAGTTACTGCTTACTTATAAAAAAAGTAAATATTTTATTTGAAAGTTCTAATAGCCCTTCAATGGGGAAGGTTGCCAAATTTCTCAAGGACCTAACTTCATCAAACCCCCCCCCCCCCCCTCCTTCTTCATTTTTGTAGTTTCTAGGAATTAAACCAAAATTTGGAATTTTACTTAGAACTTTATTATCTAAGAAAAAATGGGTAAAACTGAGAGACACTTTCTTCAATTTAAGGAACCGCTTTTAAATTTAAGAAAAACCTTTAACATATGTTAAAATATAATGTTGGACCTTCAAATTTTGTATATTAATAAAAAAAAATTTGGACAGGTATTCAAGTTACAGGTGTTTAAAAATAGCAAAATTTCAATTTTCGAGCCCTTATAGCTCCTAAATAGGGGGCTTGACAAAAAAATTTTGTTAACCGACTCCTACTAATTTCTGATTATCTAACTTCTCCCAAAATTTCAAGACCCTAGCTTGAACCGTTCAGAAGATATGTGTGGTCAAAAATTTTGCAAAAATAGAGTTTTGTGTAATGCTAAATTTTAGTACCGTCTGGTAACCATAAACATTTGCCTGTAAAAAATTTATAAATTTTATGAAACCAGCTATCGTTTGCAGTTTTCAGATTGAAAATATATTTAACAGAACTCTTGTTATAACCATTTAAATATAAGGCTTTTTTCAACTTTGGGGGGCTGTAGCCCCGTAACAGGTGGGGCTACAGAAAAAAATTCTTCTACGAAATTATTTTTTTTGCAAAAACTACCCATGGTTAAAATTTCTTTACTCTATTTCAAACGGTGTAAAAGTTTTTGTAAACATACGGACAGACGGACGGACAGACGGACGGACAGAGTGAAGCTATATAGGCACATTTTTACAAAATTTTTTGAAAATGTGCTAAAAAGCGATTGCGTGGTTTCAAAAAATGAAGATAAAGAAAAGAATAAAACTTGCATTTCTCCAAGCAAACTCCAAATGCCAGATAACAAATATTCAAATTGGACTAAGGAAGAAACGCTCTGCCCAAACATTGAAAAAAATGTACAGGGAAATAGTAAAACATACATAGATCCTTTGGTCCCTCCTATTGTTAGGCTAACAAGAAAAGCAATTGATACTGGTGATAATGTTTATGCAATTTCAAGACTAAGAGACCACAGAATTTATAACAATGTAAGGCTGTTTTTATCATATTTCCATGACAAGGATGATATTTGCTATGAAGGTGTCACTCAGACTAGTTTAAAAATACTAATTCATCAAGAGGGATTGCCAAATAACTACAAAGAACTTTCTCAACTTTATTTTATTTATCATGACAATACAGGAGTATCTAGAAAAGAAGCAATTCAAGACCTAGCTTATTACAGGAGGCATATTGATAATAAATGCAGAGAATATTTGCAGAAAACAAGAGAAACTTGGCAAAATTATATGATTAGTAAACCTTGATGTTCAATACACTCTCAAATTTAAATATTGTGCATTTTAATGCCAGAAGTCTCAGAAAAAATATTACCGAAATAGAATCATTTATTAAAATTAAAAAATTTATTGACATAATTATGATTGGTGAAACTTGGATATACTCTGATGAGGAGATATTTTTTAATATTCCTGGGTATACAGCTTTATTTAATTCAAATAATTTAAATAGAGGAGGCGGGGCTGCTATTTATGTCAAACAAAACATACAATATAAAATACTAGAAGTCATAGAACAGTTCAATACCATAATTATATCATTATGCGGTACTAGTCCAGTTATTAAACTTGCGGTTTGTTACAAAAGTCCTAGTGAAAATAATAATACATTTATATCACATTTAGAATCAATTTTTAATAGATATAAAAATATTGTTATGGTTGGCGATACTAACATTGATTTATTATCTGATACGGAGCTCTCTAGATCCTACAAAACAATGCTAGAATCTAATGCTGTAGATGTAAAGAACAATTTAAGAAAGGAAAATGCTACTAGAGTTACAGAAAGCACTTGCACAATTATTGATCATGTTCTATCAAATCTAAAAAATGAAAAGTATGATTTTAAAATTTCTACTGAAGATGTTGTTAACTTAGACCATAAAGCCATTCAAATAAGGATAAATAAAGTTATAAAAAAACGTGAGCCCATTTTCAATAAGGAACTAATTGTTACAGATATCAAAAAATTCAAAACTCAAGTTAGCAGTCTACTTTTAACAAATAATTGTGATAGTGTAGTTAATCTCATGAAAATATTACAATTGGCCAAAGAGAACTCCACTGAAAAAAAAGTAATAAGAATAAGAAAAAATAATGATTGGATGACTAAAGAAATAATGAACCTCATCCAAAAAAGAAATAAATTATTAAAAAACTTAAAGAAAAACCCTAACTCCCCAGAAATTCAAACCAAATTTAAAAAACTGAAAAATAGTGTCACTAAGGAAATAAAGAGAGAAAAGCAAAATTATTTTAACAATAAAATCTACTTAGCTGGGTCTGATCATAGAAAAATGTGGGAAGTGCTAAACAACTGTATGCTAAAAAGGTCGTCTAATTGCATTAAAGTTATCAATGAAATAAATAACAATGGCATTAAAATATGTGACAATTTCGGTATTGCTAAAACTTTTAACACGTATTTTAGTGAAATTGCAAACAAGTTGGCGGATAATATTATTGATGCAGAAAAATACACAGTAAAAAACACAATTACTGAACGATCTATTTTTCTAAGAAAAACAAATGAAATAGAAGGATTAAAAATCATTAAGCTGCTAAACAGCTGGGTGGCACAGTGGTTAAGTGCCGACCTTTCATGCAGAAGGGCCCGGGTTCGAATTCTAGTGAAAGTGAAAAAACTTTTCTGGTTTTCGACTCGACTCAGTTACCATTCGTCATTGGGTTCAAATTAATGGCATAATCAATAATTAATAGTTATAAATCTTTAATAAAAAATACTTTAATATAAAAATATAAACAAATGCAAAATATAAACAAATAATTTAATTAAATAATATAACTCGCAGATATAGAATACCATATAAGTAAAATATAAAATATTACAATATAAACAAAAAATAGAATTGTAAATATTGAAAATCTAAGACGTTTCTACATGTTATAAGGCCTAGTACTATCTCATGTTTAAATTGTATGTGGAATTCAATAAGACCAATTCTAATAACACGAATATAATATGACCCCCTGTTCCAACATGTACCTATGGTATAGACAGGCTAATTAGCCTAACAGTTGAACAGTTAGCGCTTAAAAAAAAATAAAAAAAAAAAAAAAAAAAAAAAAATAAAAAAAATAGTTCACCAGGTGTTGATGGCATAACAGCATCAAATCTAAGGCATGTTGCAACCATTATAGCACCCAAGCTCGCTTACTTAATAAATTATTGTTTAACAACTGGTATTTATCCTGAATGTCTAAAATCAAGTATGGTTGTGCCAATATACAAATCAGGAGCAACCAATGATGTATCAAACTACAGGCCTATTACTTTAACAAGTTGCTTGGGAAAAATATTTGAAAAAATAATAAATAATAGAATACAGAATTTTATTCAAAATGTAGTAGGTTTTGATGATAATCAATTTGGATTTCAAAAAGATATTGGAACCGATTCGGCAGTCTTAACATCAACAAACTCTATAGTAAGCAAATTAGATGCAGGGAACTATGTATGTTCAGTATTCGTTGACTTAAAAAAAGCATTCGATACAGTTGATCACAGAATCCTGTTAAACAGACTCTATGAAATCGGTATAAGAGGAACAGCTCTGGATCTCCTTAGATCTTATTTTCAAAATAGAAAAATAGCTACAAGAGTTAATGATGTATTGAGTAACCAGTGTAGTATAAACATAGGTGTTCCACAAGGATCAGTGCTCGGGCCTACTTTGTATCTGCTTTACATCCATAACATCCAATGTGCTAATTTACAAGCTGATTACAAGATATTTGCGGATGACACATTGCTCATTTACAGTGCTAAAACCAGAGATGAATTAGAAATAATAATAAATGAGGATTTGTACAAATATATTAATTGGCTTAAAGGCAACAAATTAAGTATAAATGCTGATAAAACTAAATTTATCACATATAAAATGAGGAATAAAGCTGATATAAATCTAAAAATATTAATAAACAATGTCCAAATTGAAAGAGTTGATACATATAAATACCTTGGTGTAATAATTGATGAAAAACTGAGATGGGAAAATCATATCAATAAAATAGCATCCAAAATTGCGCCAATGCTTGGTGCCATTAAAAGAAGTGGAATTAAACTAAACAGGAAAGCTGCCAATAATATATATCATGCTCATATCATGTCACATATCAGGTATAATATATGTAACTGGTCCAGTTGCGCTACATGGCTGAAAGACAAGGTCAGTACTTTGATAAACAGAGCAATAAAACTTTTATACGAGTTTAGCTGGCTGACACCAACAGTCGAAATTTATAAAAAAACGGGATATTTGATGCTTCCGGAAATTATTATTATGGAAAAAGCCAAATTAATTTTTAAACTGGAAAAAGGAATTTACAGGAAGAATATTAATGTTACAAAAAAAAAATGGTGTACATAACTATAACACCAGAAGCCTGAATTATTTAAATCATACAAGATCTAGAACGGAGTTATCTCACAGCAGCGGATTATCCTCAGCTATAAGAATCTATAATAAGCTACCAAATGATCTTAAACAGACCTCTAACATCAAATTATTTGTTAAAAATCTGAAGTACCTACTAAAGCGGGATACCATATTGTTTGACAGCGTTATGCAGAATGAATAATTGTATTAACATAATAATAATTAAATTAATATTATATAACTTTAATAACTTATATATATATATTTATATATATTGATATATATTAAATACGTATACATGTATATTTTTGCTTATCTTTATTTAGTTTAGTTTTAGGTTAATCTGTGTTATTTTATACCAAAATCAATCAATTGTTTTGTTTATAGCACAGTTAAAATTAAAAAAAAAAAAAAATAAAAAAGTATTATAATATGTTATATAAAAGTAAAACTATAAAAAAAAAGCTATTGTAATAGACAATAAGAAAGCTAAATAAAGTATATCAATTTAAAAAAAAAAAAAAATTTTTTTTTTTTTTGTTGAAGTTTATGTCTCTTAATATATTAGAATAACATTAATGCTAGAAATCATTTGTAAACATTTTGATTTCTTTTTGTTTCCTATTTTTTCAAACACTAAACATTTATGAAAAGAAATTTGTCTATACCTCAACATTTAAGTTAACATTTTAAAATGTTTTTTTTTTTTTTTGTCGAAGTTTATGTCTGGTAAAATATTAGAATAGCATTAATGTTAGAAATCATTTTTAAACATTTTGATTTTTTTTTGTTTCCTATGTTTTCAAACACTAAAAATTTACGAAAATAAATTTTGCTATACCTCAACATTTAAGTTAACATTTTAAAATTGTTTTATTTTTTGTTGAAGTTTATGTCTGTTAATATATTAGAATAGCATTAATGCTAGAAATCAATTTCAAACATTTCGATTTCTTTTTGTTTCCTATTTTTTCAAACACTAAAAATTAACGAAAAGAAATTTGTCTATACCTAAACACTTAAGTTAACATTTTAAAATTGTTTTTTTTTTTTTTTTGAAGTTTATGCATGTTAATATATTAGAATAACATTAATGTTAGAAATCATTTTTAAACATTTTGACTTCTTTTTTTTTCCTATTTTGTCAAACACTAAAAATTTACGAAAATAAATTTTGCTATACCTCAACATTTAAGTTAACATTTCAAAATTGTTTTTTTTTTGTTGAAGTTTATGTCTGTTAATATATTAGAATAACATTAATGTTAGAAATCATTTTTAAACATTTTGATTTCTTTTTGTTTCCTATTGTTTCAAACACTAAAAATTTACGAAAAGAAATTTGTCTATACCTCAACATTTAAATTAACATTTTAAAATAGTTTTTTTTTTTTTTTTGAAGTTTATGTCTGTTAATATATTAGAATAACATTAATGTTAGAAATCATTTTTAAACATTTTGATTTCTTTTTGTTTCCTATTTTTTCAAACACTAAAAATTTACGAAAAGAAATTTGTCTATACCTCAACATTTAAATTAACACTTTAAAATTGTTTTTTTTTTTTTTGAAGTTTATGCATGTTAATATATTAGAATAACATTAATGTTAGAAATCATTTTTAAACATTTTGATTTCTTTTTTTTCCTATTTTGTCAACACTAAAAATTTACGAAAATAAATTTTGCTATACCTCAACATTCAAGTTAACATTTTAAAATTGTTTTTTTTTTTTGTTGAAGTTTATGTCTGTTAATATATTAGAATAACATTAATGTTAGAAATCATTTTTAAACATTTTGATTTCTTTTTGTTTCCTATTGTTTCAAACACTAAAAATTTACGAAAAGAAATTTGTCTATACCTCAACATTTAAGTTAACATTTTAAAATTGTTTTTTTTTTTTTGTTGAAGTTTATGTCTGTTAATATATTAGAAAAACATTAATGCTAGAAATCATTTGTAAACATTTTGATTTCTTTTTGTTTCCTATTTTTTCAAACACTAAAAATTTACGAAAATAAATTTAGCTATACCTCAACATTTAAGTTAACATTTTAAAATTGTTTTTTTTTTTTGTTGAAGTTTATGTCTGTTAATATATTAGAATAGCATTAATGCTAGAAATCAATTTCAAACATTTCGATTTCTTTTTGTTTCCTATTTTTTCAAACACTAAAAATTTACGAAAAGAAATTTGTCTATACCTCAACATTTAAACTAACATTTTAAAATTGTTTCTTTTTTTTTTGAAGTTTATGCATGTTAATATATTAGAATAACATTAATGTTAGAAATCATTTTTAAACATTTTGATTTCTTTTTTTTTCCTATTTTGTCAAACACCAAAAATTTACGAAAATAAATTTTGCTATACCTCAACATTTAAGTTAACATTTTAAAATTTTTTTTTTTTTTTTGTTGAAGTTTATGTCTGTTAATATATTAGAATAACATTAATGTTAGAAATTATTTTTAAACATTTTGATTTCTTTTTGTTTCCTATTGTTTCAAACACTAAAAATTTACGAAAAGAAATTTGTCTATACCTCAACATTTAAATTAACATTTTAAAATTGTTTTTTTTTTTTTGAAGTTTATGCATGTTAATATATTAGAATAACATTAATGTTAGAAATCATTTTTAAACATTTTGATTTCTTTTTTTTTCCTATTTTGTCAAACACTAAAAATTAACGAAAAGAAATTTGTCTATACCTCAACATTTAAGTTAACATTTTAAAATTGTTTTTTTTTGTTCTTAAGTTTATGCATGTTAATATATTAGAATAACATTAATGCTAGAAATCATTTGTAAACATTTTGATTTCTTTTTGTTTCCTATTTTTTCAAACACTAAAAATTTACGAAAATAAATTTTGCTATACCTCAACATTTAAGTTAACATTTTAAAATTGTTTTTTTTTTTTGTTGAAGTTTATGTCTGTTAATATATTAGAATAGCATTAATGCTAGAAATCATTTTCAAACATTTCGATTTCTTTTTGTTTCCTATTTTTTCAAACACTAAAAATTAACGAAAAGAAATTTGTCTATACCTCAACATTTAAACTAACATTTTAAAATTGTTTCTTTTTTTTTTGAAGTTTATGCATGTTAATATATTAGAATAACATTAATGTTAGAAATCATTTTTAAACATTTTGATTTCTTTTTTTTTCCTATTTTGTCAAATACTAAAAATTTACGAAAATAAATTTTGCTATACCTCAACATTTAAGTTAACATTTTAAAATTTTTTTTTTTTTTTGTTGAAGTTTATGTCTGTTAATATATTAGAATAACATTAATGTTAGAAATCATTTTTAAACATTTTGATTTCTTTTTGTTTCCTATTGTTTCAAACACTAAACATTTACGAAAAGAAATTTGTCTATACCTCAACATTTAAATTAACATTTTAAAATTGTTTTTTTTTTTTTGAAGTTTATGCATGTTAATATATTAGAATAACATTAATGTTAGAAATCATTTTTAAACATTTTGATTTCTTTTTGTTTCCTATTGTTTCAAACACTAAAAATTAACGAGAAGAAATTTGTCTATACCTCAACTTTTAAGTTAACATTTTAAAATTGTTTTTTTTTTAATTTATGCATGTTAATATATTAGAACAACTTTAATATTAGAAATCATATTTAAACCTTTTATTTAATTTTTTTTCCTATTTTTTTAAACACTAAAAATTAACGAAAATAAATTTGTCTATACCTCAACATTTAAATTAACATTTTAAAATATATTTTTTTTTTTTGAAGTTTTGCCTTGTAATATATTAGAATAACATTAATGTTAGAAATCATTTTTAAACATTTTGATTTCTTTTTTTTTTCCTATTTTGTCAAACACTAAAAATTAACGAAAAGAAATTTGTCTATACCTCAACATATAAGTTAACATTTTAAAATTATTTTATTTTGAATTTTATGCATGTGAGTATATTAGAATAACATTAATGCTAGAAATCATTTTTAAACATTTTGATTTCTTTTTGTTTCCTGTTTTGTCAAACACTAAAAATTAACGAAAAGAAATTTGCCTATACCTCAACATTTAAATTAACATTTTAAAATTGTTTTTTTTTTTTTTTGAATTTTATGCATGTTAATATATTAGAATAACATTAATGTTAGAAATTATTTCTAAACATTTTGATTTCTTTATTTTTTTCCTATTTTGTCATCAAACACTAAAAATTAACGAAAATAAATTTAGCTATACCTCAACATTTAAGTTAACATTTAAAATTGTGTTTGTTTTTTTTTAAGTTTATGTCTGTTAATATATTAGAATAACATTAATGCTAGAAATCATTTTTAAACATTTTGATTTCTTTTTTTTTTTTATCAAACACTAAAAATTAACGAAAAGAAATTTTGTTAGACCTCAACATTTAAGTTAACATTTTAAAATTGTTTTTTTTTTTTTGAAGTTTATGCATGTTAATATATTAGAATAACATTAATGTTAGAAATCATTTTTAAACATTTTGATTTCTTTTTTTTTCCTATTTTGTCAAACACTAAAAATTAACGAAAAGAAATTTGTCTATACCTCAACATTTAAGTTAACATTTTAAAATTGTTTTTTTTTGTTCTTAAGTTTATGCATGTTAATATATTAGAATAACATTAATGCTAGAAATCATTTGTAAACATTTTGATTTCTTTTTGTTTCCTATTTTTTCAAACACTAAAAATTTATGAAAATAAATTTTGCTATACCTCAACATTTAAGTTAACATTTTAAAATTGTTTTTTTTTTTGTTGAACTTTATGTCTGTTAATATATTAGAATAACATTAATGCTAGAAATCATTTGTAAACATTTTGATTTCTTTTTGTTTCCTATTTTTTCAAACACTAAAAATTTACGAAAACAAATTTGCCTATACCTCAACATTTAAGTTAACATTTTAAAATTGTTTTTTTTTTTTTTTGAATTTTATGCATGTTAATATATTAGAATAACATTAATGCTAGAAATCATTTTTAAACATTTTGATTTCTTTTTGTTTCCTATTTTTTCAAACACTAAAAATTTACGAAAAGAAATTTGTCTATACCTCAACATTTAAATTAACATTTGAAAATATTTGTTTTTTTTTTAAGTTTATGTCTGTTAATATATTAGTATAACATTAATGTTAGAAATCATTTTTAAACATTTTGATTTCTTTTTGTTTCCTATTTTTTTTAAACACTAAAAATTTACGAAAAGAAATTTGTCTATACCTCAACATTTAAATTAACATTTTAAAATATATTTTTTTTTTTTTGAAGTTTTGCCTGGTAATATATTAGAATAACATTAATGTTAGAAATCATTTTTAAACATTTTGATTTCTTTTTTTTTCCTATTTTGTCAAACACTAAAAATTAACGAGAAGAAATTTGTCTATACCTCAACTTTTAAGTTAACATTTTAAAATTGTTTTTTTTTTAATTTATGCATGTTAATATATTAGAACAACTTTAATATTAGAAATCATATTTAAACCTTTTATTTAATTTTTTTTCCTATTTTTTTAAACACTAAAAATTAACGAAAATAAATTTGTCTATACCTCAACATTTAAATTAACATTTTAAAATATATTTTTTTTTTTGAAGTTTTGCCTTGTAATATATTAGAATAACATTAATGTTAGAAATCATTTTTAAACATTTTGATTTCTTTTTTTTTTCCTATTTTGTCAAACACTAAAAATTAACGAAAAGAAATTTGTCTATACCTCAACATATAAGTTAACATTTTAAAATTATTTTATTTTGAATTTTATGCATGTGAGTATATTAGAATAACATTAATGCTAGAAATCATTTTTAAACATTTTGATTTCTTTTTGTTTCCTGTTTTGTCAAACACTAAAAATTAACGAAAAGAAATTTGCCTATACCTCAACATTTAAATTAACATTTTAAAATTGTTTTTTTTTTTTTTTGAATTTTATGCATGTTAATATATTAGAATAACATTAATGTTAGAAATTATTTTTAAACATTTTGATTTCTTTATTTTTTTCCTATTTTGTCATCAAACACTAAAAATTAACGAAAATAAATTTAGCTATACCTCAACATTTAAGTTAACATTTAAAATTGTGTTTGTTTTTTTTTAAGTTTATGTCTGTTAATATATTAGAATAACATTAATGCTAGAAATCATTTTTAAACATTTTGATTTCTTTTTTTTTTTTATCAAACACTAAAAATTAACGAAAAGAAATTTTGTTAGACCTCAACATTTAAGTTAACATTTTAAAATTGTTTTTTTTTTTTGAAGTTTATGCAATATATTAGAATAACATTAATGTTAGAAATTATTTTTAAACATTTTGATTTCTTTATTTTTTTCCTATTTTGTCAAATATTAAAAATTAAGGAAAATAAATTTGTCTATACCTCAACATTTAAGTTAACATTTTAAAATTGTTTTATTTTTTTTTTTTTTTAAGTTTATGTCTGTTAGTATATTAGAATAACATTAATGTTAGAAATCATTTTTAAACATTTTGATTTTTTTTTTCCTTAATTTTTTCAAACAATAAAAATTAACGAAAAGAAATTTTTCTATACCTCAACATTTAAGTTAACATTTAAAATTGTGTTTGTTTTTTTTTAATTTTATATCTGTTAATATATTAGAATAACATTAATGTTAGAAATCATTTTTAAACATTTTGATTTCTTTTTTTTTCCTATTTTGTCAAACACTAAAAATTAACGAAAATAAATTTGTCTATACCTCAACATTAAAAAAACATCTAAAAAAGATTTACGTGCTCTTAAAGAATAATAAAATTAATTTTTTGTGCTCTTAAAAAATTTAAAAAAAAAAAGTTAAAAAATAAAATTTAAAAATTTAAATTTAAAAAAATTAATTAAAATAATTTTGTATAAATATGAAATAAAAAATAATTTTCTACAATCATAAATAACTTATTTACTTACCGGCAAAAATCAGAATGAAGCAATGTAATATTTGCGGTAAAAATCTAACTGGAAGGGCAAAATGGGTAACTTGCAGTGGATTGTGCCAAGGTTCGTACGATATTGAATGTGCTGGAATTTTAGATAAGCAATTTGAACAAGTTAAAAAAGCCGTAGCACCTTGGAAGTGTCCAAAATGCCCACCTGGTAACAACGAGTCCTTTGTTATTGTGGCAGATTCCGAGGTAGAAAATGAAGCACAGAATAGTATTTTTACTGATATCGACCCAGTTAATGAGTTGGCTAATTTTGATTTTAAAAATTCCAACTTGGATACAACCTTAACTGCATTCCTGAAAAAGCAAGCAGATGTAATCATAGATATCAGGAAATCCCAACAATTCAACTCTGATCAACTGTTTGATTTATCACAACAAATTAGTGAAATTCAAAATGAAAATGAGAACTTAAAAAAACAATTAGTAATTGTTCAAAAAAAAAATATTGAATTTGAAAACAAACTTAATAAATTAAAAGGCATAACTGATGAAGTGCACCAAACAAAAATAAAAAATAATGTCATTATAACTGCTTACCAAATAGTTTAAAGAATCCAAGAGAAACAATTTAAAAAATTGGAGGGAAAATTGGGACCAAGGTGGCGACTGAAAATATTTCTAATATTAAACTCCTCTGGAATAAAAATAAAAATACAACCAACGGCCAATATCTTCTAGAATTTAAAACAGGTGAATCAAAAAAAGAGTTTATGGATGCAAAAAAAATTTTAAACAACTATTTTCGCATGAATTTAATATTGGTGAAGCAAATAAGCAAATTTTGTTTCTACATCATCTTACACCGTTTCAGGCTGATCTCTATAGGGCAGCAAAAAACATCAAAACATCCAAAAACTTACAATATCTTTTGGTTAAAGATGGCCAGATTTTTCTTCGCCAGAAGGATGGAAGTGAGGTCTATAAAATATTTTCTTATCATTAATAACATTCAGAAAATTTTCACCTAAATATTATTATATTAATTTGATTAGTAGAAATGGATTAGCAAGTGTAAGATTTTTTATTAATGAAACAAAAACACAATTATATCATTCATATACTTTACAATTAGTAATATTTAATTTAATATATATTTTTACAATTTTTTCTTTTAAACTTAATTATTTTTTTATATACCATATTAAAAAAAATTTTTTTTCATTGAAACAAAAACACAATTATATCTAACACTAAGGTTTCTTCTTACATATAATTGGTATATTTTAAACACAAATAATTTTAATTTCAATATTTTAGCTAATTTACATTTTAAATTTGAAATTTATTTCTCAAATCTAAAACTTTTTAACTTAATTTTAATTTTTCTTACATATAATTTGTATACCTAATTCTGTTTTTACGCGTATTTTTTTTACGCGTATTTGATTTAACGCGATTCAACAAAAACATTACGTTCTTTTTTTACGCGTAGTGATTTGATTTAACGCGATTCAAAAAAATGGAAAAAAAAATTGGCAAGAAAAAACATGTAAGTACATGTTTGATGTTTGTATTATTAGTAGTATACATGCCACTTGGGCATGGGAAAATATTTATGCAAATGAGGTTTTATCCCAAGTTCAATGACCTTAACCGGCATACCGGCATCGTGATACCGGCATAATTAATTTCCGGAAAACACTTTTGTAAATAATAGACAAGGTCAACTAGATAATGTACAACAAGTAAGTGCAATGATCTTGTTGTGATAGTATAGTAACATAGATTATTGTAAATAATAAAAGTTTTATTTAGTTTTCACGATCAACCAGTTATTGTAACAAATAAAATGCAGATATTTAACTTGTTATTTGTATTTTAGTTTAAAGTAATTTTAAATGAAAAATAATTGGAGGTGTGTTATTAGGTGTGTATTTTTAAATAAATTAATAAATATTTTGTAAAAATAAAACAAATAAGTTAAGTTTCATATAATATCATTTTTATTATTTGGGGGAGGTACAATAGTAAGGAAAAAAAAGTGATTTATGTTTAACTGAAATATATTTTGAAAAAATTTGTTCGTGTAAATTACTTTGTAGAATATGAGGTAGAAAATGAAAGTAGTTTAAAATAGACTTATTCTATTTAGGTGTAGCCAGTCACGAGTTTTATTTTTTAGTATTAATATATGCGTTAGCTGGAATTTCAAATAAACTTTTTTAAACAACTATGTCAATTAATATTCTTATGCTTTTTGTAAAATACTTTGTGTAATGCAAAAAAAATTAATAAAGACTTGTAAAAATAAAACAACTAAATTAAGTTTCATATAATATCATTTTTATTTATCTAAGAATTGTGTTCTTTATCAAAACCTATAAACACTTAACTATAATGGAGATAACTTTGATTTAATTTAAATGAAAAGTAATTTGAGGGAGGTATAATCGTGAGAAAAAAGTTATATTTAGTTGATTTATTCTATTTTAGGTGCATTTCCAGACAGTCACCTTTTTTTAGTATAGATATATGCATTAGATGGAATTTCACACAACTCTTTTTTCAAGAAAGAGGTTTTAATTAAATTGTTAAATTTAATTCTGGGTTATATTACTTTGTATAATGCAAATTAATAAAAAAATATTAAATAGACCTATTTCTAGAAAATTTATAGAGATGGAACAAATATTAATTTTGTATATAAAGTATGAGTATATTGTATTTTTTAACAAAGTAAATTTGTACATTTGTCTTATATTATCAAAATGAAAGATTGCGGTAGAATTCAACATAACACAGAAATATGCTTGTCAGAGCATATTTTTGGGTTTATTAAAATGTTTTTGTGGGATATTCCCTTCTTAATCGCTGGTAAGTAAAAAAAAAAAAGAAAAAAATCAAAATTTTCTTTTAGTTTTATTCGTGTAATTATAAATACATTTTTTCTAGGTGGCTTTGCTGCATACGTTGCAGAGGCAACCACCGAATATTACGAAATCGATTTTTTTGTTGACGAACAAAATAATGATATCGTATTATTCAAAAAATTTATAGAGAGGCTAAAAAATTGTGACATCAATTTCCAAATGGCAATACCTATTTATTCAACGGAGGAGGCGACATATCGGATCGTATACGTGAGACAGGGACAACATAAATTTAAACTAAACTTCACGTTTGATCTTCCAAATCTTCTGCTGTCTTTCGAATTTGATATACTAAAATTTTTTATATATCCGTTAGGGAAATTAGAAGAAAATAAATATAGTATAGAGTATTGCGGAAATGGAAAGTTGTCAATAATGACAAGACACAGGTCAAATAGTCGTATCACCTGTGTGGAAAAGAGAAACCAAAAAATTGATTATAGAGTTTTACAGATTTTTTAAATCTTTTTTCTCTTTTATAAAACCGAAAGGTACAGAAGAATAATTTTCATTAAATTTTCTTTTTTCAGCTTTTATTTTGTATGTTTTTATTTCAGGTACAGTGATAACTTGGTGTTCTGCTGTTCTTCTAAAATTTTTTGATAAAATGCATACACCATCTTTGTCATTAGTTAAAATCATTTCCTTAATTCTTTCAAAATTTATTATTTTTGAAGAATCGTAATTTAGTCTTATTCCTTTTACTTTACAAACAGCCGATTCAGTTTGAGTTTTGGTAGAAAATATCTTATAGCTATAATTTTTAGGTCCTCCACTTACAAATTCTGTAATGTAGCTTCCAACTCCAAAAGACTCAAGCTCATCTGTCATATCTCCAAAGCGAATCTACATCCTCATTTTTGTATTTCCAATTTACCAAAAGTGTTTCTGTGTTAATAATCATTACATGTACAACATCTTTACTAGAATCTGTTATCAAATTATAAAATTCGGAGGGATTTCTAACTATTAGTGTTTGTGTTTGATTTTCTTTCTGGCCAAATTTTCCCCAAAATGAATTTAATATAATTTTTGCAAACTGTCGTAAAGCTGAGTTTTTACAGATTTTTTCTGCATTTAGTTGAATATTTTCTTGTTCAAAAAACTCTTTTATGTATTTTTGTTTTGAATGTTGGCAATCGCAGTCTTTAGGCCAACCTGAAGCTTCTTGTTTTATTTTTAGAAATTTATCCATCATTTCAGTAAATAATCCTGTTTTGTTTAAATTTTTATCATATTGCTGTACCTTATAACTCCAGATTTCATGTATTTGAATTATTTTATAACCTTTCTCGATAGCTTTCATTACTTCATCTATAACCCAGGTTCCTGTGAGTGTTTTTTGTTCTTCAGAATGCGTACAATCATCTTGATTGCTTTCTGAACTACAGGTTAAACAAAGTGTGAACATTAATTTATTATTTTGTTTTACGGGAAGAACTGGATGAAACAAATCATATGGTGGAAGAATGTCACACTTAATTAATCCTTCGATTTTTTTCAAATCAAGTTCGGAGCATTTTTCGTGTCCAACAAAAACTTCTGGATGTCCTATAGGAAATTTACCATATTTGCACACAAAGGGATATAACGAGCAAATATCAATATATTTTATTTTTTCTCCTTCTTTAGCTTTATAGTGTAAAACTGTATTTCCTGTTCGTCCTCCATAAAATGCATCCCTAGGATTTAAAGGAATATTCTTTAAAAGTGGATGACTTAATAAATATGACATATCTTCTTTTTCATTTATTTGTTGCCGAAAATCACATTCCCACATTTCAATTACCTCATATCCAGATGATTTTAGTCGCTCTGATTTTGCTACAGTAGATTCAAATCTAGCATCCATTGTATCAAATTCAGTTTTACTTATCGGCTCGTTACGCCTATAACGAAAACATTTTGGGTGACCATGATAGTAGCATCCATGAAATTCAAAAATTTGTTTTGTTTCCAAACACAACCCATCTACTTTTAATCCATTTACAATTGCTTCTCGTTGTTTACCAGCGTGACGAATATTGATGCATCTCTGATCTTCTTCCCAAATTAACCATTGAAGAGCTATTTTTGATTGTATATCTGTAAGTCTATAGCCATTTTTTGGTATTAAGCCAATTATCTCTGGTTTTAAAAAATTTCTACGGAAAACTAAATTGCATGCTGATGCTATAGTTACGCCTTCGATAAAAGGACACACATTGCTTTCTTCTAACATAAGATTCCTAAACTTTATACAAGCTTCCGCTAAAATATATACATAATTTTTACAGTAATCTTCCAGCTCGGTTTGCATATTAAATTCAGTATGTTCATTTTCTTCATACCAAGCGATAAATTCTCTACGATCATTTTCTGTCATTGTTTCGATACCATAATAGTGTTTTAATGGCAATGGTCCAATGTAATTAGCATTTTCTCTAGTATTGAATAAATGTGGAAAATGACCTTTTTTTATATTAACAGATAATTCAAAAGCTTTCGGAAGTTTAGCCAGTGCCATTGGCAAATAATTTAACGAATCTAAAAACTTTATGTTATTTATTTCCATTTGAATAATTTTTGTTCCTCTCATGATTAATTTGGGTTGTAAATTACTTTTAATCAATAGTTCATTTAAAATGAATTGATGATCAAAACTTTGTCCATTATGAGCCAAAACCGTAACTTTTTTAAAGTTTTTTGCTAATCCAAAAATATAATCAACAAAACCTGAAATTACATTTGTTTTTAAAACTTTTGTCCTATAACCACATTTTAAGCAAAAATACAACTTAGATTCATTTATGCAACGATTGCATCTTGTAGAGAGAACACACAGATTTGGTTCGTGTAATTTAACATCTTGTTTTTGCTTTTGGTATATTGTTGTTTCTTGCATTGTTTCTAAATCATAAAATATAAAAAGAAAATCGTCGAGAACTGGTTTTCTTGTATCAATACTAATGTAACAATAATGATTTCTTTCTACAAATTTTTTACACTGTTTGCAAAACACAGTATAACATTTGTGTAAGCCACGCTTAACTGAATATAATTTGAAGCATTTTAGACATTTATGAACTTCTGAGCATATATGTTTAGAATGTTTTCTAAAGCAGTTTTCTCCTCTGAAAGATCGTTTACATGTAATACACGAAATATTTGTAGGTATTATATCACATGCGGGAGATTGCTGGCAATAAATACAACTACCACCACATTTATGATAGTTTTTATTGCTGTATCCCACATTGCATTTTTCACAATAATAATTTATACAAAAAACTGATGTAAGCGAGGTAATTAGGTTGTAATGGTTATCGTGATAATAGAGATTAATTCTCTTTCCACCGTTTCTTCCCTCAAATATAATATTTTTCTTGTCGCCATAACTGTAGACTACAATGTTGTACTCATCTCCGAAATGATTCTGTATTTTTTGTAATTCTGGAATTCCCGCGCTACTTGTTCTATCTCCTTGTGTTTTCTGCACTAGCTCGTATGCTAAATTCGTTTGCAATTTGTTAATGTCTTGTCTTATTTTTTTATAATTGACGTCTTTGTCGACGAAAGCTTTTCCAACTACTATTGCACGATACAGACAAAGATTGTCTTTATTTTTAATACTCACAACTCCTGTTCGTTTCATGCACTGTTCTTTGAATGTAAAATAGTTTTTCTTTCGACCATTTCCTGTGGGTACATTCACTATGGTAGTAGTAAGTTCAAATGAATCAGTGTCCAATCCCTCAGAATTACTCTGAAAAATTTTATAAATTAACTCCCATATATCTTCAACCTTGAGGGTGCTTGCTGGTTTGTAGCTCATCCAACCCGGTGTTCGTTCTTGAAAATTATTCCCAAAAAATGTTATTCCAACAAGGTCGGTTGGATTAACGTTCTCAAGCGAGTATTCCACAATTTCTTTTATTGCATCTTTAAACCACGAAAGCATATCTTCGTTGCTTGGAGTCGATTTAATTTTAAAAGTTATTTTACGCGATAATATTTTAAAGCGATGAGCATACTGGTTTCTTTCATTTACTATTTCGAATTTTGGCTCTTCATCAATAAATTTTTTTAAAAAAATCTTTTTGGCCATTCTAACTTAACAATTTAAAATTACTTTATTCTTTGAACAAAGCCGTAAGGGTTACTCTATATTTATAGTGCAAAAAAAAAAAAAAAAAAAAAAAAAAATAAACATTTATTTTCAATCGGGTCAATTTTTTAAAAAACAATTTAATTTTTTTTATTATAAAAGAACTCTTTACATTTTTTTTATAAAAAATTAAAATTAATAATTTATTCACACATTAAGGTGCAGCAAATATTAATTAAATATCAAAAACCTTGTGTCATATAAAAACAAAAGAAACTATTTGTCAATTCTTGTCTTAGTAATTTGTTTAAATGTTGATTACAATAATGTGTTAATTAAATAGACAAAGAATTATATATTAATTATTTGAGGCTGTTGATTAATGTGTTTAAATTGTATTTTATATTACATTCTAATAAGAATTATTTTTGTGTTAAAGTTTCCAGAGAGTGTTTCATAAACTATTTTTTTTTTATAGTCACGATTATTTTAATTTTTTTTTTTTTTTTTTAGTCAAGAAAGATTATTTTAATCATAATGTTTTACTAGAAAATATCTTATTAGATTATTGAAAACACTTTAATGTATATCGTTATAATTACAAATAAATCTGATTGGATTAAAAGAATTTAATTTTAAAATTTTAGAAGAATTTAATTTTTGGGGTAGGGTAACCGAAACCTATGTCTTAATATTTTACAAAAGTATATAAACTCATGACAATTAACTTACTTTAATCAGTTTAGTACACTGAACAAACACTAAAAACAAAAAACGTCCAATCAAAAAAAATAAAAAAATGGTAAGATTATATTTATTTATTTATTCTTAAATTATTTCTAATATTTTTTTTTAATCTATATTAATACAGGTAACTTTTATTTAAAGTATAATAAACATAGCAAAGGGTGAAAATGAACATGAAGAATACCTGAACATCGATACACTGGAAAAGGATAAATTATATAATGTCATCTGTTGGAAGTTTTTGGATACAAAAAGAGGTGACAGAGTACTTCTATGTCAGTTGCGAGATCCAATTAATAAGAAAAAAATTACAATTTTTATGCCAGAACGCTTCTCAAAGAAGGTGACTATTGAATCAGAACTAGAAGAATTAAATATGACTCGATTCAATTTCAAATTTTTGGGGCGTAACAAGGAAAGAATGAATATGGCTCTGATTGAGCTGATTTCAATATAAATGTAATCTGATATAAAAATTTTTAAAATAAAAAGAAAAATAAAATTATATAACATTAATTTTGTGTTTTTTTATTTAACAATCAAAACAAACAAAAAACTTTTTAGGTTTTTATTCTTCTTTAGGCATTTTTTCGTAACAATGTAGGTCCAAAGATTTTTTAATACTTTGCCATGTTTCATAGCAATGTAGGTCTATTGTTGAACGTTTTTTTACAGGTTGCTGGTTCTGCTGACATGGAAGTTTGTCCAGGTCTATCGTCTCATAAAGTGTAAAATCACCTTTCAAATGAAAGACATCACATCTGTCGATTTCAAATTCAAAAGGCTCTGAAACAGTGAAGTATTTTTCCTCCATAATATATTATTGTTATATTGGTATTTAATCTTGAATATTTTTGAAAAACTTAAAAATTTTGAATTTAAAAACTAACTTTTATACTCTAACAAAAATGTTTTGTTTTTTTTCCACCTATACACAAAATTTTATATGAATATGTTTAAATCACTATAATATAGAGGCGGGGTTAATAATTTAGAACTCCAGAAAAGAAAACTTGGAATTTTTTTTTAATGGTGTAATTTAAGGTAGTTGATTTTAGTGGTTCGGATTTTCCCGGGCGACGGCCGCCCCTTGTACGTGCGTGCGGCCGCCCTTTGTACGTGCGCCCTAGCGCCCGCGCGGCCCTGCTGGAACTCAAAAAGCCAAAAATCCGAAAATTTCTCCCCGTTTTGTATAATGTGCTGGTAGCCTACCTTGAGTGGGGGGAAACAGGTATAAATAAAAGGCCTTTGGCTTATTTTATTATAGTAAAAATGATAATGAGCGGTAGGAAGGCAGTAGTTGATCTACAATTTGTTGTCGGAAATAATAAACAATATTTCTTGAAAGAATTATCTTTGATTGCTGAGGGGTCACTGATACCGATGCTGTTTATGTTTAAAGCACCTTATTCATCCGAGGAGTTAAATAGTGATGCTAAAAAGGAAAATGAATTCAATAAACAACAAATAAATGGTGTTAATTGGGATGATGGATTTATAGAATATTTAAAAATTAAAAATATCTTAAAGGAATATTTAACATTTGATATTGTTTACGTGAAGGGGTACAAGAAAAAGGAATTTTTAGATAAATTTGTTTCGTGTTCAGTACAAGTTATCAATTTAGATAATGACATTCCATCTCTTCAGAAGCTAAAGAATTTCACAACCATATGCCCTCATCATCACATTACGGAAAATTTACAAAAATGTGCTGTAAAAAATTGTATGAACTTATATATGTATTTAATAAAAGAAAATAATTGGTTTTAAAAAATGTTTGTTTTATTTATTATTGACCAAGATATTTTTTCTGACAAAAACATAGGTATTTCATAAAATAGTCTGGAATAGTTGCATTGAGCTATATGTAAATTCATAGGAATGTAGAAATCTTCTTGCTCCAATCTTAATTTGTTCTTTTCAATACACCTTTCAATATATTTGAATACATATTCTCGAACATTCAAATCAGCTCCATTGTTATATGACATTACTGCTTGTATAAAATCTAACATAACACAAAAGCGGGTGTATTCATCTATATTCAATGTAAGTTTTTTAATATGTCCACAAAGATTGAATTTTAGCGGAAATCCTTTTGAATTTAATTTTGTTTTGGCTTTTTTTTTTTAAATCATGATAAAATTCATACCACTCCAAATAATTCATTTCGCAGATAACTTTGTGATGGCTTTGGAAAATTATTGTTGCAGTAAAATTTTCAATATTAAATCCAATTTGAATTTTTATTGTTTGTTTTTTATCCAAAAAATAAATATAGCTTAATAAAAGATTCGGCTGCTGCTGCTGCTGCGCTGGTTGATCATTTTCCGATGTTTTTTCAAATACTTCTGAATTTGTTGTTTGCTCCATTTTGTCTTTTGTATTTTTTTAAAGTGGCCAATTCTATTTCAGAGTTTGGTATTTATAGTTTTTCTCCCATATTTTATTTTTTAAAAATTTTTCGAAACATTCTTTCTATTTTTCTGTCATTTTGGAGTGGGGATGATCTGTTGAATAAATTAAGAAAAAATTTCATGCTTTTACAGGAACTTCGCATCCATAGATATACACAAGAATACTGCCCGCAAACAGACGATAGATTACTTTGTAAGCGTTTATTGTTGAAAACAAAGCATTTAGATTGATTTTGTAGAAATTTTATGATCTCAATGTGAAAAGGCGGATTTCCAAATGAATCAAAATATTCTGCACACCCTTGAACTGGAACAAATATTGCTAACCAATGTGTTCCACTTTCATTAGAAGTATCAGTATTTACCACCAAAATACTAGGTTTTGAAATTTGTTTTGGCAATTGATCAAGAGCATAAACACCTTTAAATATTTTACGTGTCACATTATTACTTTTCAGTACCTTCGAAATCTGAAGTGTGTTCATTATCTTGTAAACGAGAAATATCTACTAGACGAGTATTTCCTTTTATATATGTTTTCAAAAATTCTGCTTTAAGTTTTCCATTTGTTAGGATTATATCGAATTTTTCAAGCAAGTTTATTAAGTTATTGGTTGTTTTTTCGTTATCGATATGCCCAAAAGAGTAATTTTCGAAATCTGTTCTTTTTAAATCTCTGACAGGAAACTTATACTTTAATTCTTTTACAATCGTTTTACATTTTTCATTTATTCCGGCCACAGCAAGGTTTTTTACAAATATTGTATTGGTGTCGTCCGTACAGAACGACAAGTCTACTAGAACACAAGTCATTGTATAATGATGAGAAACGAAATACTAATCATTCTTTTATATGTTTAAGTAAACATTACGATTTCTGTCAATTTCTATACTGGCATCAAATTCTGCAAATACAATGCATGTTAAAGTTGAGGTTAACGGAGAACTCAGCCTTGCTTCAATTTTTACTGTTCCTTGATTTAAAAGGTTTTGACAAGAATCTGTTGTTGATCCATCTGCAGATAAATCAAAAGCTAGTATTGTGCAGCCTTTTGTAAACATTTCTTTTGTAATCTGATGTCCTCTATCAGAGTGATGTATACCAGTTCCACTGAATAATGTTAAGTATGCTCGTGAATTATAAAAGTTATTGGTTGAAAAGTTTGTTTCTATAGGAGAATTAGGTACAGGCATTCCATTTACATATAGTTGAAACTGTGAAAGATTTTGATGTTCGAAAAAGTATGGATTTTTTGATCTTTTCCCATTAAAGTTTTCATTGTTTACCATACAAAATACAAGAGCCCTTGGAATTTGTCCTATAAAGACATTGTCCAATGATATATTTGAAGTATTAGATGGAATTGTAAATGTTTTAATTTCGTTTCTTTTGTAGTGATACTTTGCGTTTGCTTTTTCTAATACGGTATTGTGTGCTAACAATATGTTAGGATTTATAGTAACATGCTTCATGTATAAAGTAGCTTCATGAATCTTTAAATAGCTTTCGTCTGAATCATTGAAAAATATAAAAAAATCTTGTTTTTCTAATGTCAGAGCAATTCTCATGTCAACGTTATTTAAAAGTAGTGTTGGAGTATTGAAGAAATCTACATGTAATTTTCCCATCAATTCCACCACTGTAGAATTATTATATAATTTCTGTCTTGCTTTAGAGCCACCATTGTCAAAAGTATTAATGTTAGGTTTGTCTAATTCCCAACCAGATGCTTCTAAATGTGTTAGACTTGAATCACTGCCATAATTTAGTAAAGTTGTCAGGTATGCCTTGTAATGATATAATGAGTCGGAAGGTGTAATGTTTTTTCCATTTAATGTCACATTACACTGTTTGATCATGGAGTGTAATAAATTATTTATAACACTTGGTTGTGGAGCTGCTTTAGCATCATTTCCGATTCCTGTTTTATCATTTGCACTCCAAGATGATCCATCTTTTTTTAATATTTGAACTTTAAATTTTATATAGGTGCTGGATAAATCTCTATAAGTATCTCCGTTTCCAAGTGAAACAAATTCAATGGTTGATGGTGATGCTTCTAATGAGGCTAAAGGGCTGTATGCTACCTCCTCTGAACGTAAAATGCTTGTTTGCACTGGTAAAGAAGCAAAAATATCTAATTCAGATTTCATACATTCCATTTTTTAGTTGAAAATATCAGATTTCTTGGTTTGCTTTTTGCGTCGTTTCAACTTTGAATGCTGTTTTTTAGAAATTGATCTTCTTTTTATAGATTTCCGTCTTCCACCATACATTGAATGTAGTTGATTAACCATTGATTTTCGCAAATTTTTAATACCACTTTTGCCTTGATCAATTACGGTTTCTTTAATATGGGCACCTGATGCTATGTCACCAAGAATATTTTTACTTGTGTTTACAGCTTCTTTTTTAAAAAGATCCCAGCCAGTTGAAAGAACTGGTTTCAAATAACGAAATAAACTTCCAAATATGTTACCGAAACCACGGCCACGCTGTATATTTGGATAAAACTGTAATAAAGGTCCAATATCATTAATTCCTCCTCCTACTTGAGAGGAATAATATCTCACGTAAGCTCGTTCCATGTTTGATAGAATCTTATTTGAGTAGTAGTATTTATATTGTTTGGCAATCAATGCTTTTTAAAGTGTAAGACAATTTTTGTTGGATAGTAACTTGAAACAAAATTTATTGCATCACCGTATTGGTTACAGATTTTAATTGCAATAGTTTCAAAAATATTTTTGTCTATAGGTATGTAATGAATATTTTGAAATTCAATATTTATAGATGTTCTACAATTTTCTATGTTGATAGCTCTCAATGCCCGTACTTTGTTACTTCCAAAAATAGATGACTGAACTATATCTGAATAAATCATAACCATTCCATTTAATTCGTCTTTGTTATTAGCAATAGCTAATTTAAATAGTTCAGGTAATTTAGTTTTGAAACTTTTTAAACCTTTTTTCTGTTGAAATAATTCTTTTAACAATGTTTTTATATTATAACTGTGATTAACTTTTATAAAGAAGCTGTCTTCATCAAAAGTCTGTGATATTCGAATTAAATCTTTTTTGTTTTGATCTGCTGCTTTTTGAATAGTTACATCATCGTAATTTTTTGTATTAGAGATATATGCCAAAATTTCATTAAAAAATTCTTTGAAAACTTGGTGTCGAGTAAATCCCGGATTTGGAGTTATATTTTTAATAAGTGTTGGTAAAAAATTAAACTTCCAATCATCCAAATGTAATCCGAATCGTCATATGAATAATATGTGTAACCTATAGATTTGGTTACTTTGATTTTTTCAAGAGGTTTTTCAATGTTTGTTACATAAACGTTATACTCCCCAATATTAATAAGAGCACAATTCTCTTTGTTAAATGTTTCCGTTTGTAGGAAATCGTTCAGATAAATTTCTGAAAGACCAACTTTCCAATTTCCATTTCTTAAATCAAAGTGATTAGGTAGTTTATTTTCGAATGAAGCTAAAGTATTTTCAGGAAACAGTTTTAAATTATCATTGCTAAACAATGTTATATAGAATTCATCTGGACTATCCATCTTTGTTAACTTCTTCTAAAACACAAAATGTCACACTATTTATATGTTTTCCATGCTGGAACAGACAAAGTTCTTTTCGGTGTTCTATGCAGGGATTCATTTTGTTTTCGTTTCTTTGAATCAGGAAAACGTGATAGTATACCAGGGGAAATTTTAGCACCAGCTGATCTTAAATTTGCTTTTTTAGGAGATGGTGATGGAGCTGCTACTGTTATTACATCACCTCCTGGTGTTTCGAATATACGAAAGTCAGAACTTACGGAAGGTCTTTCAATTAATTTTACACCTTTGTTTATCTCATCTTGAGCTAACTTTTTATCAATATCTTCATCATCATCGTCATAATCATCAATATCATCTAAATTAAAACTTTTATCTGATTGTTCTTTTTTAGGATCGTATTCAAAGACATCATCTTCAACAAAAGGAATAAAATTTGTTTGTGTATTTGCTGTTTGATATTTAGGTGATATGGTTTCTGTATGTGCATTCCGTTTTGAAACGAATTTAGTTTGAGTTGCTGCATCAAATGATTTACCAAATGATGATTTTTCTGGTAATTTTTTTGCGAATCGTCTGTTGATTCCATATTTCATTAAATTTTGTCTATATAAATGCCATTTTTGAAGTGGTTTTAGTTTTTTATCATACAAAACCTTTTTCATTTTTTGATCTAGTATGTTTAGATTTTTATCATTTTCAATTAAACTTTTAAATTTGTTAAATATTTCAGGTGGCATAACAATCATTCGCTGCATTATAGTTTTCCTATTACACCAGATAATATAGTTCCGATTAGAGTTGGTAAAAACCCACCATGTTGAACTAATATTTTTCTTTTGGCTTTTATACCTTTTTGTGGACACGCTAAGAGTCTCAATTGTTTTTTATGTTTTTTTAGTTTTGCTTTTTGTGATGGTGATATTTTGTTGTTTCCATTTAACACATTAATTGCAATTTCAGCAATAGTTTTTATTATTTCATCGTCGCAATATTTTAGAATATTTTTGCGAAAATTCTTATTGTTGCATTTTTCTAGAACATGTAACATATGTCGGTTTTTTATACCCGTATGACTATATAGTCCAAGGGTATAATAAATTTGCCATTACGTTTGTGACGCAGAGAAGGAGGGGGGGTAGATAAAGACTCAAGTGTATGGATCGGATCAGAATCGAAAAATAAATCGATTTAGCGATGTATGTCCGTCCGTCCGTCCGTCAGTCCGTCCGTCCGCCCGTCCGTCCGTCCGTCCGTCATCACGATAACTCAAAAAGTAAAGGAGCTAGGATTATGAAATTTTCACAAATTCGTTTTTATGCAAAAAACGGAATCGAGTTTTAAATTCAGCCATTTTGGTCCACGGGTTCGAGTACCTGCCATACAACTTCTAATTTTATATGAGCATTACTCTACACCTAGTAAAGCTGAATGTTTGAAATTTTGCCAGAAGTAATTAACCGGATGATATAATGTATATGTTACGGTCATACGGGTATCGCAGAGTTGACACAGTCTACTCTACTACACTCTTCCTCGTCTTCAATCGTTTCATATTTTAAGCAATTGTTTAAATCTTTTGTAGCACAATAACAAACGCAATATCCCTCTGAGAATATATTGGTTCTAATTCGAAACAAATCGTTAACGTCTTGTGTTAAATCTAATACAATATAACCATGTGGGCTTGATGTTGATTCATTATATAAGTTAATTTAATACAGTTTTATTGTATTAAATAATTAAATAAAAAATTTAATTTGATTTAAAAAATTTAATTAAAAGATAATATTTTGTTTTTAGTTTTAGATAAATTCAACTTTATTATTCGACAGTAAATACAATAGTGATTCAATTTGTTACAATTTACAATCATTTATAAAATTTTACTTTGCTTATCTTTAACTTCCCTATTCTCAAAACCTCAAAATGGTAAACTCAAGTTTAATTATTTATTTAATTAATTAGTTCAGAAATGCATTTCCTCATTCTGAAGTTTTGAGAACAAAAAAGAAAAGAAAGAAATCCAAAAGAAATTACATAATATTAACAAAAGTTTAATTCTTTATTTAAAAATCATAAATTAAAGAAATGTTTATTTAATCAAAAATTTAACCCAAATGGTCTAAAAGTATTATAAGAATTTAACATTGACCCCAAATGGTCAAAAAGTAATACAAAACAAAATTATAAAAAAATGCTGACTTATAATATTTTAGTTTTATAAATACTACTCAATTAGTAGTATTTTCATTCATTAACAATATAAACAAAATACAAATTCAAAACATTGACCTTAAATTATCATATTACAATTTTTAATAAAAAACGAGGAAGATTATAGTTGCCCTTGTCAACTTTTAGATACCCGTGCATACCCACTATGGTGTATAAAATAAACCGTAATATACTTCCCTTATACATTTAACTCATTACTCCATAATTTTGACGTAAAACAAAAAAAAAAAAATCACAAAACATAAAACAAAATTTTCATTCATTGTCCCATAACTTTAGCTTAAAAAAAAAAAAAAAAAAAAAATAAACAAAAAAAAAAAAAAATTAACAAAAAAAAAAAATCACAAAAAAAACAACAAAATTTTCATTCATTGTCCCATAACTTTAGCTTAAAAAAAAAAAAAAAAAAAAAAAACAAAAAAAAAACAAAAAAAAAAAAAATGGCCCACCCTAAAATTCCGATGGTCCGAGTGATGTCCGACTTTGCCAACTAACTTGCCCTATTACTTTACCTGCCCAATTTTAATTTTGACCTTGTAGCTTCATTAGATTCGCAGTTATTGAATCGAAAGCTTTGTATGGCAGCCCCCCCAAAATGGGGCCGTAACATTTTGAAACTTCATATAAGTGTTCGATTCATTATATAAATAACCGTGTGTAATTTTTATCGTCGTACTATAATTAGTTTTGAAGAAATTCATATTGGTGCAAATAAGTTGTATGGCGGCCCCCCGAAAATGGGGCCCTAACATTTTGAAACTTCATATAAGTGCTCGATTCATTATATAACTAACCGTGTGTAATTTTCATCCCCGTAGTATAATTAGTTTTGCAGAAATTCATATTGGTGCAAAGAAGTTGTATGGCAGCCCCCCGAAAATGGGGCCCTAACATTTTGAAACTTCATATAAGTGCTCGATTCATTATATAACTAACCATGTGTAATTTTCATCCGCGTAGTATAATTAGTTTTGAAGAAATTAATATTAGTGCAAAGAAGTTGTATGGCAGCCCCCCGAAAATGGGGCCCTAGCATTTTGAAACTTCATATAAGTGCCGGAGTCATTATAAAACTAACCGTGTGTAATTTTTATCCCCGTAGTATAATTAGTTTTGAAGAAATTCATATTGATGCTAAAAAGTTGTATGGCAGCTCCCCGAAGCCTTGGTCCGATTTTAACCAAAAACAATAGGGAACCTAGAAATTGTCTAAAAATGACTTTGTGTGAATTTCAAGACTCTAGCCCTTTTAGTTTTTGAGTTATCGTGCTGACACACGGACGGACGGACGGACGGACGGACAGACACACATAGCTAGATCGACTAATTTTTCGATTCTGAGCCGATACGTACCCTTGACACTATATCTAGCTCGTCTAGATCGATGCGTTACAAACGGAGGAGCAAATCTAATATACCCGATGTCATATATGTATGCACGGGTATAATAATTTATTACAATTTATTATGAGTAATTTATTAGGGTTTTTTCATTAGCAATTATTATAAATAATTTATTACTCAATGGGTAACATTACAAAGCAACATTGTATGATGTTGGAAAGTGTCGTTAACTTATACCCCCAGGAAGCCTTTTATATTTTCCGGATATAGTTGTCTAGCTAGAGGAAAAATCTGCGATTTATCTCGAGGGTTCTTAAAAAGCACCAAATATTTACAATTTAATGAAATATCTCGTGAGAATTTCCCCTGGTGGAAGACGTTTTGTGTTAATAATATAATAGACAAATTGCGGTGGTGCGAACCTTTAGTAAAAAGTTCACATACTTGTTTGTTTGCTGAATCTAACATTAAATCATCTAAAACAACTAAAGTAGGTTTATTTTCATGCTCACTTAGCTCTTCCGGAATGTTGGTATAAAAGTCTATATCAGGGAAACCTATATTTCTTGGAACAGCAGAAATTTCTGGGTTACACCATTTTATTTTTTCAATTTTTGGATATATCAATCTAGTAATATTTTTAATTAAGTTGCATACAAATGTTGTTTTTCCACATCCAGATGGCCCCGCTACCATCATTGTAAACGGATGATTAAAATATATCATTATCGGCTCGTGTTTTAAAAGTGATTAAGAGGTAAAATAATTTCGTTCTTGAAATATATATAAGCAGCGAAACTGTATTATAGCTTATTCTCAGTTTAAAAGATGGAGGTGGAGGAAGTGAAAGAGTTCTTAAAATCTTATTCCTCTGTGTTATTGAATGAACATAAGCAGCGTATTTATTATATTTATAAATACATTAAAAAATATTCAGCGACAGAAAAATTTACTTCAATATACGGAACTCATTTTAGTCTTTGTCCTTGGGCTTACGATAACTCAACATCTGGGCCGGATACATGTATCTGTTCTTTTATAGAAAATTATAAAATTGAGTTGAAAAATCTTATTAATTGGTACAAGCATAATGTCAAGGGAACAAATTGTATCTGAAATACATAGAGGCGCCAGACGAAACTTTCGTCGAAGAAAATTCATTCAGAAAGGTTTAAATGATACATGGCAAATCGACTTAGTAGAAATGATTCCATATGCAAAGTTTAACAATGGAAATAAATATTTATTGACTGTAATAGACACCTTTTCGAAATATGCTTATGCTGAGCCAATTAAAAATAAAAATGCTAATAATGTTTTACTTGGTATGAAAAATGTTTTTAAACGTGCTGGAACACTTCCAAAAAATATTCAATCCGATCAAGGGAAAGAGTTTTTTAATAAGGAATTTAGAAAACTTATGGAAAGAAAAAAAATTAATCATTATCATACATATTCTGAAATGAAAGCATCCATAGTAGAACGTTTTAACCGTACTTTAAAAAATTCAATGCGGAGGCAGTTCAGTTTTCAGGGTAATTATAAATGGATATCTATTTTATCCTCGCTTATTGAGAAATACAACTCAACATATCACCGTACAATTAAACTTCAACCAAAAAAAGTTACAAAAGCAAACGAGAAATATATACTGAAAAACATTTACATGCAACCGAAGTTTTATCAGAAGGCAAAATATGAAGTTGGAGATTATGTACGCATAAGTAAATATAAGGGAACCTTTGCAAAAGGTTATCAACCAAACTGGTCAACAGAAATATTTACAATTAAAGAAGTAAAACGTACAGACCCAATTACTTACAATTTATTTGATTATACAAAAACTCCGATTTCAGGTTCTTTTTATGAGCCTGAACTTACTCGAGTCAAAAATCCTGACACTTTTCTTGTTGAAAAAATATTGAAAAGAAAAGGAAATCAGGTTTTTGTTAAGTGGTTAGGTTTTGATACAGATCACAATTCTTGGATAAATAAAAATGATATTATATGAAACTTAATTTATTTGTTTTTTATTTTTACAAGTCTTTATTAATTTTTTTGCATCATACAAAGTAATTTACAACAAGCATAAAAATTTTAATTTACATAGTTGTTTAAAAAAGTTTATTTGAAATTCCAGCTAACGCATATATTAATACTAAAAAATAAAACTCGTGACTGGCTACACCTAAATAGAATAAGTCTATTTTAAACTACTTTCATTTTCTACCTCATATTCTACAAAGTAATTTACACGAACAAATTTTTTCAAAATATATTTCAGTTAAACATAAATCACTTTTTTTTCCTTACTATTGTACCTCCCCCAAATAATAAAAATGATATTATATGAAACTTAACTTATTTGTTTTATTTTTACAAAATATTTATTAATTTTTTGCAGAGTATAACACACCTAATAACACACCTCCAATTATTTTTCATTTAAAATTACTTTAAACTAAAATACAAATAAAAAGTTAAATATCTGCATTTTATTTGTTACAATAACTGGTTGATCGTGAAAACTAAATAAAACTTTTATTATTTACAATAATCTATGTTACTATACTATCACAACAAGATCATTGCACTTACTTGTTGTACATTATCTAGTTGACCTTGTCTATTATTTACAAAAGTGTTTTGCGGAAAATTAATTATGCCGGTATCACGATACTAATAACACACCTCCAATTATTATACCCGTATGACTATATAGTCAAAGGGTATAATAAATTTGCCATTACGTTTGTAAGGCAGAGAAGGAGGGGAGGTAGATATAGACTCAAGTGTATGGATCGGATCAGAATCAAATAATAAATCGATTTAGCGATGTATGTCCGTCCGTCCGTCCGTCATCACGATAACTCAAAAAATAAAGGAGCTAGGATTATGAAATTTTCACAAATTCGTTTTTATGCAAAACCGGAATCGCTATCTAAATCCAGCCATTTTGGTTCATGGGTTCGGGTAGCTGCCATACAACTTCTTTTTATATATGAGGATTTCACTACAGCAAATGAAGGTGGATGTTTGAAATTTTGCCAAATATAGTTTAGTGTAATGGCCAAAGTTACTGCAAAATTTGGTTGGTCTACTCCAAAGGGTTCGAGTAGCTGCCATGCAACTCCTTCTTTTATATAAGCATTACTCTACACCTAATAAAGCTGAATATTTTAAAATTTTGCCAAAAGTAAATAACCGCATGATATAATGTATATGTTACGGTCATGTGGGTATCCCAGAGTTGACACAGTCTACTCTACCACACTCTTCCTCTTTTTTCATTTAAAATTACTTTAAACTAAAATACAAATAACAAGTTTACTATACTATCACAACAAGATCATTGCACTTACTTGTTGTACATTATCTAGTTGACCTTGTCTATTATTTACAAAAGTGTTTTCCGGAAATTAATTATGCCGGTATCACGATGCCGGTATGCCGGTTAAGGTCATTGAACTTGGGATAATACCTCATTTGCATAAATATTTTCCCATGCCCAAGTGGCATGTATACTACTATTATTTAAAATAATAAAATGAGTGGTAGATGGCAGTGAACGTGACAAGTTGCGTGTTATAAAAACAAATTTTGTGGAAATCTACGACACCGACACATAACTGCAGGGGATTTCCCTAATTTTATTTCACATTCACATTAGTTTTGATAAAAGTATTTATGTATTGCGGGTTTACTTTACACTTTGTTATTAATGTTTAAAGTGGCAGTAACATAATTATAAAAAAAAACTAATAAAATATTTTTTATATTAGTTTATTGCTAATTTTCTAAATTTGTAGTTAAATTTTGAGGTGAGAAAATCAAAATATTTACAATTATCTTCATTTTCCAAATTTTTATTTTTACATATTTTTAAGTGATTCGAAAAAATAGAAAATTTTTGTTTTTGTCAGAAGACCAACCGAAATTTTGTATCAATTTCGTGTGAAGATTACAACAATTACGTTATAAATTTTGGGAATTCAATAACAGGTAATTTATATGTAATTTTAAATTAAATGCATTCATTTATTATGTGCAAATAAATTATTTTTATAGGGGACCTAATTTTACAATTAACAATGTCAGCTAAAAAACAAACGAAAAGAAAAGCTATTTCATTGGAACTTAAAATCAAAATTTTGGATAGACTAGCCACCGGAGAAGGAGCCACTTCTGTAGGAAAATATTTCAGTTTGAAAGAATCTACCGTAAGAACCATAAAACAAAATGAAGGAAATATTAGAAAATCCGTGATTGCTGGAACAAGTTTAAGTGCTCATACATCATCATACACAAGAGACAAAGTAAAAGAGAAGATGGAGAAGGCTCTGGTAATATGGATGGAGGATTGTTCACAAAAACGAATACCGGTTGACGGTAATATCATCAAGCAAATGGCATTACGAATTTATAAACAGATGAAAGAAATTGAACCCCAAATATCTGGCCAGAAAGATAAAAAATTTGAATTTTCTGCGAGTACGGGGTGGTTGACAGGTTTTTTGCAAAGGCACGCGTTGCATAATATAAAAATTAGGGGTGAAATTGCATCTGCAGATGAAGAGGCAGCTAAAGCATTTCCACCAAAATTAGTTAAAATAATTAAAGATGGTGGCTACACTCCGGATCAGGTATGGAATGCTGATGAAACCGGCCTTTTCTGGAAACGAATGCCGAGCAGAACATACGTAGCCAAAACCCAGAAAATTGCTAGTGGGTTTAAGGTAGCCAAGGATCGTGTGACCTCTTTATTTTGTTCTAACGCTTCAGGTGATCGGATGCTGAAACCTTTACTTGTAAATAGAGCTCTAAAACCACGATCAATGAAAGGTGTAAATGTTAACACATTACCAGTCCACTGGACGGCTAATGAAAAAGCCTGGGTCACAACTGAAACTTTTAAGGAATGGTTTCTAAAAAAATTTGTCCCAGAAGTTCGGCGCTATATGAGCGATAAAGGTCTTCAATTTAAAGTTTTGTTGATTATAGACAACGCACCAGGTCATCCCCATATGGAGCATCCAAATGTCAAATGATGTTTTTTGCCACCCAATACTACTTCGTTGATACAACCTTTAGATCAAGGAATTATTGCAACTTTTAAGACCTATTATGTAAGGCAAACATTCCGGTACATTTTAGATCAATTAATGAATGATGAAAAATTAAAAGTCATAGACGCGTGGAAGAAATTTTCTATTAATGATTGCATCAAACATGCTGGATTAGCTCTATCCGAGTTAAGACCATCGACATTAAACGCATGTTGGAGACCACTTTGGCCGGAATGTGTCCAAAATAATAATCCAATACCATCTAATACGGATGAGTACACCAATATAATAGCCTTAGCTCATGAAGTAGGTGGCGAAGGTTTTAATGATCTATCGTCTGCAGACATTGATGAATTGTTAGTGGATAAGGCACTTAGCAGTGATGAAATCATTGGTTTTGCGCTTGAGACACCCGATACCCAAGAAATTAGTGACGATGACGAAGAGGTTCCTACTACACTCACCGCCGACCTAATTAAAGAAGGACTCGACCTGGCTGCTAAATTGAGCAATCATTTCGGCAAGCATGATCCTATTGAAGAAAGAGCTAGCAAATTTCAACGAGACTTGAAATTATTGATGGGTAATTATCGAGAGCTACATAATAGTCTTATCAAACCAGGAACACAGACATTGCTAATATATTTTTTTTCTAAAACCACTGAAACACCAGCAATACTTCTTGAGACTGAGAATGTAGTGGAATATATTTCTAGTGGCGAAAGTGACGTTCCAGTAGTGCAAAAACGAATGCGAATTGCATCAAGCAGTGATAGCAATTAAAGATTATATTTTATGTTATATTTCTCCATTTTTTTTTCATTAAAATGAATTTTTTTAGTTATGTTTTGTTAAATTAAAATGAATTTTTTTAGTTATGTTTTGTTAAATTAGTATTTTTAATTAAGTTATTTTTTATTTTCCTGTAGTAATAAACATTATCTATTATGCTTTTAAATAAAAAATTGATAAAGCATATAAAAACCTTGAGTTTATATATATCTAATCACATTATTTTATTTGATTTTTCAAATGTAGAACCAATCATCTATTTTTATATGGATACCGTATCTTTTTTAAGCGATTTATTTTTACGCGAGTTTCTGGGAACGTGTCTATCGCGTAAAAACAGAATTAGGTTGATTATATTGATATTTTAGCTAATTTACATTTTAAATTTGAAATTTATTTCTTAAATCTAAGATTTTTTTATTTTATTTTAATTTTAAAAAAACACAAGACAATAAAAAAACAACCTAATACTATTGAAAACTTAAACATGACTGATTATACAAACACTGCAACCAACTCTTTCTTCTCACGTATTCATACTCATTTCAAACCACATGCTTTATTTTTGTACTTTTTGTACATATTTTCTATAATAAATTTATAACGGGTACAATCAGTATCGAAATTGAGATGAGAGTTAAGCATAGTACAAGGTCAGTACAAAACGTAATAACGAATTGTAAAAAAATTTCAATATTATTTACTTCAATATACAAAGTCTACGTAAAAAGCTATATGATATTGAATCTTTAATAGCTACATATAATTGCGATTTCCACGTTGTTGTGCTTACCGAAATTTGGCTCAAAAAAGAAGAAAACAAATTTTATAATTTGCCAGGCTTTACTGCATATTATGCAAATAGAGCAAACGGGTATGGTGGTGTTGCAATTTTTGTATCTAATTCAATCAGCAGCACGTTATTATTAGAAGAGGAATATTTTCAATCAAGTTTTTTAGGAATAAAGTTACTTAAACATAATATTAATATAATAGCTTGCTATAAGGCACATTCAACTAAATTTGATGACTTCAATAAAAAAATGGGTGAATTAACGTCTATTTACAAACGTTCATTTATAGTAGGTGACTTTAATTTAAATTTATTAGATGAAAACAATAGGGATGTTAGGAGCTATAGGCATACACTATTGAGCAATGGATTTGTAATCTGTAATAAGTGTACTACCGAATTTGCCACGAGGGTTGGAATGTTGTGTAAAACTGTTATAGATCACTTTATAACCGACATCGTTAACTTTAAATACCATCTTCATGTAACAGACACTTATTTGTCTGATGTGTAAATCTAAAACCTATCAGAGAGATAATTAATAATTCAAAAATTGTTCTGAACTACGATGGTCTTTCTCAGGATGAAATGTGGAACACTTTAAGTACTCACCAAACTCTAGACCAAACTGTTGTAGTTCTAAGTCAACTAATCAAAAAGTATACCTGCATTATTCCATTAAAGAATTTCAAAAAAAAAAATGCTTGGATCACGGATGAAATTGTCAAAATGATGAAAGTTCGTGATTCTTATTATAAATACAAAAAAAAAAAAACCCTGAAAATGCACGTGTCGCTAACTTGTATAAAATACACAGAGATAGAGTTAAAATATTAATTCAAAAGGCAAAATCAACTTTCTACTCTGAACAAATTTCAAAAGATCCGACGAACCCAAGAAAACTTTGGTCTGTGTATAAGAGTGCTATGACCAACGCAAACCTGCAAAATTGTAAAAGTACGTTAAATGTTGTCAAACAAAATAGTAAAGACTTCTTCGAACCACAGGAAATTGCTGAGATCATGAACAAAACGTTTTTAACCGTGACTGATGGTCTTAATATACCTACCGGAAATATCGACCATAACTATTTTAGTAGATTCCCTTGGAATAATCACTCAAATTTCAACTTAAACCCAACAAACTTAATAGAAATTAATGAAATCATAAATTCCTTGGAATCATGTGCTCCAACTGGTGCAACATGACGGCATATCCACAAAATTTCTTAAGAAATTTGTAGATAGAATAGCACCGATCTTGGTAAAGTTTGTAAATATTTCGTTTCAAACTGGTATATTTCCGGAATGTTTAAAAAAGGCCACAGTCACGCCAATATATAAAAGCGGAGATAAGACAAACCCCTTGAACTATAGGCCAATCTCAGTACTGTGCTCATTTTCAAAAGTGTTTGAAAAAGTAGTTAAAAAGAGATTAAATAATTTTATAAAAAATAACAACATTTTACAACCAGAGCAGTATGGGTTTGAAGAAAACTCCAGTACAACTTCAGCATGTCTTTCATTGAATGAATTTGTAACCAAAAGCATCGATGGAAGTAGATTTACTGGGTGTCTCTTTATTGATTTGCAAAAAGCATTTGATTGCGTGGACCATGCAATCTTACTTCATAAGTTATCATGGCTCAACCTATCTGAATTTCATTTAAAATTTTTCGAATCTTACTTAATAAAAAGATTACAATGCGTACGTATTGGAGATACTTTAAGCAGAACGGGAATAATAAAAAAGGGTGTACCACAAGGTTCAATATTGGGGCCGGATCTGTTTAAGTTGTATATCAACGATATCGCGCATCTCAATCTTAATGGAGAACTAGAGCTTTTTGCTGACGATGCGGCTCTTAAGTACTCAAACAATAGTGAAGCAGAGTTGAAAAATGCAATTCTGGATGATCTGGCAACTATTGACGAGTGGCTATGTAAAAACAAATTGCTTATAAATATTGGGAAGACTAAGATACTTTTTTTTGAGAACAAACCCTTTAATGATCCTATATTTATATTTAAAAATACCCAAATTGAAATTGTTAGAAGTTACAACTATCTGGGACTTGTAATTGACTAAAAAGTAAAATGGGATGCGTATGTTGACTTTCTAGCGAAAAAAATTTCACCGTATGTATTTATTCTAAGAAGACTCCAAAAATTTTTTGACAAAAATACTCTCCATATTATTTCTTCTTCTTATATCTTATCTAATGTCATATATGTTAAACCTATTTGGAGTACAGCACCACAAATATACTTAAATACAATTGAAATAATTCTAAAAAAAGCAATAAAAATTATACATAACCTAACGATACGGCACCCAACAAATCTAATTTATTCTAGGAAATATCTAAGCTTCGAGAATATTTGCAAGCGTGAGGGTTATATGCTCGCGTACAAAATTATAATCAACAAAATCAAGCATAACGTTATAATCCAGCGAAATTTTGAAATACACAATTACAACACTCGTAATAAATGTAACTTATATCTATCTTTATTCAGAACTGAAAAACAAAAATGAATTGCCTTTACAACTGTTTAAAAATTTATAATGATATCCCAAATCAAATTAAAGAAATTGAAAATATTTACACTTTCAAAAAAATAATTATTGAAATTTTAATTAGAAACTAGATGCGTTATTTTATTTTGCTACACCCTGTTCTTATGTTCTTCAATTCTTAAATTTTTATCTAAACAAAAATTATTAGTTATTACTTATTAGTTTGTGTTATTAATGTAAAAATCAAAAAATCAAAAAGAAAAAAACAAAAAAAAAAACGAGGAAGAGTGTAGTAGACTGTGTCAACTCTGGGATACCCGTATGACCGTAACATATACATTATATCATCCGGTTAATTACTTTTGGCAAAATTTCAAACATTCAGCTTTATTAGGTGTAGAGTAATGCTCTTATAAAAGAAGAAGTTGTATGGCAGCTACTCGAACCCTTTGCAGTAGACCTACCAAATTTTGCAGTAACCTTGGCCATTACACTAAACTATTTTTGGCAAAATTTCAGACACCCAGCTTCATTTGGTGTAGTGTAATCCTCATATAAAAGAAGGAGTTGTATGGCAGCTACTCGAACTCTCAGCAGTAGACCAAATAAATTTTGCAGTAACTTTGGCCATTACACTAAACTATTTTTAGCAAAATTTCAGACACCCAGCTTCATCAGGTGTAGTGTAAAGCTCATATAAAAGAAGGAGTTGTATGGCAGCTACTCGAACCCTTTGCAGTAGACCAACCAAATTTTGCAGTAACTTTGGCCATTATACTAAACTACTTTTGGCAAAATTTCAGACACGCAGCTTCCATAGGTATAGAGTAATGCTCATATAAAATTAGAAGTTGTATGGCAGGTACTCGAACCCGTGGACCAAAATGGCTGAATTTAAAACTCGATTCCGTTTTTTGCATAAAAACGAATTTGTGAAAATTTCATAATCCTAGCTCCTTTACTTTTTGAGTTATCGTGATGACGGACGGACGGACTGACGGACGGACGGACTGACGTACAGACGGACATACATAGCTAAAACGATTTATTTTTCGATTCTGATCCGATCCATACACTTCAGTCTATATCTACCCCCTTCTTCTCTGCGTCACAAACGTAATGGCAAATTAATTATACCCTTGGACTATATAGTCATACGGGTATAAAAAATAATAAAATAATGACTAAGACAAAGAACACATGAAGAAAAAAAGAGAAAGGTTAAAATTAATAATAATTGGCTTGAATTTTTAAATTTTTAAATTTTAATTTAACTCAATTAGACCGGAAGGCTTCGTCTATGGTCATATTAAACTATACTTTACTTACTAATTGAATTTTAATTATTTGCTAATATTTTTATTATAAATTAAATTAATTTAAGAAAACTAGTTTTAAGATAAAATAATTTTCTAAATTTATCATTACAGCATTTGTTTATTTTTTAAGTTAGGGTAAAATATAAATGAAATAATAAAGAAAAAAAAAACATTTAAGTTAACATTTTAAAAGTGTTTGTTTTTTTTTTTTTGAAGTTTATGTCTGTTAAATTATTAGAATAACATTAATGTTAGAAATCATTTTTAATCATTTTGAATTCTTTTTTTTCCAAATTTTTTCAAACACTATATCCCATTATTAGAATAACATTAATGTTAGACATCACTTATAATCATTTTGATTTCATTTTTTTCTTTTTTTGAAGTTTATGTGTGTTAATATATTAGAATAACATTAATGTTAGAAATCATTTTTAAACATTTTGATTTCTTTTTTTTCTTATTTTGTCAAACACTAAAAATTAACGAAAAGAAATTTGTGTATACCTCAACATTTGAGTTAACATTTTAAAATTGTTTTTTTTTTGTTGAAGTTTGTGTCTGTTAATATATTAGAATAACATTAATGTTAGAAATCACTTTTAAACATTTTGATTTCTTTTTTTTCAAATTTTTTCAAACAATAAAAATTAACGAAAATAAATTTGTCTATACCTCAACATTTAGGTTAACATTTTAAAATTTTTTTTTTTTTTTTTTTAAGTTTATGTCTGTTAATATATTAGAATAACATTAATGTTAGAAATCATTTTTAAACATTTTGATTTCTTTTTTTTTCAAATTTTTTCAAACAATAAAAATTAACGAAAATAAATTTGTCTATACCTCAGCATTTAAGTTGCCATTTTAAAATTGTTTTATTTTTTTTTTTGTTTTTTGAAGTTTATGTCTGTTAATATATTAAAATAACATTAATGTTAGAAATCATTTTTAAAAATTTTGATTTCTTTTTTTTCCTATTTTGTCAAACACTAAAAATTAACGAAAAGAAATTTGTCTATACCTCAACATTTGCGTTAACATTTTAAAATTGTTTTTTTTTATGGAAGTTTGTGTCTGTTAATATATTAGAATAACATTAATGTTAGAAATCATTTTTAAACTGGCAAAGTATCTAAAAATTATGGGCACTACGATAATGGAAATACATAAATCACAAAATTATTTTAGTGTACAAATGGACGAAATTATAAAACAAAACAAATTTATCCACCAAGAAAATCAAAATCTAAAAAAGCTATTGAATGTATTACAGGAAAAAGTAGAGAATTTAGAGAAAAAAGTTAATAAATTGGAAGTATTGTTAGATGCTCCAACCCAGGAAAAAAATATAAACAATATTGTTTTGGCCGGTCTACCGTCTGAAATCCAAGATTGCAATAAAGTGGTACTTGATATTGCCAAAAAAAACAACGCTAGTATTACTGATGGAGATATAAAAAAAGTTTCAATACAAAAACGACATTCTGAACAAGACAAAAAATCGGAAAATCTATATATCGTTGAATTGAATTCGCAAAATTCAAAAGATGAGCTAATGTTAAAAAAAAATCATATAAAAACTTATTTACTGCAGAATTCAATTTAGTTCAACAAAGAAATAAAGAAATATTTTTTCGACACCATTTATCTCCACTTCAATGGAAACTGTATTATGAAGCCAGGAAAATTAAGACAACTCAAAACATGCAGTTCCTATGGGTTAAAGCAGGAAAAATATACTTACGTCAAACTAATAACTCCAAGGTATACTCTATTAATAATCATAATGATATTATCTTTATTAAAAACATTTTTAAAATTAATGAATAACTATATAAAAATTAAAAACACTTTTCATTTTAATTTTGTAATTTGTATTAAATATACTTTTTTTCTTGCATTATACAAGCAATTTTTCTATATACATCTTTATAATATTTACATTTATTTTGAGTTTTTAAAAAACAAATATTTCTTATACTGCTACATTCATACTTCTATTTTTTTCCAAATTTCCAATTTAATTAACATTTCATTAAAACTTAATTACATATTTATCAAGCTACATTTCATTAACAAAATTTATTTCATGTATTTTCTTAATTTATTAACAAATAATATTTTTTCTTCTAACAATCAATATTCCAATAACAAAATATATTGCTTTTATTATTATAATAACAATATTAAAAACATCTTTTTATTCTATAAATTTATATCTTTACAAAATTTTTATACCCGTATGACTATATAGCCAAAGGGTATAATAAATTTGCCATTACGTTTGTAACGCAGAGAAGGAGGGGGGGTAGATATAGACTCAAGTGTATGGATCGGATCAGAATCGAAAAATAAATCGATTTAGCGATGTATGTCCGTCCGTCTGTCCGTCCGTCCGTCCGTCCGCACGATAACTCAAAAACTAAAGGAGCTAGGATCTTGAAATTTTCGCAAATTCGTTTTTTTTTAATAGCCGTCATCGCTATTTAAATCCAGGCATTTTGGTCCATGGGTTCGGGTAGCTGCCATACAACTCCTTTTTTTATATGAGTATTACTCTGTACCTATTACAGCTGCGTGTCTGAAATTTTGCCAAAAGTAGTTTAGTTTTATGGCCAAAGAGTCTGCAAAATTTGGTTGATCTAGTGGAGTGGGTTCGAGTAGCTGCCATACAACTTCTTATTTTATATGAGCATTACTCTCGACCTAATGAAGCTGGGTGTCTGAAATTTTGCCAAAAATAGTTTAGTGTAATGGCCAAAGTTACTGCAAAATTTGGTTGGTCTACTGCAAAGGGTTCGAGTAGCTGCCATACAATCCCTTCTTTTATATGAGCATTATATTTCACCTAATAAAGCTGGTATGTTTGAAATTTTGCCAAAAGTAATTAATGTTTGTAATAATAATGATATAATGTTTATATAACGGTCATACGGGTATCCCAGAGTTGACACAGTCTACTCTACTACACTCTTCCTCGTTTTATTTGATTTTTTAATCTTACAATTAAATGATAAACAATATTTATTTATTTAAATACATCTCTTTAATATTTTTTCTAAAATTAAACACTTATTTAATAAACTTTTTGCACTCTTTATACCCGTATGACAATATAGTCAAAGGGTATAATAAATTTGCCATTACGTTTGTGACGCAGAGAAGGAGGGGGGGTAGATATAGACTCAAGTGTATGGATCGGGTCAGAATCGAAAAATAAATCGATTTAGCTATGTATGTCCGTCCGTCCGTTTGTCCGTCCGTCCGTCTGTCCGTCCGTCCGTCTGTCCGTCCGTCCGTCTGTCCGTCCGTCCGTCTGTCCGTCCGTCTGTCCGTCCGTCCGCACGATAACTCAAAAACTAAAGGAGCTAGAATCTTGAAATTTTCGCAAATTGATTTTTTTGCAATAGCCGTCATCGCTATTTAAATCCAGCCATTTTGGTCCATGGGTTCGGGTAGCTGCCATACAACTTCTTTTTTTATATGAGTATTTCTCTGTACCTATTACAGCTGCTTGTCTGAAATTTTGCCAAAAGTAGTTTAGTTTTATGGCCAAAGTTTCTGCAAAATTTGGTTGGTCTCCCGCAGTGGGTTCGTGTAGCTGCCATACAACTTCCTACTTTATATAAGCTTACTCTCCACCTAATGAAGCTGGGTGTCTGAAATTTTGCCAAAAATAGTTTAGTGTAATGGCCAAGGTTACAGCAAAATTTGGTTAGTTTATTGCAGAGGGTTCGAGTAGCTGCCATACAACTCCTTCTTTTATATGAGTATTCCACTAAACTTAATAAAGTATGTTTGGAATTTTGCCAAAAGTAATTAACCGGATGATATAATGTATATATTACGGTCATACGGGTATCCCAGAGTTGACATAGTCTACTCTACTACACTCTTCCTCGTTTTTTTAAATATTTAAAATTTATTTACAAAACAAACACTTTTGACGACATGAAATTGTCAACACTAATGTCATCCGTTCTTATAACATATGAATATTATATAATACACATTTTATTAATTGCATTTAGTAAACAGCAATTTATTTATAATAACTTACACTATTTCACTCTTTCTCTCTTATCTTATGATAGAAACAGATAATAATTCGATTGATATGCATTACCATATCAAGCGTACTAACTTTTTTTTTTGTGGATAATAAAACAGCTGATAAATTATTTATTTATTATAAGATATCGTCTCCATTTATTAATATTTTATTTAATAATTTATTTTTATTGGTTCTTTTTACTATGAGTTCCAACAACATCGAGAACGTTAAAGATGATATCAGAGTAGAGCATTATTTAAATTTTGATAAATCAACTATACAAATTTATAAAAGTAATTTAAATATTATATACCTTAATATTCAAAGTTTACGTCAAAAATTGTCCGATGTTGAAGTTTTAATTGAAGATTTTGTCTGTGATGTGCATGTGATTGTGTTAACAGAAATTTGGTTACACGTCTCCGAGAATGAATTTTTTAACATTCCTGGTTTCACTAGGCTTAATGCGTTTGGGGGGTCGCTATTTACGTTAAAAATTATATTAACAGCAATATAGTTTTGAGTGAGGAGTTTGAAAAAAGCAATATATTAGGTGTAAAACTTTTAAAGGAAAATCTTAATATAATAGGAATTTATAGGTCACACGAGACACGTATCTCGGATTTCGTAGCCAAGGTCGATGAAATTACCTACAAATATAAAAGGTCGGTAATAGTAGGTGATTTTAATATTAATCTCTTAAATAGAGATAGTTTAGAAACAAGTTCATATGTTAATACGTTACTTAGTAACGGTTTTAGGGTTTATAATAACATATCAGAAGAATACGCTACTAGATTAGGATCACAGAGTAAAACTGTTATAGACCATCTAATAACTGACATAATTGAAAAAAAATATCATTTCCATGTCTTAGATACTTGTCTGTCCGATCATCAAATGTTTTTTGATAGTATTAGTCATAATCCCACGAAAACTAAAATATTGCAATACAAAACAGTTCTAAACTATAATAAAATAGCAAATGAAAGCATGTGGTCAAATCTTGACTCCTATTCGAACTTTGATAACTTTGTACACGATCTTAGCTCGGCAATCAAAAACAACACTGAAAATGTATTAATTAAAAACCCAAAACATAAAAGTGAATGGATCACGGTTGAAATTCTTAACAATATTAAAATTAGAAATTCTTTTTTCAAATACAAAAAAAAAAATACCCAAATAACGATAATATAAATAATTTATACCTACAATATAGAGATAGAGTAAAAAATTGGATTGGATGGTATTTCAACCAAATTTATTAAAAGGTTCGCAGAATACCTGATTCCAATCTTGGTAAAACTCATTAACAATACTTTCCAATCGGGTACTTTTCCACTTTCACTCAAAACAGCTATTGTAACTCCAATTTTTAAAAAAGGGGATAAAACTGATTGCTCCAATTATCGTCCGATCTCCATATTACCAGCTTTCTCGAAAATATTCGAAATTATAATTAAAAATAGGCTAAATTATTTTATAAAATCTAATGGCATTTTAAGCGAAGACCAGTTTGGTTTTGAAAAAAGATCAAATACTACAGCTGCTTGCTTACACTTATCTGATTTTATTTCTAAAAATATAGACAATAGAAAATATATGGGATGTGTCTTCCTTGATTTTCAGAAAGCATTTGACTGCGTTGACTACGAAATAATGTTACATAAATTAGCAAAACTGAATCTTACTGACTCACACTTGCGTTTGTTTAAATCATACCTAATGGTTCGGGTAAATAACATTTATAGTTCAAAAAAATCAATAACTAAAGGAGTACCACAGGGATCCATCTTGGGTCCTGATCTCTTCAAACTTTACTTTATATAGATGATATCACCCGTTTAAACATAAAAGGAACTATGCATTTATATGCAGATGATGCGGTGATTAAGTATGCTGCTGATAATGAGGCAGATTTAACAAATGCAATAAAAAATGATCTTAATATATTCAAGCAAGGTTAGAAAAACATCGTCTTAGTTTGAATGTGCAAAAAACCAAAATTTTATTTTTTGAAAACAAATCTCTAAACTCAGCGACCAGGTTTACCTACAACAATGATGTTATCGAAGTAGTTAAAAAGTTCAACTACCTAGACTTAATTCTAGATAGTAAAGGAGTTTGGAACCACCACATTGAGTACGTAATAAAAAATATTACTTCATATATCTTCATTTTACGTAGGCTAAGAAATTTTCTTTCAATCAAAGCATTATTCACGATATACTCTTCATTTATTAAGTTACACATCACTTATCTAAATACAATTTAGAGCAGAGCTCCTCAAATTTACCTTAATAAACTTGACGTCCTTAACAAAAAATGTATCAAGATAATCCATAGATATCCAATTCAATATCCTTCTAGCTTACTATACTCTACTCAATATATTAGCTTTACTAATATATGTAAATACGAATAATAATATATCCTAGCTTTCAAAATACTTAATAACGAAATTAAGCATAACTTTTTATTAAATAGAAGTATTGATATTCATGCTATAATACTCGCAACAAAGACAATTTCTACTTAACTTTATTTCGCACTAACAACCAGAATAATAATTGTCTATATTATTGCTTAAAAGTGTACAATGAACTCCCTGAAATCTTAAAAGTAATTGATAACATAGTAATCTTTAAAAATAGAATTAAAACATATGTGTTGGAGCAACATTAAGAAAACGTAAACATAATAAAATAGACATTTTATTTTTTTTTTTTGTTTGTAAAGAAATTTAACTCAAATATAAAATAAAATATAAAATAAACTCTGAATGGAAAGGAATTAAGTATGTATAAAGTAAAATATTTGAATAAGTAAAAATTAAAAAGAAATATTATGAAAAACTTGTAACCTTTAATATCTGTGTAAAATGAAAAATAAGATATAAATAAATTGTAAATAAGTTAATTAATATCTATTTTTTATATCTATATTAATTTTACCTAATTAAATGATATCATTGATTAAGAATTATATATAGATAAACATTTTCATGTTAAAAATTTGTATGAAACTTTTTTCGCATATTTTTTAAAATTCTCCAAAAATCGTTGGCACGTTTTAAATGTATTGTAACTATTTCTATTTTATAGTATACCCTTTATTTTTATTCTCTCAAACATTTTTCTCTCTACATAGTACATGTAACATGATTCAAGAATATGAATACTACAAGTGAGGAAAAAAAACCAAGAGTTTTTAAAAAGCACATTTTCAAAATTATATACGGTTTCTTACTGAGTATTTTATCATTTATTTTTATAAAAATATATATTATGATAATATTATAATTTTGTTATTTCATTAATAATTAATTATATGACTAATAGTGAATTACTTAGAATATAACCCCAATGCACTCAAGAAAACCTGTTAATAAGTGTAAAATATAATATTGGAGCTTCAATGTTAACGTTTAATTTTGGAAAAACTTACACTGGTAAATAAGTTACTGTTTTATAAGAACATAAAAGTTTCAATTTTGAAGACCTAGTAGCCCTTCAATTGGGAAGGTTCCCAAATTTTTGCTTAGCAAACTTATGATGGATCTGCTCACCCATCTTCTGTCTTCACTCTTCCATTTTTTTCCGGTTCTAGGAAATCAATTTTGAACTCCAACAAAATTTGGAATTTTACCTAGAATATTATTATCTAACCAAAAATGGTTAAGACTAAGAAACAATTTCTTCAATTTAAAGAGACCCTTTCAAATTTAAGAAAAACCTTTAACGTGTGTTGAAATATAATGCTGCAGCTGTAAATGTTGCATATTTGTAAAAAAAAATTTGTACAGGTGTTAAAGTTACAGGTGGTTGAAAATAGCTAAATTTCAATTTTCGAGCCCTTATAGCTCCCAAACAGGGGGCGTGATAAAAAAATTTTGTTAACCAACTCCTATTAATTTTAGAGGACCTAACTTCTCCCAAAATTTCAAGACCCTAGGTTGAACCGTTTAGAAGATATATGGGGCCAAAAATTTTTTAAAAGTTGAGTTTAGCTTAATGGTAAATTTTAGTACCGTATGGTAATTCTATATATTTAAACCTTATATTTTTGTAAAGCCTATAAAACCAGCTATCTTTTGCCGTTTTCAGATTAAAAATACACTTAACAAAACTCTTGTTATAATAATTTAAAAATAGGGCTTTTTCCAACTTTGGGGGGCTGTAGTCCGTAACGGATGGGGCTACAGAAAAAAATTCTTCTACGAAATTAATTTTTTTGTAATATCTACCTGTGGTTAAAATTTCTTTACTCTATTTCAAACGGTGTAAAAGTTTTTGTAAACATACGGACGGACGGACGGACGCACAAAGTCAAAATTAAGAAAAACCTTTGACAGTTATTGAAACTTTCGTTTTGGAGCTTTCAATTTTGTATACAAATAAAAAAAATTTTGACAGGTATTCAAGTTATAGGTGTTCAAAAGCTAAATTTTTAGCAAAATTTAAATTTTCGACCCCTTACAGCTCCTAAAGAGGGGGCGTGACAAAAAAATTTTGTTAACTGACTCTTACTTATTTCTAAGGATCTAACTTCTCCCAAAATTTCAAGTTTCTAGATTTAGCCGTTCCGAAGTTATGAGGGACCAAAAATTTTGTAAAACTTAGTTTTGAATAACGGTAAATTTTAGTACCGTATGGTAACCCTATACAGTTGGCTTTTAAAAATTTTTAAAGCTTATAAGAACAGCTGTCTTTTACCGTTTTCAGGTTGGAAATATACCTTATAGAACTCTAATTATAACTGTTTAAATATGGGGCTTTTTTCGACTTTGTGGGGCTGTAGCTCCGTAACGGGGGGGGGGGCTACAAAAAAAAGTTTTAACATTAAATTATTTTTATTGCAATACCAACCCATTTCTGATATTTTTTAGTCAATCGTAGGTAAAAAGGGACGGACAGACGGACGGACAGAGTGAAGCTATATAGGCACATTTTTACAAAATTTTTTGAAAATGTGCTAATGACACTAAAGAAAAGAAAAAAATCGAATAAGAAACAAAACGAGGAAGTGTGTAGTAGAGTAGATTGTGTCAACTCTGGGATACCCGTATGACCGTAGTATAAACATTATAATATCATCCGATTAATTACTTTTGGCAAAATTTCAAACACACAGCTTTATTAGGTGTAGTGTAATGCTCATATAAAAGAAGGAGTTGTATGGCACTTACTCGAACCATCTGCAGTAGACCAACCAACTTTTCCAGTAACTTTGGCCATTACACTTAACTACTTTTGGCAAAATTTCAGATACCCAGCTTTAATAAGTACAGAGTAATGCTCATATAAAACAAGAAGTTATATGGCAGCTACCCGAGCCCGTTGTGCAAACTGGCTGAATTTCAATGGTGATGACGGTTTTTTTTAAAAATCCGATTTGTTGAAAGTTCCAGAATCCTAGCTCCTTTAATTTTTGAGTTATCGTAATTACGGATGGACAGACGCACGGACATACATAGCTAAATCGATTTATTTTTCAATTCTGATCCGATCCATACACTTGAGTCTATATTTATCCCCCTACTTCTCTGCGTCATAAACGTAATTGCAAATTTAGTATACCCTTTTGACAAATAGTCATACTTGTATAAACAATGATTTTTTCATTCATAAATTCATAGTTCATTTTTTCGAATTTATTTCGTTTTTTCTAAAAAATTATTTAATTTTGTATGTACTTGCGTACATACCTATATTATAGATATGTATGCATATAAAGGTTCTAAAATAATTATTTTAAAATCTAAATTTATAGATTTATATGAGCATTACACTACACCTAATAAAGCTGTGTGTTTGAAATTTTGCCAAAAGTAATTAATCGGATGATATTATAATGTTTATACTACGGTCATACGGGTATCCCAGAGTTGACACAATCTACTCTACTACACACTTCCTCGTTTTTTTTCTTATTCGATTTTTTTCTTTTCTTTAGTGTCATAGTATTCATATTCTTGAATCATGTTACATGTACTATGTAGAGAGAAAAATTTTTGAGAGAATAAAAATAAAGGGTATACTATAAAATAGAAATAGTTACAATACATTTATCTCGTGCCAACGATTTTTAGAGAATTTTAAAAAATATGCGAAAAAAGTTTCATACATATTTTTAACATGAAAATGTTTATCTATATATAATTCTTAATCAATGATGATATCTAATATTAAATATTAACACATTAATGTATCTATTTTTAAAAAAAAATTGTAAATTTCAAAAATGAAAAAATATACGTTTGTAATTTATGAGACCATAGGCTAAGGCTAAGGTCTAAAAAACAAATTATTATAATACCAACTAAACTATGTTTTTTAAATAATATAAATTTTAAAATTATAAAAAAAAAGAAAAAAAAAAAAAAATTGTTTTTCTTTTTTTAAGTTTATGCCTGTTTATATATTAGAATATCATCATTGTTAGAAATTACTTTTAAACATTTTGATTTCTTTTTTTTCCAATTTTTTTCAAAAAATAAAAATTAACGAAAAGAAATTTTTCTATACCATTTAAGTTAACATTTTAAAATTATTTTTTTTTTAAGTTTATGCATGTTAATATATTAGAATAACATTAATGTTAGAAATCATTTTTAAACATTTTGATTTAAGTTTTTTCCAAATTTTTTCAAACACTAAAAATTAACGAAAAGAAATTTTGCAATGCCTCAACATTTGAGTTAACATTTTAAAATTGTTTTCTTTTTTTTGAAGTTTATGCATGTTAATATATTAGAATAATATAAATGTTAGAAATCATTTTTAAACATTTTGATTTCATTTTTTTCCAAATTTTTTCAAACAATAAAAATTAACGAAAAGAAATTTTTCTATAACACAGCATTTAAGTTAACATTTTAAAATTGTTTTTTTTTTAAGTTTATGCATGTTAATATATTAGAATAACATTAATGTTAGAAATCATTTTTAAACATTTTGATTTAAGTTTTTACATAAAAATAAAAATTAACAAAAAGAAATTTTGCAATGCCTCAACATTTATGTTAACATTTTAAAATTGTTTTTTTTTTTTTTAAGTTTATGCATGTTAATATATTAGAATAACATTAATGTTACAAATCATTTTTAAACATTTAGATTTCTTTTTTTCCCAATTTTTTCAAACACTAAAAATTAACGAAAATAAATTTTGCTATATCTCAACATTTAAGTTAACATTTTAAAATTGTTTTTTTTTTTTGAAGCTTATGCATGTTAATATATTAGAATAGCATTAATGTTAGAAATCATTTTTAAACATTTTGATTTCATTTTTTTCCTATTTTTTTAAAAACTAAAAATTAACGAAAATAGATTTTGCTATACCTCAACATTTAAGTTAACATTTTAAAAATGTTTTTTGTTTTTTTAAGTTTATGCATGTTAATATATTAGAATAACATTAATGTTAGAAATCAATTTTGAACATTTTGATTTCTTTTTTTTCCCAATTTTTTCAAACACTAAAAATTAACGAAACCACATTTTGCTATGCCTCAACATTTAAGTTAACTTTTAAAATTGTGTTTGTTTTTTTTTTAAGTTTATGTCTGTTAATATATTAGAATAACATTAATGTTAGAAATCATTTCTAAACATTTTGATTTTTTTTTTTTCACAATTTTTTCAAACACTTAAAATTAACGAAAATAAATTTTGCTATACCTCAACATTTAAGTCTTTTTTTTTTTTTTTTTTTTTTTTTTTCTTTATTTTTATTATTATTTTTTAAAAATTAAATTTTTTACATTATTATATATATATATTTATTTATTAGTTTTTTTTTTCTAACCATAGCCTAAGTAAGCCATTTGGTTGTATAAATTAATATTATTGTCAAGCAATTTTTAGTATATCTTTTAACAATTTGTTATGATTAAAATAATTTTAGTAAAGTGTGCAAAGTAAGTAGTATAGATAAACATATATTTACAAAATTTTTATATTTAAAAAATTAAGTAATATCTTAATTTAGAGTTAAAAGCAAATTTATTATTTTTTTTTTTTTTTTTTTTTTTTTTTCTTAACTAACTATAAGAATTTATATTTTCCAAATCATCTGATAATCCATTATGATATATTTATAATAATATATGAGCATTCTACCATTTTGTTATTTAAATTAGAGTTAAAAGCAAATTTTTTATTTTTTTCTTAAATAAACTATAAGAATTAATATTTTTCAAATCATCTGATAAACCATTGAAAGCACTTAAACTATTATATACACAATTCATTTTTTGTTTGTCCGTTCTAAACAATGAAAGATAAAAGTTTGCCTTATTTCTAGTATTGTAGTTATGTATATCTATGTTGCGATTTATTAGGAAGTTATGTTTGATTAAGTTGTTAATTATTTTATAGGCCAGAAAGTATAATTCTCTTTTGCATATAGTTTCAAGACTTACATATTGTGACGAATATATTAAATGGGACGGATGTGTAATTGGGTAAAATTTTATTATTTTTATAGCCCTTTTATGTATGATATCAAGTCTTTTTATATACGTTTGTGGCGCATTGCTCCAAAGTGGATTTAAGTATGTTAAGTTTGAGGAAATATAGGATGAGTATATAACATACAATGTGTTCCTATCAAAGTATTTCCTCATTCTTCTTAATATAAACACATAGGGTATAATTTTCTTAATAATATGATCTATGTGATCTTGCCATTTGAACCTACAATCTACTAACAATCCCAAATAATTATAGCTTTCCACTACACTGATGTCGTTAGATTTATAATTGATACTAGAAAAACTAAAAGTTTTGTTATCGAAAAGTAGCACTTTTGTCTTCTTTATATTTAATGACATCTTATTTTTAAGAAGCCATTCCTCAATAATATCAAGGTCATATATAATTGATTCCCTTAAATCTATCTCATTATCTGTAGAATATTTAATAACCGCATCATCTGCGAAAAGCTGTAATACACCCTTTAGTTCTAATCTGGCTAAATCATCAATATAGATTTTGAATAGATCAGGAACCAGAATTGATCCCTGAGGTACCCCTTTTTTTATGTATTTCATATTACTGTAGGTGTTATTACAGTGTGTCCGTTGTTTTCTGTTGTGTAAAGATGACCTAAAAAGATTTAACTGAGTCTCACTAAATTGCAATTGAGATAACTCAAAAAGAAGAATGTTATGGTCAACACAATCAAAGGCTTTCTGCAAATCTATAAATAGGCAAGCAGTAACTGTTTTATTATCCATACTCTTTGATATGAAATCAGTTAGAGATAAACAAGCAGCCGTCGTATTAGAATTTTCTTCAAACCCATGTTGTTCTTTATGCAATATACTATTTGAGTTCAAGAAACACGCGAGTCTTTTTTTAATAATTTTTTCAAATATTTTTGAGACTGAATTCAGAACTGAGATTGGACGGTAATTTGATGGAAGCGTTTTATCACCAGCTTTATGTATCGGGGTAACAATGGCATGTTTAAGTGAGTCAGGAAAGGAATCAGCTTCAAAAGATATATTGATAAACTTAACCAGTATTGGACTTAACTGGCTTGAGAACTTTTTCAACACTTTAGATGAAATATTATCATGTCCAGTCGCCGATCCAAAATTTAATGAATTGATTGTCATTTGGACTTCTTCCAAGTTTGTAGGAAATAGAGAAAATTGATTGTAGATGTTTTTTGGAAATGAAGCTAAGTATATTTCATCTATGGGGTCTGTTGCTATATCTAAGGTTTTTGTAACATCTATAAAAAAAGAATTCATTGTATCTGTGATTTGCTGAAAATTATTTATAACGCTATTATTGTAATTAATTTCATTTAGAGTATTATTATTATCGAAACTATTTATATTATACATGATTCTTTTGTAAAGACACCATAATTTCCTACTATTATTGGGGTCACTAGATATTATCTTATTACAAAAATTATACTTAGCTTGTTTTATCTGTCTTTTGACTATGTTTTTATGTTTTTTATTAAGTTCATTAACCTTTACGTCATTAGGATATTTTTTTTTGTATTTATAGAAAGAGTCACGAATCTTCATGCTACGAATAATCTCATTATTCATCCACTCATGGTTTTTCTTGGTGTTATTAGAAGAAATTATTTCACTGTAATTTTTGATTTTTTCAGAAAACACTTGTATAAATTCATCCAAAGTATTAAAATTGCCTAGATTTTGCCAAAAGGTGTCAGTGGAAAGCTTTTCATAATTTAAAATTTTTTTTGTAAAGTTAGTTTCTTCTTTAGTAATACCATTGATTAAGAATTATATATAGATAAACATTTTCATGTTAAAAATTTGTATGAAACTTTTTTCGCATATTTTTTAAAATTCTCTGAAAATCGTTGGCACGAAGATAAATGTATTGTAACTATTTCTATTTTATAGCATACCCTTTATTTTTATTCTCTACATACATGTAACATGATTCAAGAATATGAATACTATGACACTAAAGAAAAGAAAAAAATCGAATAAGAAAAAAAACGAGGAAGTGTGTAGTAGAGTAGATTGTGTCAACTCTGGGATACCCGTATGACCGTAGTATAAACATTATAATATCATCCGATTAATTGCTTTTGGCAAAATTTCAAACACTAAGCTTTATTAGGTGTAGTGTAATGCTCATATAAAAGAAGGAGTTGTATGGCACTTACTCGAACCCTCTGCAGTAGACCAACCAACTTTTCCAGTAACTTTGGCCATTACACTTAACTACTTTTGGCAAAATTTCAGATACCCAGCTTTAATAAGTACAGAGTAATGCTCATATAAAACAAGAAGTTATATGGCAGCTACCCGAGCACGTTGTGCAAACTGGCTGAATTTCAATGGTGATGACGGTTTTTTTTTAAAATCCGATTTGTTGAAAGTTCCAGAATCCTAGCTCCTTTAATTTTTGAGTTATCGTAATTACGGATGGACAGACGCACGGACATACATAGCTAAATCGATTTATTTTTCAATTCTGATCCGATCCATACACTTGAGTCTATATCTATCCCCCTACTTCTCTACGTCATAAACGTAATGGCAAATTTAGTATACCCTTTTGACAAATAGTCATACTTGTATAAGCAATGATTTTTTCATTCATAAATTCATAGTTCATTTTTTCGAATTGATTTCGTTTTTTCTAAAAAATTATTTTATTTTAATACCTATATAGATATGTATGCATATAAAGGTTCTAAAATAATTATTTTAAAATCTAACTTTATAGATCTCAATAACAAATAACCTTTATGAATATTTGAAGGTGACCAAATATTTTATTCTCAATTTCTTATGAGGTTTCAATTGTAACGGGAAACTTTTTGTTTTGATTTTTTCATTTTTGTTTAAATAAATAAATTTTTCTAAAACTCGCAAAGTGCATAGTTGTGAATGGAATCTATGAAATTTTATAAAGTGTTTATGTATAGATGTATGTATGTATTCAAATTTCTATTTCTAAATTTTTTAGTCTTTAGAGGTTTTTGTTGAATTGAGATCAATTGTAATTTTGTTTTAACTGAAAATTTCTAAATTATCTAAATTTTCAAAATCTTAAATTTAGATAATTTAGAAATTTTCAGTTAAAACAAAATTACACTTTGCGAGTTTTAGAAAAATTTATTTATTTAAACAAAAATGAAAAAATCAAAACAACAAGAAATAGAATAGAAACATAAGAAATAGAAAATAAAATGTTTGGTCACCTTCAAATATTCATAAAGGTTATTTGTATTGAGATCTATAAAGTTAGATTTTAAAATAATTATTTTAGAACCTTTATATGCATACATATCTATATAGGTATTAAAATAAAATAATTTTTTAGAAAAAACGAAATCAATTCGAAAAAATGAACTATGAATTTATGAATGAAAAAATTATTGCTTATACAAGTATGACTATTTGTCAAAAGGGTATACTAAATTTGCCATTACGTTTATGACGTAGAGAAGTAGGGGGATAGATATAGACTCAAGTGTATGGATCGGATCAGAATTGAAAAATAAATCGATTTAGCTATGTATGTCCGTGCGTCTGTCCATCCGTAATTACGATAACTCACAAATTAAAGGAGCTAGGATTCTGGAACTTTCAACAAATCGGATTTTTAAAAAAAACCGTCATCACCATTGAAATTCCGCCAGTTTGCACAACGTGCTCGGGTAGCTACCATATAACTTCTTGTTTTATATGAGCATTACTCTGTACTTATTAAAGCTGGGTATCTGAAATTTTGCCAAAAGTAGTTAAGTGTAATGGCCAAAGTTACTGGAAAAGTTGGTTGGTCTACTGCAGAGGGTTCGAGTAAGTGTCATACAACTCCTTCTTTTATATGAGCATTACACTACACCTAATAAAGCTTAGTGTTTGAAATTTTGCCAAAAGTAATTAATCGGATGATATTATAATATTTATACTACGGTCATACGGGTATCCCAGAGTTGACACAATCTGCTCTACTACACACTTCCTCGTTTTTTTTCTTATTCGATTTTTTTCTTTTCTTTAGTGCCATAGTATTCATATTCTTGAATCATGTTATATGTATGTAGAGAATAAAAATAAAGGGTATACTATAAAATAGAAATAGTTACAATACATTTATCTTCGTGCCAACGATTTTCAGAGAATTTTAAAAAATATGCGAAAAAAGTTTCATACAAATTTTTAACATGAAAATGTTTATCTATATATAATTCTTAATCAATGGTAATACTAAGGTCTGAACTAATAAAGAGCAATTGATGGTCCGACAAAGATGTGTTAGCAACGTGTAGATTATAATTGTATTCAATTAAATCCGTGCAGAAATGGTCTATTATAGTTCTAGAATTAGTGCCTATTCTTGTTGCGTATTTGTCATTTATATTGTTGTAGACCACAAAGCCATTGCAAAGTAGTGTGTTCAAATAGTTTCTTACATCACAGTTATTTTTATCTAACAAGTTAAGATTGAAATCTCCTAGGATTAGAGATTTATTATATTTGCATGTGATTTCATCCAATCTGTCAATAAAATCTTTTAAATTTGTCTGATGAGTCCTATAGAAGCACATTATGTCTAGTTTTGGTTTTTGCAATTTTACTCCAAGAATATTTGAGTTGAAGAAGTTTTCTTCAAATACAATATTGCTGCTTATTTTATTAGATATATAAATACTGCATCGCCGTTGGATTTTTCGCGATTAGAAAAATATGCGGAATACCCTGGAATATTATAAAATTGGTTTTGATGACTTAGAAGCCAGATTTCAGTTAACACAATTACATGAATTTCAAAATATAAAGAATTAATTAAAACCTCTAAATTACTTAATTTATTTCGAAGGCTTTGAATATTTAAATAAATTATATTAAAATTATTTTTATAATTAACCATAAAATTCCTGTCTAACCCTGTAAAATTAATTAATGTTTTCATTAATATCACACAACATCTTTGTAATCAAAAACAAAAGTAGCATAACGGAATAGCAACATTAAACAAGAGAGAGCTTTTATCATGCATTTCGTAAAAAAAAAAAAAGTGTATAAAAAATATTACTAGAATTGTAAAGTAAAAAATGTAAATTTGTGTATATAAGTGAGTATTTTTTTTTAAATAAATGAAGTGATATGAATTAGTAATTAATTTATTAAATAGACAACAATATTTCATATGTGCAGGCATAGGCGCATATTTTTGGGTGCATATACATCCATGTATAAATATACATATGTACCTTTGCTTGCACATATATAATATTGACAAAGTACACCATAGACAAAAGTAAATTAAGAAAGAGTAGAAGAAATAAAAAGAAAGATAAAAAAAAAATGCAAGAGTGGATTTAAGTAATGTATATGAACATTGTTTATACAAAATGTATATAAACAATGTGTCAGAAAAGTAAAGATTTATGAAATAAATAATAAGTGCAATTTTAAGTATTTTTAAAAATGGTAAAATCCTCATATTATTATAAAACAAAAAAAAACAAAAGTTTACAATAAACAATTAAAAATTCATGAATTAAATATTTAAGTTTGTAAGATAAATTTAAAAATTCAGTATTAAAATTTATATATTAATGTATACAAAAGTGGAACTGAAGAAAATTAAGTGTGTATATTTTGCTTGAAGAAAGTAAGAGAGAGATATACAATACCAGAGTTATTTTAACCAATGTAAACAAATCAAGTATGGTTAATTTATTTATTATTGCAAAGCTCATTAATAGATGCGATATCGTTAAAATTATTAATATGTATTATGTATTTTGCTGGAAGCAGTTCTTCGCATTTTAATAATATTGTCTTTAACCCACAAAAATTTAAAATTATAATTATTCTTGATTTTTTTTGCCTCGTAACATAATTTTTTTTGTAAACGCGACAAGTGATTTTGAAAATATATCTCTCTATTTCCCTCCGCATTTGGAAAAAATTCTGTAGTAAAAATATGCTGTTCCTTTTTAGCTAACATAAGACGCTGTTTAGCTTCGTTAGTACGAAGATAAACAACGTATTGCTTATTTTTATTTTTACTGCTTGAAATTATTGTTACTGGTGAAATACGCTCGATGTCATTTTTATTTATGTTGGAGTTTAATTTATTTGCAATTTTTAAAAATAAATCTTCAAGATTACCTGGTTTATTTGGTAGACCTGGTACGACTATATTGTTATGGTTATTGTGTTTTGACTGCTCGTCTTTATCAATCACTGACTCCAGATAGTTAACCTTGTGCTCCAATTCCTTATATTTTTTGTTTGTTAGTTGTATTTCATTTTTTAACTTAGCGTTTTCTTCAATTAGTTTTTTTTTAATTTTAAGGCCTTCATCGAATTGGCGTGCAATAAAGCTTTGTGAAGTTTGAATATCTATTATTAGAGGCGCTAAGTTTTTTAAGTACAACGCTATAGCATCCAGAGTACAATTTACTGGATCGAACGACCTCAGTACGGCCACATTATTATCAGCCTCGATGTACCCCTTACCAGATGCAGCCGGAGAATCCACAGCCTCACCAACAACGCTGTCCTTTTCAGCATTGTTGTCCTCTGTACCAGTATCACCTCCATCTTCAAGAACCACAACATTGTCCTTCGTTATCCGAAGGACAATGTTGGCATCTCCAAAAAAATCCACCATTTTTTACATCTTCGAACTGGAAATCTGAGACTCCCACACACCTGGTATGGTAAACTCTACCACAAGCACCGCTACACAGTAATCCCTTGCTATTAGCATAAATTCCTTTATCGCACGTGATGCATAGTTTTACCATTTTTAATTTTTTTTTTATTTTTTTTCCAGATTTAATTTTTTATTCAGACTTATATTTTTTTTTTTTTTTATTATTATTTTTTCTTTTTATTCTATATTTTTGGCTTTTTTTTTTTTGTATTTTATGACTGTTTTTGGCGCGTAAAAATTTGCAGATATGATTATTAATTTTTTATATATATTTTTGAAAAAATAATATTGCCTTATTAATTCGATTATATTATTTATTTGGCAGTTAAATTGTTTTTTTTTTTTTTGCTAATAGATACTTTAAACAGAAAAAGTTTATAATCTAATCTAATTTTATAATTAGTTAACATTTTAAAATTGTTTTTTTTTTTTAACCTTATGCATATTGTTAATATATTAGAATAAAGTTAGTTTTAGAAAACATTTTTAAATATTTTGATTTCTTTTTTTCCAAATTTTTTCAAACACTAAAAATTAACGAAACCAAATATTCCTATACCTCAACATTTAAGTTAACATTTTAAAATTGTTTTTTTTTCTTTTTGAAGTTTATGCATGTATTAGAATAACAATAATGTTAGAAATCATTTTTGAACATTTTAATTTAATTTTTTTCCCTATTTTTTTAAAACACTAAAAATTAACGAAAATAAATTTTGCTATACCTCAACATTTAAGTTAACATTTTAAAAATTGTTTTTTTTTTGTTGAACTTTATGTCTGTTAATATATTAGAATAACATTAATGCCAGAAATCATTTTTCAACATTTTGATTTCTTTTTTTTCCTATTTTGTCAAACACTAAAAATTAACGAAAAGAAATTTGTCTATACTTCAACATTTAATTTAACATTTAAAATTGTGTTTGTTTTTTTTTAAAGTTTATGTCTGTTAATATATTAAAATAACATTAATGTTAGAAATCATTTCTAAACATTTTGATTTCTTTTTTTTCCCAATTTTTTCAAACACTAAAAACTAACGAAAAGAAATATTGCTATAGCTCAACACTTAAGTTAATATTTTAAAATTTTTTTTTTTGTTTTTTTTTTTTTGAATTTTATGCCTGTTAATTTATTAGAATAACGTTAGTTTCAGAAATAATTTTTAAACATTTTGAGTTCTTTTTTTTCCAAATTTATTCAAACACTAAAAATTAACGAAACCAAATTTTGCTATGCCTCAACGTTTAAGTTAACATTTTAAAATTGTTTTTTTTTTTTGAAGTTTATGCCTGTTCATATATTAGAATAATCAATTTTAAACATTTTGATTTCTTTTTTTTCCAAATTTTTTCAAACAATAAAAATTAACGATAAGAAATTTTTCTATACCTCAACATTTAAGTTAACATTTTAAAATTGTTTTTTTTTCTTTTTGAAGTTTATGCATGTTAATATATTAGAATAACAATAATGTTAGAAATCATTTTTGAACATTTTGACTTAATTTTTTTCCCTATTTTTTTAAACACTAAAAATTAACGAAAATAAATTTTGCTCTACCTCAACATTTAAGTTAACATTTTAAAATTGTTTTTTTTTTTTGTTGAAGTTTATGTCTGTTAATATATTAAAATAACATTAATGCCAGAAATAATTTTTAAACATTTTGCGTTCTTTTTGTTTCCTATTTTTTCAAACACTAAAAATTAATATTAAAATTAGAATAACATTAATGTTAGAAATAACTTTTAAACATTTTGATTTCTTTTTTTTTCCTCTTTTGTCAAAAAGTAAAAATTAACGAAAGAAATTTGTCTATACCTCAACATTTAAGTTAACATTTTAAAATTGTTTTTTTTTTTTTTTTTTTTTGAAGTTTATGTCTGTTAATATATTAGAATAACATTAATGTTAGAAATCATTTTTAAACCTTTTGATTTCTTTTTTTCCCAATTTTTTCAAACACTAAAAATTAACGGAAATAAATTTGGCTATACCTCAACAATTAAGTTAACATTTTTAAATATTTTTTTTTTTTTGAAGTTTTGCCTGTTAATATATTAGAATAACATTAATGTTAGAAATCACTTTTAAACATTTTGCTTTCATTTTTATACCCGTATGACTATATAGTCAAAGGGTATAATAAATTTGCCATTACGTTTGTGACGCAGAGAAGGAGGGGGGGTAGATATAAACTCAAGTGTATGGATCGGATCAGAATCGAAAAAAAAATCGATTTAGCTATGTATGTCCGTCCGTCTGTCCGTCCGTCCGTCCGTCCGTCCGTCTGTCCGTCCGTCCGCACGATAACTCAAAAACTAAAGGAGCTAGGATCTTGAAATTTTCGCAAATTCGTTTTTTTGCAATAGCCGTCATCGCTATTTAAACCCAGCTATTTTCATCCATGGGTTCGGGTAGCTGCCATACAACTTCCTTTTTTATATAAGTATTTCTCTGTACCTATTACAACTACGTGTCTGAAATTTTGGCAAAAGTAGTTTAGTTTTATGGCCAAAGTTTCTGCAAAATTTGGTTGGTCTACTGCAAAGGGTTCGAGTAGCTGCCATACAACTTCTTATTTTATATGAGCGTTACTCTATATCTATTGAAGTTGGGTGTCTGAAATTTTGCTAAAAATAGTTTAGTATAATGGCCAAAGTTACTGTGTAATAAATTTGTAATATATTTGTGGTAATATTTAAGTTGTAATAATTTTAGTCCTATATTTATTGGTAATAAGATATAGATCCTTAATTTGGTGATACTTAATTATGTCTATCCTGGTAGTTATGCGGTTCTTGTCTTAACCAAAGTGCTGAGGGCCATAAGCCCTATGTCACACTGTGATGGTTATTTCTCTATGGGCTGAACCCAATTTAGAGATTCTGTCTTGGTCAAATTAAAAGCCTTTTTTTTGTTTTCTTAGTTAAGCTATCTAAGAGCTTAAACTTTTAATTGTTATTTTTTTTGAAATTTACAATGGTATTTATACAATATTTTAAAATTTATCCCCACTACTTTTTTTTAGTAGAGGTAATTACATTAACATTATTAAATTTATTATTTCACAATAAAAAGTGCCATATGGGCTATTTTCTTAAAAATATAATTTAAATTGAAAAATATTAAATTGTGTGTTAAACATATGTGCTACATTCAGTTCTTCAACCTTTTTAAGGAAATTCCCTGAATGTGCAATTTCTATTCATAATGACTTTTTTTTATAAATGTAAAAAAAACAGTAAAAATATATAATATTATATGGTACGGGTGTTAATTGTTGTTTTAAATTTAAATGTTTAGAATCAGCATTTTTCCTAAAGAATTAATGTGATTAATGTGTTCGTATATACTTAAGGTATATATGAAATTAGATATCTTTATTAAATTGTTATAAAAGTATATTAGCGTACTTTTTAATTAGGTATTGTGTTCGTGAGAAAGAATATAAAAATACGTTGAAGTTAACTAGGTATTGTATTAGTATAAATTAAATGTATGTGTACGGTGAAGTTATATAGGTATTGTGATAATTGTAGTGTTAGAATTATTGAATGCACTACAACTGCAAAATTTGGTTGCTCTACTGCCAAGAGTTCGAGTAGCTGCCATACAACTCCTTCTTTTATAAGAGCATTACACTACACCTAATAAATCTGATATGTTTGAAATTTTGCCAAAAGTAATTAATGTTTATAATAATAATGATATAATGTTTATATAACGGTCATACGGGTATCCCAGAGTTGACACAGTCTACTCAACTACACTCTTCCTCGTTTTTCCTTTTTTTGTCAAACACTAAAAATTAACGAAAAGAAATTTCTCTATACCTCAACGTTTAAGATAACATTTTAAAATTGTTTTTTTTTTTTGTTTTGAACTTTATACATGTTAATATATTAGAATAACATTAATGTTAGAAATCATTTTTAAACATCTTCATTTCATTTTTTTGTCCTATTTTTTTAAACACTAAAAATTAACGAAAAAAAATTTTGCTATACCTCAACATTTATGTTAACATTTTAAAATCGTTTTTTTTTTTCAAGCTGATGCATGTTAATATATTAGCATAACATTAATGTTAGAAATCATTTTTAAACATTTTGATTTCTCTTTTTTCCCAATTTTTTCAAACACTAAAAATTAAGGAAAATAAATTTTGCTATACCTCAACATTTATGTTAACATTTTAAAATCGTTTTTTTTTTTCAAGCTGATGCACGCTAATATATTAGAATAACATTAATGTTAGAAATTATTTTTAAGCATTACGATTTCATTTTTTTTCCTATTTTTTTAAACCCAAAAAATTAAGGAAAATAAATTTTGCTATACCTCAACATTTAAGTTAACATTTTAAAATTGTTTTTTTTTGTTGAAGTTTATGTCTGTTAATATAGATATGGGACGATAGTTAGAGCAATCTGTTGCAGTTCCTCCTTTATATATTGGTGTTATAATGGCTGTTTTTAGCGAACTTGGGTATGTGTTCGATGTGAATGCATTATTAATATGCCTGACTAAGGCAGGAGCTATTATTAGAATAACGTTAGTTTTAGAAATCATTTTTAAACATTTTGATTTCTTTTTTTTTCCCACTTTTTTCAAACACTAAAAATTAACAAACCCAATTTTGCAATGCTTCAACGTTTAAGTTAACATTTTAAAATTGTTTTTTTTTTTTAAGTTTATGTCTGTTAATATATTAGAATAACGTTAATGTTAGAAATCACTTTTAAACATTTTGATTTCTTGTTTTTCCAAATTTTTTCAAACACTAAAAATTAACGAAAATAAATTTTGCTATACCTCAACATTTGAGTTATCATTTTAAAATTGTATTTTTTTTTTTGAAGCTTATGCATGTTCATATATTAGAATAACATTAATGTTAAAAAGCGTTAGTTTTTATTGTTTGAAAAAATTGGGAAAAAAAAGAAAACAAAATGTTTAAAAATAATTTCTACCATTAATGTTATTCTAATATGTTAACAGACATAAACTTCAAAAAAAAAAAAAAAAAATATTTTAAAATGTTAACTTAAATATTGAGGAATAACCAAATTTATTTTCGTTAATTTTTAGTGTTTGAAAAAATAGGAAACAAAAAGAAATCAAAATGTTTAAAAATTATTTCTAACATTAATGTTTTTCTAATATATTAACAGGCATAAAAACATTTTGATTTCTTTTTGTTTCTTATGTTTTCAAACACTAAAAATTAACGAAAAGAAATTTGTCTATACCTCAACATTTAAAAATATTTTTTTTTTTTTTTTTAAGTTTCTGTCTGTTAATATATTAGAATAATATTAATGTTAGAAATTATTTTTAAACATTTTGATTTCTTTTTTTTCCCAATTTTTTCAAACAATAAAAACTAACGATTTCTAACATTAATGTTATTCTAATATATGAACATGCATCAGCTTCAAAAAAAAAAATACAATTTTAAAATGTTAACTCAAATGTTGAGGTATAGCAACATTTATTTTCGTTAATTTTTAGTGTTTAAAAAAATAGGACAAAAAAATGAAATCAAGATGTTTAAAAATGATTTCTAACATTAATGTTATTCTAATATATTAACATGCATAAACTTCAAAACAAAAAAAAAAAAACAATTTTAAAATGTTAACTTAAATGTTGAGGTATAGACTAAATTTCTTTTCGTTAATTTTTAGTGTTTGACAAAAAAAGGAAAAAAAAAGAAAGCAAAATGTTTAAAAGTGATTTCTAACATTAATGTTATTCTAATATATTAACAGGCATAAAAACATTGTGATTTCTTTTTGTTTCCTATTTTTTCAAACACTAAAAATTAAAGAAAATAAATTTGACTATACCTCAACATTTAAGTTAACATTTTAAAATATTTTTTTTTTTTTTTTTAAGTTTATGTCTATTAATATATTAGAATATTAGAATTAATTTCTTTTTTTTCCTATTTTGTCAAACACTAAAAATGAACGATAAGAAATTTGTCTATACCTCAACATTTAAGTTAACATTTAAAAAATTTTTTTTTTTTTTTTGAAGTCTATGTCTGTTAATATATTAAATAACATTAATGTTAGAAACCATTTCTAAACATCTTGATTTCTTTTTTTTCCCAATTTTTTCAAACACTAAAAATTAACAAAAAGAAATTTTGCTATAGCTCAACGCTTAAGTTAACATTTCAAAATTGTTTTTATTTTTTTTTTAAGTTTATGCCTGTTAATTATTAGAATAACGTTAGTTTTAGAAATCATTTTTAAACATTTTGATTTCTTTTTTTTTCCCACTTTTTTCAAACACTAAAAATTAACAAACCCAATTTTGCAATGCTTCAACGTTTAAGTTAACATTTTAAAATTGTTTTTTTTTTTTAAGTTTATGTCTGTTAATATATTAGAATAACGTTAATGTTAGAAATCACTTTTAAACATTTTGATTTCTTGTTTTTCCAAATTTTTTCAAACAATAAAAATTAACGATAAGAAATTTTTCTATACTCAACATTTAAGTTAACATTTTAAAATTTTTTTTTTTTTTTTTCAAATTTATGTCTGTTAATGTATTAGAATAACATTAATGTTAGAAATCATTTTTAAACATTTTGATTTCCTTTTGTTTCCTATTTTGTTAAACACTAAAAATTAACGAAAATAAATTTTGCTATACCTTAACTTTTCAGTTTTTTTTTTTCTTTATTTATAATATAAATTTAAATATACATACATAATTTATCTTTTCAGTACATAGTAAATAGATTGAGACCTATGCCTAAGGCAGTGCGGTCATATAATTTTTTGTAAGAATTATTTAACAATAGAATAAGAAAAAGTAAAACAAAGCAAAAAAAAAAGAAATTTAATGATATTCATTTACAAAATTTTCATAGGATTTCTTCATAAAAATTTACTCTCTTTTTGTATAATTCTTCATATTTTAATTTATTAATTTTTTTTTTATTCTTAAAACAGCACAACAAAGAAAATAAAAAAAAAAATTTTAACTTATTTGATTTATTTATGAATGTTAGTTAGTTAATGTAGGATTTAATTATTAGTTTGTTAGTATTTCTAGTTTTATTAAAATATTATGTACTAATTATAGTGGATTTAATCTTTTGTGTAAATAGATTAAGGTTATTAATTAATTTTATTTGTTCGGGAAGTTCATTATAAACCTTAAGGCAATTATATAAGCAGTTATTCTTTTGATGTGATGTTCTAAAAAGGGAAAGGTAGAAGTTCGATTTGTTCCTAGTATTATGGTTGTGTATGTCAAAATTCCTATTTAGAATGAAGTTATGTTTTAATTGATTATTAATGATTTTGTACGCAGTTTTATAGAGTTCCATTAATATTATGTTTCTTAAGCTTAGATATTTTATAGTGTATATAGAATCTGTTGGGTGTAACAAGGGCAAGCCTTGTGCAAGCTTAACACATTTTTTATGCATTTTGTCTAGTTTATTTAGATGAATTTGTGGAGCTCTACTCCAAATAGCTAAAAGATAAGTAATATGTGATTTTATATACGAGGAATATAATGTGTATATCGATTGATCCGAGAGGAACTTACGTAATCTTCTCATCAGGAATATGTATGGAGTTATATTTTTGATTACTTTTTCAATATGTTTATTCCAACTTGATTTACTTTCAAGTAACAGACCTAAATAATTGAAGTTATTGACTATTTCTATATTTACATTATTATATTGAACGGAATTAGAGAAGTTAAGAATCTTGTTTTCAAAGAATAAAATTTTGGTTTTATTTAAGTTTAATAGAAGTCGGTGCTTGGTTAGCCACTCCTCAATTAGCAGTAAATCGTGTTGTATAGATAGATGAATATTTCCCTCAGAATCATCTGCATATTTTATTACCGCATCATCTGCGAATAACTGAATACAACCCTTTAATTTTAAATGAGAGATGTCGTCGATATATAATTTAAAAAGAAGTGGGCCCAAAATGGAACCTTGCGGAACCCCTTTTGATATTATTTTTTCATCGCTAAAGTTATTGTTTATACGAACCTTTTGTTTGCGACCTTGTAGATATGACTGGAAAAATTTTAACTGACCTAATGTGAAATTTAATTTCTTAAGTTTTAATAGAAGAATGTCATGGTCGACGCAATCGAAGGCCTTTTTTATGTCAAGAAATACACAGCTAACGAATTTACCGTTATCAATATTTTTGGAGATGAAGTCATTTAAAAAGAGACAGGCAGCTGTTGTGTTAGATTTTTCTTCGAAACCAAATTGTTTCTCACTTAGTATAGGATTATTTTTAATAAAATTATTAAGCCTATTTTGAATGACTTTTTCGAAAATTTTTGAGAAACTAGATAAAACAGATATGGGACGATAGTTAGAGCAATCTGTTGCAGTTCCTCCTTTATATATTGGTGTTATAATGGCTGTTTTTAGCGAACTTGGGTATGTGTTCGATGTGAATGCATTATTAATATGCCTGACTAAGGCAGGAGCTAGATGATCTGAAAATTTTTTTATTAGTTTAGTTGAAATATTATCGTACCCCGTAGCAGCAGCTGAATTGAGAGTTTGAATGATTTTGGATACTTCATCTACATTAGTTGGAGAGAGGTCAAAATTACTATAAATATTTCTTCTAAATTTGTCAATGTAATCAAGGTCAATGTTATTAATAGGGATATTTATTTCTTTTGTAATATTAGCGAAATACTCGTTAAAAGCAGAAGCAATTTCGTTTTCATGTTCAATTACTTTTGAGTTATGATGTATTACCTTAATGGATTGGTTTGAATTTACCATACTAGAATTGAACATAATATGTTTGTAACAATCCCATAGCTTTTTACAATTTTTAGAGTTATCAATCACTAAGTTAGAAAAATAATTTTTTTTTGCTTTGATTATTAAAGTTCTCACTATAAGTTTGTATTTATTGTATAGAGTTTCAGTATGGACATCATTTGGGTACTTTTTTTTGAATTTAAATAGCGAATCTCTTATTTTCATTTTGTCTACTATTTCTTGAGTAATCCAGGTTTTCCTCTTCTTATTTTGCTTTACGGGTACTGTTTGGGTGTTCGTATTTATGATACTTTTCAATTTCACAACTAATTCATCAAAGCTTGTGTAGGACTGTAGGACATTCCAGGAGGTATTTGAAATTATCCTTTCATAGTTTAGAACAGTTTTATAATAGGTTTTCCCCTCAGTTATTGGATTCAGACTGGTGGTTATAAAGAACATTTGATGATCAGACAGACAAGAATCTAAAATATGAAACCAGAATTTATTCTGAAAAATATCGGTTACGAAATGATCAATAATTGTTTTTGTATTTTTACCAATTCTTGTAGCAAAGGTTAGTTCAACCTTGTTGCAAATTAGGAATCCATTACTTAATAGCGCGTTTGAGTATGAATTAATTACTGCTCTATCTGTATTTAGTAGATTTAAATTAAAGTCACCTAGAATGTAGCTTTGTTTGTATTGCAATGTTATATAATCTATTTTGTCAATAAAGTCGTCTATAGAGGTTTCGTGTGCTCTATATACACCAAATATATTTAAGTTTTGTTTTGTAAGCTTAACCCCCAAAATATTACTTCTTTGAAACTCTTCGCAGTATATTTGGTAACTATTTATATATCATTTTTAATGTAAATCGCAACCCCGCCGTATGACTTATCTCTATTGGCAAAGTAAGCATTATACCCTTCAAAATTATAAAATTTGTTTTCTGAACTATGTATCCATATTTCCGTAAGAACAATTACATGAATCTTGTTTTTAAAATGGTTATTTATCAAGGCCTCGACATTGTATAATTTTTTCCTTAAACTTTGAATATTTAAATACACCATATTGAAATTATTTTTGAAAGTTGAATTTTGTTTATTCGGATCAATATGGGTGAAATAATCTATATTTAATAGATTTTGTATATTAGCTATATCATGGACCATTATTAAATTTTATAAAAATTGGGTGTTCGAGATTAGTAAGTACACAAACCAAAATATAACAGTTGAGACTGGGAACAATTATTATAATGATCATAATAAGCCGAATAAAAACTGATAATTTATGTGGTTGAAATTTATTGTTGAAAATTAATGGTTTTATTGTTGAGTAAATGTTTAATAAATGTAAGAACGTAATTAGTTTGTGGAATCTAAGTTTTTTTTTGACAGATATACAAAGAAAAAATAAAAACAAGAAAAGAACAACACCAAAAATATATAATTTTAAAACATGTGTTGTTAAAATTAGATGATATTTGTTTACTACTACAAGGTGTAAGTTTTTATATATAATCAATTGATGAGAAATATAACCAGCATTTATCTCAAGATAAGAAAGTTTAAATTTAATTTTTTTAGTAAAGTTTATAACATGAGTGATAATATTAATAAATATGAAAAAGTGTTTAAAATAAGAGAACGAATTGGTGAGAAAATTAGGTTTTGTAATATATGTGTTTTGTAGATAGTTGAAATAGAAATTGTGTTGATTAAAAATAATGAAAAGGATTAAATCCGGCTTAGTAGTGGGGTTATGTTTTTTATTTAGTAGTTTGTTAGTTTTTAGAAAATTTAATAAAATTAGTATGAAGTGAACAATTAAGATTATTAAAATTAATTTTAATATAAAAATATGTTTATAATATATGAACTTGTTGTTGTTGTTGTTTGTTTTTATAATATGTGAGTTTGTGAAATAGCTAATTGTGAACTTAGATTGATTAACAATAATAGTAAATAATAATTTATATAAAATTAAATCAGTTAATCAGTTAACATTTTAAAATTGCTTTTTTGTTTTTTGAAGTTTATGTCTGTTAATATATTAGAATAACATTAATGTTAGAAACCATTTTTAAACATTTTGATTTCTTTTTTTTCCCAAATTTTTCAAACACTAAAAATTAACAAAACCAAATTTTGCTATGCTTCAACATTTAAGTTAACATTTTTGTTAACTTTAAGAGTTTATTTCAAACTAAACTTAATAAATTTGTACATTAATAATAATATTCAAAATACAATGAAAAAGAATTAAAACATTACTGTAAATAAACATGTGATCCAAAAGAAATTACAATAGTAATATTACATGTACATACACTACTGTAAGATAACACAAAACTATATAGAATACAGTCTTGTATAAAATTATTTTAACAGTCTAACATGAAAGTATTTTAACACTCCCCCTTTCGATATTGTTTTTGTTTTCTTTAATTTTAAAGTTCTGCAGCATGTCAATACAGCTTCCTTGTTTAATTTTATCTAGTGGCTTAGTTAGAAAATCTGCAATCATGTTAGAAGACTCAACATATGAAAATATGACGCTGCCATCCTGTTGTTTTTCTCTACAATAGTGATACTTGATATCAATATGTTTGGATCTGCCGTGGTTTACGCTATTACGCTATTAAAGGCATTTAATTTAATTTTTAAACATTTTAAAAACTTTTTTGAACATTTTTTTCGTTTATTTCTGCTGAATTCATAACTTTTTGGTTTTTTGTTAAGTTAAATTTAAAAATAATCTTTATTATGGAATTCAAATGTAATCTTGCTAATTGTACAATTTCTGATAACAAATCTAATTTTGTGGTTTGTAAAGCGTTCTGCAAACGTAAGTTACATGGTGTTTGTATTGGAGCCAGTAGGGATTGGTACCACCCTTCTTTACAAAATTGGTTTATATGTGATGACTATCAGCATCATGAGTCAGTTTTAAGACATATGTTCGACAACCTTAGTAAGTCCATAGCTGATATGAACGATAGGAATACCGGCTTATTAAATAAAGCAATTTTGGTAATTGATTCAAATCGCAATTCATTCAACGATATGGCTAAATCATTTGATTTATTATGTAATACAATGGCGGAGAAATCTACCGGTTCTAATCATACATCAAATAATACATCATATTAATACGGTTCACCAGGACTATGCCAGCACTAATGTTGATATGTTACATAATTTTTGTACCGAACGGCATAAATCTAGATCACTAGCTCAAAATTCCGAATATAGCAGTAAAATACAAACTTTTGATAAGGCAATTTAAGTTGATACACTACTTGATTCTCCTACAAATTGCGTTAAAAGCGTGCAAACAGATTTTGCAATTTTACATAAATTTGGGACTCAATGGACTAATGATGAATGGAGTGGAAGAATCACCAAGCTAATGGATTGTAATAAATCATCAATCGTCAAAGATAGTAACTATTCGTCTACTTTTGTAAAGGGCGTTCCTTGCTCGTTTGATGAAAATAAGTTAACTCAATTTATAAAAGCAGAATTTAACATTGGTTCGGTAGTGTGTACTATTTTAACACCTAACCGTATAAAGAAGAACAAAATGAAATATTTATGCTTTCTTATTTCTGGTTCTGTTTATTCTATGAGAATTTTACAACATCCAAGCAACGTCAATATATGGAATAAAATTGGTGCAGCTATTGAATTAAGTAAGTCTCAGGTCAAAGGTAACCTAAACAAAAATATGAAAACAGTTTTACAAGACACTAATACAGGTTATACAATACGAAATTCTAAATTAAATTACAAATCCTCTTTAAACACTAAATCTAATTTAACAAATTTACTTGATTTATCTTTTCCTATACCTCCTACTAATTTTTCTAAATCAATTGATATTTCAAATACTAAAACACTAATTAATCCTAACAAATCTGATATTATTGCACAAACTGATACTAATACTATTCCTATTTCAAATATTAATATAAAATATAATTCTAAAAACATCATTTCTAGTAATTCAAATGATCTTACCAAATCAGGTATTAATATAAAAAATAATTCTAAAAACATCATTTCTAGTAATTCAAATGATCTTACCAAATCAGGTAATAACAAACAAATTAGCGATTCTTATCTAAAAAATAAATTTACAAAATTCAAAAAGTCTGTATCAAATAAATTTAATAAATACCAAAATTTTGTTCAAGGTGAAACTATCATGACCCAAAGTAAACCTTCTAGCTTAACTGTAGCAAAATCTTCTTCTAATAAAATTAAAAGATCAACTTCTTTATCTTTACATCCTGAATCACAAGCTAATCCCTTATTAGCTAATCCTGTGGATATTTTATTATCTAACTCAAATACAACTCCCCCAATTTTAGATCCTCTTTTACCGCCTGTTGTAAAACTTACTCAAAAAGCTCTTCATGAAAGTAAAAATAACAGTAGGTACGTTTTAGCTAGACTAAGGGACAGTAAAATTTATGATAATGTTAGACTTTACCTTGCATATCTTCACGATAAATCAAATGATGTTTGTATTGGTGGTAAAACAAACACATCGCTTAAAATAGCTATTCAACAGGAAGGACTTCCTACTGATATTAAGGACTTACGTAATATTTTTGTAAAATATCATGAAACATATAATATTTCAGCTGAAAATGCTCTAACTGACTTGAAATCTTTTGCCTCACATATCTCATCTAATAGAATTAACTATCTGCAACGTGTGAGAGAAAATCATGATAAGTACTTTCGTCCCCTTCCAAGCGAGAAAAAGTCTAGTTAATATTAGTCTTGCGGAACCCACTCATCCTAATAATAAATCTTTTAAATTAACTATTTATTATCAAAATGTAAGAGGTCTACGCACAAAAACTAAAAACGTTTTCTTAAATTCTACTGCTTTAGATTTTGATCTATTCGTTTTAACAGAAACCTGGCTAACTTCTTCAATAAATAATCTTGAAATTTTCTCTTCTTCTTACACTGTTTATAGGAAAGATAGATATGATTGTCGTTTATCTTATAATGTTCCTAAAGGTGGTGGTGTATTGATAGCTGTTAAAAATACTTTTTGTTCATCGCAATTGTTACTTTCTCAATGTGATCCTACCGATTTTATCGAAGTAATTGCTGTTAAAATTGAACTACAACTAAAAAATGTTATTATTATAAATTGTTATATTCCTCCAGGATCTAGTATCGAAGTGTATACTAAATATATTTTAGAAATTGATTCACTAGTCAGTAAACTTAATGTTAATGATGATGTAATTCTGTGTGGTGACTTTAATCTTCCTAACATTAAATGGGTTCCGCACGATGAGGATTCCTACTTCATTCCATACGAATTAGTTAGTAATACGGAGTGCTTTGTAATTGACTCTTTTAATTCTTTTAATTTTCAACAAGTATCTTCAATCTGTAATAATCGTGGTAGACAGTTAGATCTTTTATTTACGACAAATTGGATAAATTTTGCTATTATTAACTGTCCATTTGAACTAGTTGAAATTGATGAGCATCATCCTCCAATTTGTTCGTCTCTCTGTTTTCTCATACCTCCAATTATTGATTCTGAACTTTCTTATCGTTTTAACTTTCATAAAGCCTTATCTAACTTTCCTAATACTACTCTGGGTAATATTCATATTGACTCTAATTTGGTATTTAACTATTTGACAAAACTTGATTTTAACACTAGTCCTGGGATTGACGGCATCCCTAACATATTTTTAAATAAATGCTCATCTTCATTATCTGGTCCTCTTTCTTCTTTATTGAATTCTTCTTTAGCTTCTGGTATCTTCCCTTCTATTTGGAAAACTGCCATAATTAAGCCAGTTCATAAAAAAAATCTTAAAAACGATGTTACTAACTATCGTCCAATTGCTAAACTTTCTTCTATACCTAAGCTTTTTGAACTAATTGTATTTGATTCTATTTATGATCATTGTACTTGTTTTTTATCGCCTTTCCAACATGGCTTTGTAAAGCTTAAATCAACCGTTACTAATCTTGTTGAATCTACATCTACATTTATTAATAATATGGAAGATGGCTTCCAAACAGATGTAATATATACAGATTTTAGCAAAGCCTTTGATCTTCTTCCACATAATGTTATTATTTTTAAGCTAAATAAATTAGGATTTCCGACTTATTTTATAGATTGGATTAATTCCTACCTCTCTGATCGTAGATATAGTGTTTCTTTTAGATCCTCGATATCTTCTGAGTTTGCAGCTCCCACAGGGGTGCCTCAAGGTAGCCATCTTGGACTTTACTTTTCATTATTTCTATTAATGATGTTTCTTCTTTAATAATTAATAGTCACATTAAAATTTATGCCGATGATATGAAACTTTTCAAAAAAATTGTAAATTTGGAGGATGCATTAGCCCTACAAGCTGATCTTTATCGTTTTTACAATTGGTGTTCCAACAATAATCTCCAACTCAATGTTACCAAATGTGCTTCAATCAGTTTTACACGCCGCTTAAGTCCAATTTCTTATGTATATTCTTTTAATAATCAAATCATTTCAAAAGTCACTTCAATTAAAGATTTAGGGGTACTCTTTGATAGTAAACTTTCATTTCAACTTCATTATTCTGATATATTAAATAAAGCCAATTCTATGCTCGGTTTTATTAAACGTTGGGCAAGAGAATTTGAAGACCCTTATGTATTGAAATCTCTTTATACCTGCCTGGTTAGACCTAATTTAGAATATGCCAGTCAAGTTTGGTGTCCATTTTATGGTGTCCATATAAATAGAATTGAATCGGTTCAGAAAAAATTTCTCAGGTATGCTTTACGTTTTCTTCCTTGGGAGGACCCTTTTAGATTACCTCCTTACGAACATAGAATAAATTTAATACATCTCAATACACTTGAAATGCGCCGTAAAGTTGCAGATATTGTATTTCTAATTGAATTAATTAAAGGCAACATTTCTTCTTCTCAACTACTCGCTAAACTCAATTTTTCTTCGCATTCTAGATTAAGATCTGCTAATTTGTTTAATTTACAGTTTCACCGAACTAACTATGGTAAATATGAACCAATTAATAGAATGATGTCTCTCTGTAATATATATAAATCCCATATTAACTTTTCCCAAACTAAACAATCATTAAAAAACAAGTAAAGCAACAGTCAGTCGGTGCAACCGACTTAGAAATACCCTACACCTATTTGGTTCAAATTTAAGGACATATTCATAAGTCATTTTAACACCATAAAAGCTGCTATTAATTTGATCGTAAGACATAGCCAACCAAATTAACTTTATAATACTAAAAACATTTTCTAATTACACTATCTATTAAAAAATATTACAAATTCTTACTAATTTATCTATTTAAAAATATTAAAAAACAAACAAACTTGAAATAAATGAAAATATATTTATTCCAATTCAATTACAAAATGAAAAAATTCTAATTATTAAATTTTGTGATAAAAAGATAATCAAAGCATAATATATTTAATAATCCAAATTTTTAAAAATTCCAATTATTTTAAATGGTTAGTTTATATGCCTAATAGAAAAGCTTATAAACGCATAGGAAATAGGAAATAACGCATAGGAAATAGGGGGACACATAGGAAATAGGAAATATATTTTTTGGCTTCGAAATTAAACTCGACCAGAACCAATTCCCATGGCACTTTCATTACTAGTAACTTAGTGTTAAATTTCATCAAAATACCGGCATTATTTTTTGAGTTATGGTGTTTTTAAGATATATGTTTGCTAGTCCTTGAACTTTTCAAGGGTTCCAGAACCCGAAACCATGGTACGATTTCGCCCATATGCAGTCCCGTCATACTTTCAATACTAGTTAACCCTTGTACACAATTGGAACGTTCTAGCTTAATTTTAAGTTAATTGTTTTAATAATTTCGATGATAAGCTTTTACACATTGGGGGGGTCTAAGAGAGGTTCTGAACCAAAATTGAAGCTTCTACATTTGTTTCAAGTTACTATCTTTATTAATTTCGAAAATATGCTTTAAGGTCCTCGGAACTGAGTGGCTGGTCCCCGACCCACTACTCCAATGGGGCCCAAATTAAAATGACACTTACGAAATAGGAAGGGACACCCTGATACCAAATTTGGAGGTTCTATTTTTATTGGTTTCGGAATTATGCTCGTTTGGCCTAAATTCGATCAAAAAGTTCTAAGTTCCGAACCCATTGTCCAATCCTCACCTTACGTAATCACCGCAGTAGTTTCATTACCAATACCCTACAGCACAAATTTCATGAAGATAGCCTCATTAGTTGTTGAGCTATAGTGATTTTTTATATATGCTCGTTAGCCCTGACACCGACTAAAAGGTCCGGAATCCGAACCGTTGGGCTGATTTCGCCCTTATATAGTCCGCGCTGTACTATAGTACTAGTTAACCCTTGTACACAATTTGAACTGCCTATCTTAATTTTAAGTAACTATGTTTAGTAATTTCGATTAAAAGCCTTTAAAACTTGGGAGGTCTGAGAGGGTTACAGAACCACCACTCCAACTGATCCCAAATTAGGGGAACACGCAAGAGATAGTAAAGAACACCCTTGTGGCAAATTGGAGGCTTCTACATTTTTTTAAGTTGTTATCTTTATAAATTTTAAAGATATACTTTAAGGTCTTCGGAAATGTGTGGCTGGTCCCCGATTCACTACTCCAATGGGGCCCAAATTCACAAGACACTTAGGAATTGGGAAGGGACACCCTGATACCAAATTTGGAGGTTCTATCTTCATTGGGTTCGGAATTATGCTCGTTTGGCCTAAATTCGATCAAAAAGTTCTAGGTTCCGAACCCATGGTCCAATCCCGACCTTACGCAATTCCCGAAGTAGTTTCATTACTAGTAACCTACAGCATAAATTTGATGAAGATAGCGTCATTGGTTGTTGAGTTATCGTGATTTTTTATATTTGTTCGTTAGCCCTGAAACTGATTAAAAGGTCCAGAATCCGAACCCATGGGCCAATTTCGCCCATATGCAATCCCCGCCGTACTTTCAGTCCTAGTATCCTACAGTTAAAATTTCATCAAGATAATTCCATTATTTTTTGAGTTATCGTGCCTACGGACGGACGGACGGACGGACGGACGGACGGACATGGCTATATCGACTAAGGCGGTCACGCTGATCACAAATATATATACTTTTCCATATCTAGCTCGCTTCCTTTAGGTGGTTACAAACACCATACCAAAGTTAATATACCCCTTTACCTATTCTATAGGTGTAGGGTATAATAACTTGTATTTGTGTTCTTGAAATTTTTGGACCTACATTCTTTGACCTTTGTCTTCTTAATTGAAGCTTTTTTGTTTTTTTTTAAATATAATTAGTATAATTTTTAACTTTTTTACACACTTTTTTTTTTCTTAAAAAATTTTTTTTTATGTAAAATTAATTATTAAATTATTAATTTCTATAATCTTTACTTTCTTTTTTGTTTTTTTTAATGTTTAATTTTAGTTTATTAATTTAATGTAAGGCGTTCCAAGGGCTTGAGATGCGAATATATAGCCTAGCTCAGCCAAGTGTCAACCTCAACCTTCACGCGGTGGAACCCGTTTAAAACAAATGAGGCAATGGCGACCGAGTATTGGCGGTATAACCATAGAGAACAACACAGTGGACTAAATACCCAGATGTATCATCATGGCCCTCCAAAGATGGGGGTTGGGCTTGGGGTTAACATCCCCATCCCGCAAAAAACAAGTTTGTTACGAAACCCTACGAAATGCCTCGGATTAAAGATGGAAACTATGGTAAACGACCTAAAGCAAGAAATAAGGACTATGATTTGAACATCGGAACTTGGAATCAGCGCACATTATACAAAGCAGGTGCCCTAAAAAGTTTGATACAAGAGTGCTCTAAATACAAAATCGATATTTTAGCAGTTCAAGAAACAAAATGGAATGGTAATGAAGTATTTAACTCAGGATCATTTACGATATACTCTAGCGGTAATCAAGACGGAAAGCGGTTATTCGGAACTGCATTTATAGTTAACAAAAAAGTAAATGTTATCTCATATGAACTAATAAGCATGAAATTATGTAGCATCAGAATCAGGGGGAAAGTTTTTAATATATCCTTTGTATGTGTACACGCCCCAACAGAGGAGAAGGATGATGAAGAAAAGGATATATTCTACAATCAATTAAATAATGTAATAGACAAATTACCTAAAAATGACATTAAAATTATACTAGGTGACCTTAACGCTCAGATTGGCAGGGAAGAAGTATATAAACCAACAATTGGGAAACACAGCCTACATGATATTAGTAACAATAACGGATGCAGAGTTATAGATTTTGCACAAGCGAGAAATATGGTAGTGAGCAGTACGTACTTTGAGCACAAATATATACATAAAGCTACTTGGCTAGCTCCGGGTGGAAGATATACATCCCAAATAGACCATATTCTAATTGATGGTAGGCACTTTGGTAATATGCTGGACGTCAGAACGTTTAAGGGTGCAGCATCGGACTCAGATCACTTTCTGGTAAAGGCAAAGTACAGAGCGCGTATTGCCAATATCAAAAATGAAAGAGGTAATAGAACGGTAAAATGGAATGTTGAAAAATTGAATAACATTACTACTAAGGAAAATTTCGAAAGTCACGTAAGTAATAAATTAAATGAAATAAGAGCGGTAGAAAACATAGAAGAAGAGTGGAGTACTATCAAGGAAACTTTGTCTAGTGCTGGTCAAACAATTCTCTGACAAGCACGTAGAGCAACAAGAAGTAGTGATGACTGGTGGGACAACGAATGTGAAGCCGCTCTACAAGAAAAAAATGCCGCTAGGGAAAAAATGCTACAATGCAATACAAGAACGAACAATAGAATATACAAGCAAAAAAGACAAATATCTACAAAGATAAATAGAAAAAAAAAAGAGAATGCTTTGATAGAAAAATGAAACAAATCGAACAATCAAATGAGCTCAACGCATGCAGGAAATTTTATAAGGAAGTCAACAAAGTAAAGAAAGGCTTCCAGCCAAGACTTATATGTTGCAAAAGCGAAAATGGGGATATTCTACAGGGAAAAACTGAAATTTTGAAAAGATGGGCAGCATATTTTGACGATTTATTAAATGAGCGTAACACCGATATATGTACCAATCAGGTTTTTCTTACGGCTGAACCGTATATTAACGAACCTACTTTAGGTGAAGTAGAAAAAGAAATTAATTTATTGAAAAACAATAAAACGCCCGGTAAAGATGGTATTGTATCAGAAATGATTAAAGGTGGGGGTGCGGGAATGGCCCGACGTATTCATCATTTAATATTAATGATATGGAGGCAGGAAAGGATGCCGGATGATTGGACAGTAGGCGTCATAGTGCCGATACACAAAAAGGGTGATAAAATGGTATGCAATAATTACAGGGGAATATCACTATTAAACAGCGTATACAAAATACTTGCTGGCATTTTATGCACAAAAATGGAATGCTATTATAAAGATATAATTGGCGAATATCAAAGCGGATTTGTAGCTGGTCGCTCTACAACTGATCAAATCTTTAGTCTCAGACAAATAATGGAAAAATGTAGAGAATTTTCATCCCCACTCATCACGTCTTTGTAGATTTTATGAAAGCGTACGACAGCATACAAAGAGGTCCCCTATGGAACGCAATGGTGGAACTGGGAATCCCAAAGAAACTGGTCAACCTGGCAAAAATGACCACTGAAAACAGTAAAAATTGTGTCCGCATTCAAGGTGACCTCTCTGAACCGTTCGAAACAAAAACAGGAGTGAGACAGGGAGATCGGCTAGCGCCAATGTTATTTAATCTGGCACTTGAAAAAATTATCCGTGCATCAGAGATTGAAACAAAACAAACACTTTGGTGTAAATCATCACAAATTCTAGGCTACGCTGATGACCTCGACCGGATAGGCAGAAACATAAATGTTGTAAAAGAAAACTTTATAAAATTACAAGAAAAAGCTGCCCAATTTGGTTTGAAAGTCAATGCAGAGAAAACAAAGTACCTTAAAACTCAAATAACAGCAAGAAATCAACCACATACACAAACAATTGCTGTGGGAGATATGGAATTTGAAAGTGTTAAAGATTTCAAATATTTAGGATCAGTAGTTGACATAGAAGGCTCAAATAATGCAGAAATAGACGAAAGGCTGAAATCTGGAAATAAATGTTATTTCTCCATGCTAAACCTCTTTAAATCAAACTATATCACAAGGAAAACAAAAATAAAACTGTATAAAACTTTGATAAGACCAGTGGTATCGTATGGATGTGAAACTTGGAGCCTTAGAAAAAATGAAGAAGAAAAATTAGATATTTTTGAGCGCAAGATTCTCCGAAGAATTCTGGGTCCTGTCAGAACGTCAGAAGGATCGCTTCGACTTCGAACGAATGAAGAATGCATACAACAATTTAAAGATTTACAATTAAGTTCGTTAAAATACAAAAATTAAGATGGGCAGGTCACATTTCCAGAATGCCAAACGACAGGTCCGTATCCAGAATCTTCTATGGTAATCCAGTTGGAAAAAGACCAGTTGGCAGACCAAGAGTTAGATGGAAAGATAATTTTCATGAAATTGTAAACGAGCTACAAATACACAATTGGAGAACGAATGCCGTAGACAGAAATAATTGGAAGCAGATAATTAGGGAGGCGAAGGCTCACTATGGGCCGTAGTGCCAAGGAGGAGGAATTTAATGTAAATTTTGTAACTTGCTTGAATTAAGCTCGGAATAAATAAATAAATAAATTACTGCTCAGCTTTATCGCACTTTGATTGTCGCAGTTTATGACTGTTGGTTCTTTAAAGTAAAGGATTTTCAATTGAGTTGTCAAGCAGTATAGACGTGTAAAAAAAAATTTTTTTTCTATCGTTCCAAAAAATTTTTTTATAATTATAAAATTTTTAATACATTAACTAAAAATAAACAAAAAAATAATAAAAAAAAAAAAAACTAAACAAATAATATAATCAATTTAATATTAATATTTTTTTTCTTTTTTTTTCAAAAATATATATATATAAATATTATAATCATAAGTGCAAATTTTTACGCGCCAAAAACTATCATAAAATACAAAAAAAAAACCAAAAATATAGAATAAAAATAAAAATTAATAATAAACAAATAATATAATCAAATTAATATTAATATTTTTTTTTTCTTCAAAAATATATATATATAAATATTATAATCATAAGTGTAAATTTTTACGCGCCAAAAACTATCATCAAATACAAAAAAAAACCAAAAATATAGAATAAAAATAAAAATTAATAATAAAAAAAAAATTTAAAATGGTGAAACAATGTATCAAGTGCGACAAAGGAATCTATGCTAATAGCAAGGGATTACTGTGCAGCGGTGCTTGTGGTAGAGTATACCATACCAGGTGTGTGGGAGTCTCAGATGCCCAGTTCGAAGATGTAAAAAATGGCAGATTTCTTTGGAGATGCCAACATTGTCCTTCGGATAATGAATCTTTTGTGGTACTTGACGATGGAGATGATACTGGTACAGAGTACAGCAATGCTGAAAAGGACAGCGTTGTTCGTGAGGCTGTGGATTCTTCGGCTGCATCTGGTAAGGGGTACATCGAGGCTGATAATAATGTGGCCGTACTGATGTCGTTCGATCCAGTAAATTGTACTCTGGATGCTATAGCGTTGTACTTAAAAAACCTAGCGCCTCTATTAATAGATATTAAAACTTCACAAAGTTTTATTGCACGCCAATTCGATGATGGCCTTAAAATTCAAAAAAAAATAATTGAAGAAAACGCTAAATTAAAGAACGAAATACAACTAACAAACAAAAAATATAAGGAATTAGAGCACAAGGTTAACTATCTGGAGTCAGTGCTTGATAAAGACGAGCAATCAAAACACAACTACCATAATAATATAGTCGTATCAGGTTTACCAGATAAACCAGGTAACCTTGAAGATTTATTTTTAAAAATTACAAATAAATTAAATTCCAACATAAATAAAAATGACATCGAGCGTATTACACCATTAACAACAATTTCAAGTAGTAAAAATAAAGATAAGCAATATGTTGTTTATCTTCGTACTAACGAAGCTAAACAGCGTCTTATGTTAGCTAAAAAGGAACAGCATATTTTTACTACAGAATTTTTTCCAACTGAGGAGGGAAATAGAGAGATATATTTTCAAAATCACTTGTCGCGTTTACAAAAAAAATTATATTACGAGGCAAAAAAAATCAAGAATACTTATAATTTTAAATTTTTGTGGGTTAAAGACAATATTATTAAAATGCGAAGAACTGCCTCCAGCAAAATACATAATATTAATAATTTTAACGATATCGCATCTATTAATGAGCTTTGCAATAATAAATAAAATTAATAAATTAAACTTACTTGATTTGTTTACATTGTTTGAAATACTTCTGGTATTGTATATCTCTCTCTTTCTTTCTTCAAGCAAAATTTACACACTTAATTTTCTTCACTTCCACTTTTGTATACATTATATAAATTTCAACACTGAATTTTTAAATTTATCTTACAAACTTAAATATTTAATTCATGAATTTTTAATTGTTTATTGTAAACTTCTGTTTTTTTTTATTTTATAATAATATGAGGATTTTACCATTTTTAAGAATACTTAAAATTGCACTTATTATTTATTTCATAAATCATTACTTTTCTGACACATTGTTTATATACATTTTGTATAAACATTGTTCATATACATTATTTAAATCAACTCTTGCATGCTTTTCTCGGTGTACTTTATCAACTTTGTTATATATGTGCAAGCAAAGGTACATATGTATATTTATACATGGATGTATATGCATCCAAAAATATGTGCCCATGCCTGCACATATGAAACATTGTTGTCTATTTAATAAATTAATTAATAATTCATATCACTTCTTTTATTTAAAAAAAAAAAAAAAAAATCACTTATATACACAAATTCACATTTTTTACTCACATTTTTTACACATTATTTACTTCTACATTTTTTACATTTTTTACAAATTCACATTTTTTACTAAAAATTTTTATAAGCACTATCAATTTCGTACTGTTTTAAACCACGTTGTTTTACTTACTGAAATAATCATTCATATAAATCATATCGTCACAATTTTTAAATACATGATAAAAGCTCTCTCTTGTTTAATGTTGCTATTCCGTTATGCTACTATTGTTTTTAATTACAAAGATGTTGTTTGATATTAATGAAAACATTAAAGTTAATTATTTTACAGGGTTAAACAGGAATGTTATGGTTAATTATAAAAATAATTTTAATATAATTTATTTAAATATTCAAAGCCTTCGAAATAAATTAAGTAATTTAGAGGTTTTAATTAATTCTTTATATTGTGAAATTCATGTAATTGTGTTAACTGAAATCTGGCTTCTAAGTCATCAAAATCAATTTTATAATATTCCAGGGTATTCCGCATACTTTTCTAATCGCGAAAAATCCAATGGGGGTGCTGCTATTTACATATCTAATAAAATAAGCAGCAATCTTGAATTTGAAGAAAACTTCTTCAACTCAAATATTCTTGGAGTAAAATTGCAAAAACCAAAACTAGACATAATGTGCTTCTATAGGGCTCATCAGACAAATTTAAAAGATTTTATTGACAGATTGGATGAAATTACATGCAAATATAATAAATCTCTAATCCTAGGAGATTTCAATATTAACTTGTTAGATAAAAATAACTGTGATGTAAGAAACTATTTGAACACACTACTTTGCAATGACTTTGTGGTCTACAACAATATAAATGACAAATACGCAACAAGAATAGGCACTAATTCTAGAACTATAATAGACCATTTCTGCACGGATTTAATTGAATACAATTATAATCTTCATGTTGCTAACACATCTTTGTCGGACCATCAATTGCTCTTTATTAGTTCAGACCTTAGTATTACTAAGGAAGATACTAACTTTACAAAAAAAATTTTAAATTATGAAAAGCTTTCCACGGACATTTTTTGGCAAAATCTAGGCAATTTTAATACTTTGGATGAATTTATCCAAGTGTTTTCTGAAAAAATCAAAAATTACACTGAAATAATTTCTCCTAATAACACCAAGAAAAAACATGAGTGGATGAATAATGAGATTATTCGTAGCATGAAGATTCGTGACTCTTTCTATAAATACAAAAAAAAATATCCTAATGACGTAAAGGTTAATGAACTTTATAAAAAACATAAAAACATAGTCAAAAGACAGATAAAACAAGCTAAGTATAATTTTTGTAATAAGATAATATCTAGTGACCCCAATAATAGTAGGAAATTATGGTGTCTTTACAAAAGAATCATGTATAATATAAATAGTTTCGATAATAATAATACTCTAAATGAAATTAATTACAACAATAGCGTTATAAATAACTTTCAGCAAATCACAGATACAATGAATTCTTATTTTATAGATGTTACAAAAACCTTAGATATAGCAACAGAACCCATAGATGAAATATACTTGGCTTCATTTCCAAAAAACATCTACAATCAATTTTCTCTATTTCCTACAAACTTGGAAGAAGTCCAAATGACAATCAATTCATTAAATTTGGAATCGGCGACTGGACATGATAATATTTCATCTAAAGTGTTGAGAAAGTTCTCAAGCCAGTTAAGTCCAATATTGGTTAAGTTTATCAATATATCTTTCGAAGCTGGTTCGTTTCCTGACTCACTTAAACATGCCATTGTTAACCCGATACATAAAGCTGGTGATAAAACGCTTCCATCAAATTCCCGTCCAATCTCAGTTCTGAATTCAGTCTCAAAAATATTTGAAAACATTATTAAAAAAAGACTCGCGTGTTTCTTGAACTCAAATAGTATATTGCATAAAGAACAATATGGGTTTGAAGAAAATTCTAATACGACGGCTGCCTGTTTATCTCTAACTGATTTCATATCAAAGAGTATGGACTATAAAAAATTTACTGCTTGCCTATTTATAGATTTGCAGAAAGCCTTTGATTGTGTTGACCATAACATTCTTCTTTTAAGGTAATCTCAATTGCAATTTAGTGAGACTCACTTAAATCTTTTTAGATCATATTTACACAACAGAAAACAACGGACACACTGTAATAACACCTACAGTAATATGAAATACATAAAAAAAGGGGTACCTCAGGGATCAATTCTCGGTCCTGATCTATTCAAAATCTATATTGATGATTTAGCCAAATTAGAGCTAAAGGG